>CAUYUJ010016437.1:0-152500 GCA_963575745.1 Prorocentrum cordatum | reverse complement strand
CGCAGGAGGCTGCAGAAGAGCCCGTTCCGTCCCAGGCGTACGAAGACGTCCAGAAGCAGCGATGACCACGACGACGACGGCGGCGGCTGTGGCTGCACCGCGGTGGCGGCGACCAGGTAGTGATCCCCCTTCTAGAGGGTATCCCTCCTCCCTCCCATGTCTTATGAGACCGCCCTCGTCCTCAACTGGAACCTGAGCGCGCGCAATGATTCAAGTGCTTACGTGTGTGTGTATGTGTACAGACATTGTTCATCTATACGCATGACATATATAAATAGATATGTGTATATGTGTATATATAAATTTGTGTATATATATACATATGTGTGGGTGGGGGTGGGGGCGAAAGTGCCCGTAGCCACCTGCTGCCGAGGTACCCGAAGATCGGTCCCCCAGGCGGCGGTTGCCTGGGATGGTAAACAACAGTATCAATGACATGCTTCCACTGGGAGCCCGTCCGCGTGTTACTCCTTCGGCTTTGTTCGACATCTTGGTGTCTCTTCAGCAGTCATATAATCATGGGTTTTCCGCGGCGGCGTGTCATGGATACTGCTTCTGCTCACTCAATGATGCATGACCGCCCACGTCGCAAACTGGTCCTCGCCCTCGTGCTCGGCACTCGTCATCTCTCCAGCATCCACCGGGCCGCGGCCGCCGCCCCCTTCCAACGCCAGGGTCCGTCGGACCCGGTCGCCAGCGCGTCGAGCCGCCCGTCCCTCCCCTCGCTCCGATGGCTCCACTTCGCCGCCCAGCCTCGGGCAGTGCCGACTCCTTCCTGGGCTCAGGGCCGCCGACAGGAGGGGACTGACCTAGGGGCCGATGCTGTTCGTTCACCCTGCCAGCCAGCTCCTGTTTTTGAGGAGTATGGTCCGGCAGATCATGGCACAAGTCCGTGCCCTCCTCCTCATCGCCTGTGTTCGCATCCTCGTGCTCGTCCAGAGCCATTTTGGCTCAAGCGACTCTGGCCTTGGGCTCAAAATCTCTCGGTCCCGCTCGGCGCGGTTCGCCCGGCCGCGTGCTGCCATGGCTCCCCTCCGCGGCACCGCCGCTGCCGGCCTGCCTGGCCATCGCGCTCGGGCTCAACCTCCTGCCGAGCGCCTTCGTGGCGCCCCCGCCCACGGCTCGTCCGGCCGCCTCGGTGGCCACCGCGCGGGGGCAGGTGGCCCTCGCCGCGCGCGGCGGCGGCGAGTACGATGTCAGCGATGCCGACATCCAGGCGTTCTACGACGAGACGATTTCGGGTAACGGCGGCGACCCCCCGAAGGGTACGATCGCGGCGGAGCTCATCGTCAAGCACTTCCACGGGGTGTGGGACGAGAGGGGCACGCTCACCCGCTACAGCGGCCAGTGGAAGGGCCCGCCCCCTGGGGGGATCGGCAAGAGGGACATCGCCGTCGGCAGATGAAGCTGGGCAAGAACGTCGTCAAGGGCGGCCCCGGGAGCGACGAGACCCAGAAGGTGATGGACGACGGAAAGGGCTGGGTCTGGCTGGCCGCAGACATGAGCCCTGGCGGCCTTGCTGTGCAGCTGTACACTTCCGTGCCCTACGGCAAGCGCCCGCTGCTGGTTGCCAAGCGCTCTGAGGTGGACACCATGTTCGAGAAGGTGAACTGGGACCTCATGGACAAGCGCATTGACACCACCATGGGCGGGCCCCAGGTGAAGCAGCGGTAGATCGCGGCCGCACAGAGGCGCTCGAGCAGAGTTTCCAACTATTTAACCCGCTCCATCTTGCACTTCGTGGAATAGGAGTTCGATTTGGCGGCTGCACCGCCGCGCCAATTTTTCTCAAAATGACCGGATGACACGAGCTGTTGCCTCTGATTGGTCTTTCTCTCTATCTCTCTTCCCCTCTCTCGCGCTCTCCTCTCTCTCTTTCTCTATCTCCTTCTCTCTCTATACATCTCTATCAATATGAATGCATTGATGCGTTGATGCGTGCGTGTATGTATGTAGCCCCTCCACACACATATTGATATATACATATATATATATATATATGTATATATACATAACGTGTGTAAATATGTGTATATATGTGTGTGTGTGTATATATATATATATATATTTCAGCCCATCGCCACCGCTTGCTGGTGTCCCCGGAGATCGATCCCCCAGGCGGTGGTTCTTGGGAAGGGAAACAACACCAATGACACACCGCGGGTGGGAGCCCGTCAGCGTGTTACCTATGTTTGTTGTCCGAAGCCCTGCAGTCTCTTCCCGCAGTAACACGCCGATGGGTTCTCCGCGGTGACGCGCCACTGATCTTATTTCTCCGCAGACGGAGGAAGCGAAGGAATAACCGAGCAGCCAGGACACTGGCATACCACAACCAAGCCCGGTTTGTCTCCAAGTTGAAACGCCCTGGCCAAGGGAGATAGCACAGCACCGAAGGGGCCACCGGCCTCAGCGGCAGCATCATCATCCCCAGCAACCCCAGCCGCAGCACCATCGGCCGCAGCATCATCAGCCGCATCATCATCATCATCATCATCATCATCATCATCATCATCATCATCATCAGCCGAAAAAGGCTGGGTCTGGCTGGCCGCAGACATGAGCCCTGGCGGCCTTGCTGTGCAGCTGTACGCCTTCGTGCCCTACGGAAAGCGCCCGCTGCTGGTTGCCAAGCGCTCTGAGGTGGACACCATGTTCGAGAAGGTGAACTGGGACCTCATGGACAAGCGCATTGACACCACCATGGGCGGGCCCCAGGTGAATCAGCGGTAGATTGCGGCCGCACAGAGGCGCTCGAGCAGAGCTGCCAGCCTATGTGACCCGCTCCAGCTTGCCTTTCGTGAAGCACGAGTTTGATTTGGCGGCTGCCCCGCCACGCCGATTTTCCCAAAATGACCAGATGACACATGGTGTTTCTTCTGATTGGTGTGTGTGTTTGTGTGTGTCTCTCTATCTCTCGCTCTCTTCCTCTGGATACCCTTTTGTTGTTTTCTATCTCTCTCTCTCTATATATATATAAATATATATAAACATACACGTACGCAGGACGACCGATTTTGCCACTTGTGGTGCAAATGGCGATGATGAGCTCGACAGATAACATCGGCGCCGCCGAACGGACGGCGTCTGGACGAGCTGCCTGCAGCAACCGGGAGAGATATATGCATTCATGTCGAGTGGGGCCCACACGCGCGAAAAATTAATGGGAGTGCGCGAGACAGTTGAGTTGAGGACCCGTGCTGGGAAGTCAATGCCCGAATCCCCTCCCCTCGTAGAATCTTAAACGGGTGGTTTCCGGGGTCCGCGGATCCAATGTGTTCGGACTCCCCGTTTAGATATAACATTATGGGTTAAATACGAAGAAATCGGATCCGCCGTAAACAAGGGGAACGCGGATCAAAAACATCCAAAATCGGATCCGCGCGGATGGACATCCGATACCTTGGCACAAAGCCAGAGCCACAACCAGATCCGCGCCAATTGCATTGGATCCGACGGCGGTCATCTCATACGCGTATACTCGAGACTTGAAACCGTCGATCCGGGCCCAAGGGGAAAAACGTTGGTCCTGTGGATGTATGCGTATAATGTAACTTGTGTGTATATGTATATATATATATATAGAGAGAGAGAGAGAGAGAGAGAGAGAGAGAGAGAGAGAAAAAAAGAGAGAGAGAGAGAGAGAGAGAGTGAGAGAGAGCGGGAGAGATCGGCTTTCGGCCCATCCCGCCACCGTGCCCGGGTTGTGGGTTGGAGGCCTCTGGGATGTTCGTTCGGAGGCCTCTTGGGGACCGCTTGGGGGCCTCTTGGGGCCTCTTTTTGGACCTCTTGGGGGACTCTAGGGGGCCTTTTGGGCTTTCTGAAGGGCCTCTTGGAGCCTCCTGGGGGCCTCTTGGGGTGAAAGGCTCGAATTGTCGGTTTGTGTTCCCCCTCTTGGGGCCGTTTTGGGGCTCTCTTTGGCGATCTTTGGCGCCTGTTGGGCAGCTTGGGGGCCCTCTTGGACCGTCTTGGGGCCCTCTTGGGGGCCTCTTGGGCCGTCTTCGGTTGGTCTTGGGAGATTCTGGAACCATCTTGGAGCGTCCGAACCCCGCAAACGCGAGAACGTGAAAAGCATACGAAAAAACACTACGATTATCAATGTTGTGGGGCCCTCGTTGAGGGTCCTCTTGGAACGCTCTTGGAGCTTCTTTGGGGCCTCTTGGGCTGTCTTGAGACCACCTTGGGAGTCTCGGAGCGCTCTTTGGGCTGTCTTGGAGGCCTTTTGTGCGATTATCGGGCCCCTATGGGCCCGTCTTGGGGCCCCCTGGCCTCCTTGGAAAAGTCGCACGAGGCAGCCCAGGAGCGAGTAGGAGCACCTAGGAAATACGAGAATGTGAGCCCCAGTCCTTTGAATACTATAATCCCAGGGTCCCGGGTACAGAGAACAGCGAAAACATGAGAGCCTGGGGGTACTCCACTTCGTGCCTCGAGGCACGGTGGCGGATATGGTTGGGGCGGAATGTGTCCATGGCCACCGCTTTCCGAGGTCACCGAAGATCGATCCCCCAGGCGGTGGTTAGCCGGGAAGGAGAACACAATGGCCTGCGGTGTTGTCCGAAGTCTTGGTGTCACTTCAACAGTAAGACGATGGTGGGTTCTCCGCGGCGGCCTGTCACAGATACTCCTTCGGCTCCTTCAGTTTTTCGTAACCGCACTCGCACTCGAGCTCACTCTCGTGCTCGTCACTCGTCACCTCTCCAGGCTCCACCGGGCCGCGCCCCTTCGGATGCCGCCCCCTCCACCACGAGGGTCCATCGGACCCGGCGCCAGCGCGTTGAGCCGCCCGCCCGTCCCTCCCCCGCCCCGATGGCTCCACTTCGCCGCCCAGCCTCGGTCAGTGCCGACTCCTTCCTGGGCTCAGGGCCGCCGACAGGAGGGGACTGACCCAGGGGCCAATGCTGTTCGTTCGCTCTGCCTGCCAGCTCCTCTTGGTCGGGAGTATGGTTCGGCAGCAGATCCTGGCTCAAGTCCGTGCCCTCCTCCTCCTCCTCATCGCCTGTGTTCGCATCCTCGTGCTCGTCCAGAGCCATTTTGGCCCAAGCGACTCTGGCCTTGGGCTCAGAATCTCTCGGTCCCGCTCGGCGCCGTTCGCCCGGCCGCGTGCTGCCATGGCTCCCCTCCGCGGCACCGCGCTGCCGGCCTGCCTGGCCATCGCGCTCGGGTTCTACCTCCTGCCGAGCGCCTTCGCGGCGCCCGCGCCCACGGCTCGTCCGGCCGCCTCGGTGGCCACCGCGCGGGGGCAGGTGGCCCTCGCCGCGCGCGGCGGCGGCGAGTACGATGTCAGCGATGCCGACATCCAGGCGTTCTACGACGAGACGATTTCGGGCAACGGCGGCGACCCCCCGAAGGGTACGATTGCGGCGGAGCTCATCGCCAAGCACTTCCACGGGGTGTGGGACGAGAGGGGCACGCTCACCCGCTACAGCGGCCAGTGGAAGGGCCCGCCCCCTGGGGGGATCGGCAAGAGGGGGACATCGCCGTCGGCATTGCGGGCCTGAAGGAGCAGATGAAGCTGGGCAAGAACGTCGTCAAGGGCGGCCCCGGGAGCGACGAGACCCAGAAGGTGATGGACGACGGAAAGGGCTGGGTCTGGCTGGCCGCAGACATGAGCCCTGGCGGCCTGGCGGTGCAGCTGTGCACTTCCGTGCCCTACGGCAAGCGCCCGCTGCTGGTTGCCAAGCGCTCTGAGGTGGACACCATGTTCGAGAAGGCGAACTGGGACCTCATGGACAAGCGCATTGACACCACCATGGGCGGGCCCCAGGTGAAGCAGCGGTAGATCGCGGCCGCACAGAGGCGCTCGAGCAGAGTTTCCAATTATTTAACCCGCTCCATCTTGCACTTCGTGGTATAGGAGTTCGATTTGGCGGCTGCACCGCCGCGCCGATTTTTCTCAAAATGATCGGATGGCACGAGTTGTTGCCTCTGATAGGTCTCTCTCTCTCTCTCTCTTCCCCTCTCTCGCTCTCTCCTCTCTCTCTCTCGTTCTCTATCTCCTTCTCTCTATATACATAGCACTATACATATATATATATATATACATATATGAACGCATTGATGCGATTATGCGTGCGTGTAAGTATGTAGCCTCCCTCCACACATATATATATATATATATATATCAGCCCATCGCCACCGCTTGCTGGTGCCCACGGATATCGATCCCCCAGGCGGTGGTTCTTGGAAAGGGATAACAGAACCAATGACACACCGCGGGTGGAAGCCCGTCAGCATGTTACCTATGTTTTTTTGTCCGAAGCCCTGCAGTCTCTTCCCACAGTAACACGCTGATGGGTTCTCCGCGGTGACGCGCCACTGATCTCATTGCGAAGGCCTGGCGGCCGGTGCCGCCGACCCTGTTCGCAATGCGCAGCAAGAGGCACGGGCTGTGGGATGGTTTGGGGGAACGGGGAGAAGGACGAGAAGGTGGGGGAGGGAGGTGTCGTATCTGACCCGGGACTTCCCCGGGACTCCCCCGGGACCCCCCCCGGGACCTCCTCTCCCCCCCCCGTCGGGGAAGGGAAAGGGAAGGGGCTTCCCTTCGACTCAATGACGACGTTGCTCAAGGTCGGTACGGGGGGGGGGCGTCGTATCTGACTCGGGGGGGGGTCGCTACCCCCCCCGCTACCCCCCCCCCCTCCCGGCGGGGGAGGAATGAAAGGGAAGGGGCTTCCCTTCGACTCAATTACGAGGTTGCTCAAGGTCGGCTTGGCTGGAGCCCAGGGGAAGAGGAGTCCCAGGGGGGGGCGTCGTATCTGACCCGGGGGGGGGGTCGCTACCCCCCCCCCCTCCCGGCGGGGGAGGGATCAAAGGGAAGGGGCTTCCCTTCGACTCAATTACGAGGTTGCTCAAGGTCGGCTTGGCTGGAGCCCAGGGGAAGAGGAGTCCCAGGGGGGGGCGTCGTATCTGACCCGGGGGGGGGGTCGCTACCCCCCCCCCCTCCCGGCGGGGGAGGGATCAAAGGGAAGGGGCTTCCCTTCGACTCAATTACGAGGTTGCTCAAGGTCGGCTTGGCTGGAGCCCAGGGGAAGAGGAGTCCCAGGGGGGGGCGTCGTATCTGACCCGGGGGGGGGGTCGCTACCCCCCCCCCCTCCCGGCGGGGGAGGGATCAAAGGGAAGGGGCTTCCCTTCGACTCAATTACGAGGTTGCTCAAGGTCGGCTTGGCTGGAGCCCAGGGGGAGAGGTTTCCCAGGGAAAGGGAAGGACAGAGACGACGAGTACAAAGAATGACGGAGATGACGGCTCGAACGGAAAAGCCCCTCACACACGCGTGCCACTGATCTTATTTCTCCGCAGACGGAGGAAACGAAGGAATGACCTGGCAGCCAGGACACTGGCCTACCACAACCAAGGCCAGTTTGTCTCCAAGTCGAAACGCCCTGGCCATGGGCGCGAGCAACGTACGGAAGGGGCCACCGGCTTCAGCGGCAGCAGCATCATCCCCAGCAGCCCCAGCCGCAGCACCGTCGGCCGCAGCATCATCAGCCGCATCATCATCAACAGCAGCGCCGCCTAAAGCAGCACCACCGAAGGCGGATGGTGTGTCCATCCCGGTTCCAGCTGGGACCGACACGTCCGATGACGATCAAAGACCCCGTCGAGATTCGACAACAGTTCATGCACAACGAACGCCGCCTGGCTAAGCCTTCGAGCATCGAGCGAAAAGGAAGCTCCAATTCTCGAGGGGACGATGAACGAAATAGCGTTGAGTTTCTTGTTTCGTCTCACCGCGATCTGACTCGGAAATCTGAGTGGTGGTATACCACATGCCGACACAGGCCATGCCGCAGTGGAGCCACCAACCCAACCTGTCAGGACACGTGGAAGACGCGGGACAGATGGCTGGATCTTGGTCAAAGACGCCCTGGGGCACATTTGGGGAGGTAAAGGTCTCGGCGCGAGGACGACGACTACCATGTCTGCGTTGACTTTAGGCTCGGGGAGGCTCGGGTCAGGGAACCATAATCATGACAGAAGGGGACGCCCGCGCGCGCTCGCAGGGACTGCGCGCATCAGAGCGCGCAATTGGATCGTGCGAGCAAAGCGCGTTGGCGACAGCGGTTGCTGTTGGTTTGTTTCTTGCTTGTGTGCTGCTTGATGGCCGGGCAGCGCGGAGAGCTCTTCATCGAAGAGTTCTTAGATTGGAGGGTCGATTCCTCCGAGCGCGAGTCCCTTTCTGCGCTCGTGCAGAGAGAGGGACTGGAGTCGGCTGGCGATTTAGCGCATTTGTTTTGCTCGACGGACGAGGCGGAGCAGTGTGGAGTGCCCACGGCCTGGGCCGTGGCTCGGGACGTGGCGCGGGTGACGCCGTGGCTGGTGCCCGCGCATGGCATTTGCGCGGAGGGGCGATTTGGCGGCGCGGCGGCGGCCGCCGCGCCCGCCGTGAGCGCGGGGGCCGCGGCGGGGAAAGGGCGTGGGCCTACCGCCGCGCGCCGCGGTCGGCCGAGACGCTGTGCCGCAGTGGCGACGGAGGCGGCAGAGCGTGAGGGGCGCGTTCAGCTGGCGGTCAGCGCAGTTCGAGTGTCGCTTGAATGGCGCCCGGAAAGCGGCCTCGGGCAGGGGTTGCAGGAGGCGCAGGCCGAGATGCTCGCCGACGTCTCGTCCGCGGCGGTGTTTAGGCTGAGTAATTTCGAATCCGGGACGCTGCGCACGGCCTTGCGCGTGTGGGGGCAGTGGGCCGAGTGGGCGGGCCGGCAAGGGCAGCCGGCGACGAGTCTGGCGCGGCAACCCATGGCAGTCGCCGAGTTCGTGCATAAACTCTCGATCGCACGGACGTCCGGCGTCAGGATCTGGAACGCCTTGAAGTGGATGTGCGTACATTTGAAAGCGCCTTTCTGCCTGGACGATGCGTTTCGCCCTGTGCCACGTGACCCAGGCAGTGGAACCGTAGCGCCGCCGGCCCAGGCCACCGTCGTCGAACCCGAGATGATTTACCATGTGATCGATTTCCTGGATGGCGCGAGAACGCCTGGGCAAGTCATGCTCGCGGCTGGGATGCTGGCGGTGGTATTCGCGTGGGTGAGGTGCACGCACCTGCTGCGCTCTAGGCCTTTAGAGAAGTCTGTTTATTTTTGCTGGTTCCGCGCATCGAGGGGGAAGCAGGAAAAGCGACAGGGGCGACCTTCGTTCGATTGGTGCTTGCCGAGGCGGCTAGGTGGCGCGCGGTCCGCCGCTGACGCCTTGTGGGATGGTTGGCACAAGTTGGCGGCGCGGGAAGATCGAGCAGGAAGGGCTGTGCCGACGGGGCTCGTCTTCGATCCAGTTTCCGGCGCGCCGGTGAAGTTGGGTGCCTTTAACCGATCGCTGAAGGAAGTATTCCGAGGCTCGCTAGCGGACGATTCCCAGTTGGATCTTGTGACTTCGTACAGTTTGCGCCGGGCTGGGCCTACATGGGCGAGCGCGATACAATTGGACTGGGAAGCCCGAGTCATCTCGGGCGGTTGGACGGAGGGGGGAGACTTTCCCGTCGGAACCAGATGCCGATTGTGTATAATGCGCGTCGGCGGCAAGCCGAGATGTGCACGCGCCTGCACATGGCCGGAGTGTTGTCGTGCCTGCGGACCGATCTGGAGGCCCCAGTGCAGTGGGAGCAAGTGCGATGCTGGGCGAGTTCTGCGCCAGGAAAAGTAATGTTGGCCGACCTAGAGAAAGAGGCGCAGCAGCGGGTGGCGGTGTCGACCGTTCGTGAGAAGGCCGCGTTCTTGCCCCCGTCGGTCGTCGAGGAGTTGAGGCGGCAGAAGTTTCTCCGGATAATCGTGGCCCCGCGTGGACAGCGGGTGGGGCGCGGTAAAGCGCCGGGCGCGCCTCCACCCAATTGTCGGGGTCCTGCCGACGGGGGCGCCGCGGGTAAGAGCGGTGAGGGGGGGGCGGGCGCCGAAGCGCCGGGCGCGCGTGCGCGCGCTGCGCAAACCCTCGCGTCGGGGGCACCGCGTGCAAAGCGGGGGGGGCGCGGTAAAGCGCCGGGCGGTTTGCGTGGGAACGCGTTGCCTGCGCCTGCGAGTCCACGCAGAGCGCCGAAAGTTGCCGGCAAAAACAAGCGACCAGCAGAGGCGGGAGCGCGCGCCAGTCCGGCGTCGGTTGCCATTGCGGGCCGCGCAGGGCGAACCGCGGGTCGATCGCGCGGCCCAGCGGTATTGTGCCCGGGCGTGGGCGGCATTGGAGGCTGTCTCCATCCCCAGGTCCAGGGGAGATGAAGTGTCGGTGCGGCCGGGAGACGCAACCCGTGCAGGCCCGGCCGCGTTCCAAGCGCGGGGAGTTGACTGCGCCGGTCGCGCGGTGACCGCGCTTCCAGGTGACGAGGCAGCGCAGGGCGCGGAGTTGGGTGAATGTGACGTAAAGGGCTCAGATGGCGCGCCAGCGCACTGCGCGCCGCCTGTCAGGCAGGTTGCGGAGGGATCATCCGCACGCGCGTCGCGAGCCGTGGGCCCGTCGCCCGAGCCGCGGGGCGCGATCGGGTACGCGCAGTCTGAGCCTGGGAGGGCTACCCGGGTAAGGGAGGTTATGGGGCCTCGATATCACGTCGCGATGCCCGTAATTCGTCGCCTCAAAAAGTCCAGAGCCTGGACGGACAGTGAGTTCGGGCCAGTGACGAACCTATGTCAGAATGGATTGAGTGATCTGCAGTGGTTCCCGGCGCTCCCGGAGGGAGCCCTGGTGTGCGCGGCGTGTGAAAAGTTGCGCGGCCGGGCAGCCCCGGCGTGAGGTGGTGACGTCATCGCGGCGGAGACGCGCGGAGTTGCGCGTGGGCCTGCCAGCGAATGCCAACTTAACGGATGCGCATGCGCGCCCCGAGGTGGGCTCGAACGCGGTCCAGAGAGTAGGTTTAGCGGAGCGACACGTGTGGTTCTCGGTATGTCTTTGTCAGTTGACGGCATTGCGCTGCCGGGGCGCGTCGGCGCTCGCGACGCCGCTGCACAATTCAGAGAGCTGGCCGCGAAGTATCAGTTTGATGAGCGCATCGCCACCCACCTGGTCGAAACCGTGGGTCTAGAGACGTTGGTCGATTTCGCGCATGCCGTCACGAGCGAGAACGAGTGGGCGCCGATCCTCGAGCGCGTGCCGGATCTCGAGAGGAGGCTGGGACAGCTGTCCCGCGTGCGCCAGGCGCGGCCTTCGCCTGCGCGGGGGGGGGCCCTGCCTGGCCCGCGCCGCAGTTCGAGCGCGTAGTGCGGCAGGCGTGGAAAGCCGTGTGCGATGCCGCCCGGGAGTCCGAGACCCGGAAGAGGCGCGGTTTGGACGAGAGCGACGATGTCCCATTGCCGTCGCCGCAGCTCGCTGAATTGAGCGAGCAGTTCTTCGCTCGGTATAAGATGGCGTACCCAGCGGAGTGTGAGCCGTCCGAAGCGCTGGTCAGTAAGATCAGCAGGGAGCTGGGCAGGCGCCAGGTGACGATGATGAGTGTATGGAAGGTCCGCACGTTGCTGAATGCCGCGAGGGCTGCCAGGAAGCGGCAGCGCATTGGGGATGTCGAATTCGTGTGCGATGAGAAGGAAGATCCGGATCCCGCGAAGGACTTGAAAACCTATATCGCGTTGCACCAGGTTCTCATGGTGGCATACGCGCGCGCTGGGGTGAAGCCGATTGACCCGGCGCCCGGGACGCCAGAGAAGGCGTCTTCGGATACGACGGATTTCGTGCAGATTCCGTTGGATGTCGCGATGGCCTACCATTTCCGTTTGGTCAAGTACGCCAGTGCGATGCCGTTCTCGATTGCGCTGCCTAACGTCGTGCGTCGGGACGAGGAGGAGCGCGCTTGGTGGACGGACAGGGTCCGCACCAGCGAGCTGAGCGTCGGGAAGATAATCCGCGAGGGCTTGCAGACTCGCGAGGTCATGTGGAGCCCGCCCTCACCGCCAGCTCCCGGGCCGCAGCGGCCGCCGACGAGCGTCGGGCGGAGCCAGCGGACAGGTGGCAAGGGCGCGCAGTTGGGCGATCGGTTGAAAGACGGAACCCAGGTGTGTCGCAAGTTCAACGCCGGGGAGTGCTCCGAGCCGTGCCCTCGCGGGTATAAGCACGTCTGTTCCGTCGTGATCAACAAGACGGGGCGTTTGTGTGGCATGTCGAACCACTGCGCCCTCAAGTGCACCAGGAGCCCGGGTCTCAGTTTTTGGTTTCCCTGTTAGCTTAAAGGGGGCGGCCCGGGTCCGGGGGCGCCCTGGGTCCGGGAAAGGCGACGGTTAGCGCCGAATGTTCGGAACACCCGGCGTTGTAGTTTGCGACGCGAGGAACGCGAGCGGGGGCGCGGCCGACGGCGGCAAGCGCGGCCGCAAGGGCGATTGAAACGCACCCGCTGCCGCGCCGCCCGCCGCGGCAGAAGGGGCAGTCACCAGTGGGGTCGCGTGCCCCAGCGTCGTGGGCGCGCGATGGAGCCAGGCGGACATCGCTGTGAAAATTCGGAAGTCCTTTCCGGAAGAGTGGCTGGTGGGCGTTCCCATCCCGTTCTTGCAAGACTTGTTGAATACTTCGCCATTCGTTGATTTCGCCATCTGGGCGGAGCTGCAGGACGAAGGACTACCTCTGGGATGTTCTCTGGGCAGAAATTCCAAGGGGCGCGCGAGCGCCGTGTTGGGTCGCCAGGCAGGCGTGCTCGACCACAGGCTAGCGCTGGCGCCGGTTATCGAACTCGGCGTGGGGGAGCGGGCACACCTCGCTCAATGCATCGAATTCGCGAGCGCGGGGCGATTGCCATTCGACGATGAGTACATGGCACCCGTTGATTTGAAGTATGCTGCCTTTGCCACGGTTGCGTTCGCGTGGGCCGGTGGTAATCGGCTGAGGCAGTGGCGCGAGTCTTGCGCCGGGGCGTTGAAGGAGCTTAGTCAAAGGCTGGCGCCGGTGTCCCGCGCCCTTCGGCTCTGGCAAAGCCCCTCAGTACATGCCGTGGCGCAGAACACCCACATCGCGCTGATTTGTGTTCTGACTTGGGTGATGGGTTGGCCGGATTGGCAGCTGGCCCAGAGATTTGTGACCGGCTTCAATATCGTGGGGCGATTGGAGGAGACGGGTGTCTGGGAGCGGTGCGAAAGTTCGGAACCTGTTTCTGAAGACCGCTTGTTGGCGGAGTCCACCGCGCTTTTACGTTCCAGGGACAAGCGACGGGTTGATCCTGAGGCTGAGTTTCTTTGGGAATCATGCTTGAAGGAATGCGAGAAGGGCTGGGCTGCTCCTCCGGCGTCGCTGGCCGCGATGGACCGCGAGTACGGCGCCGGGCGCTGGGCGGCCGTGCCGTCGTTCGTGCACGTGCAGCAGAACGGCAAGCGTCGGCGGATAGACGATGCTAAAGCCGGTGGGCAGAACGGCGCGACGGTGTACCCTGAGAAGTGGCACTTGCCATCAGCGTTCACGCCTGCATTGCATGGCAAAGTCTTGAGGCAGCGGTCGGGAGGTACGCCAAACACCGGAGGTGGCCTTTTCCCCCTCCCCGCCGGCCGGTGTGTCGCGGGTTTCCCGCGGGCCGTTCCCCCGGGTCCGTTCGTGTGGGCCTAGTGGGCCCCTCCGGTGTCCAAGGGGCGTGGTCCGGCCCGGTGTTTGGCGTGCGCCCTCAGGCAGGAAGCTGCGGCGGGAGGCTTTGCCGATGAGGGCTTAACCCTTGAGACTGGAGGCGAGGACCTGCCGGACGCATACAGGTCCGTGCCGGTCAATCCCGCGCAGCTGCGATATAACGTCATTGCGGCGCGGGAACCGCGCAGCGGGGAGTGGCGATACTTGACTGCATTCGCCATGCTGTTCGGCTTGTCGTCGAGTGTTATGAATTTCATGCGGTGGTCTGCCTTTCTGGAAGCCGCTGCCAGGCGCGTGGCGGCATTGTTGCACACAATGCATGTCGATGATGGCAGTCTTGGGGACCTCGGATTGGCGAAAGGCTCGGGACAGGCTTTACTCAACGTCTTGTTTTCGGAGTTGGGTACCCCGAGTGCCAGCGCGAAGCAGCAGCGCATGGCCGCCACTGGGGCATTCTTGGGAGTCGATCACGACGTGTCTCGGGTTTTTGAAGGCAGAGGGGTGGTCTCCTTTTGGCCGAAGGCCAGCATGATTGACAAAATCAAAGGCCTGCTCGCGGAGCACCGTGCGCGGAACAGCCTGACACCAGCGGAGGCCTCGAAGCTCCGGGGCATTCTGCAGTGGTCGTCCTCCGCGATGTTCAACGGCGTCGGCAGCGCCGCGATGGCGCCGCTGAAGCAGAGGCAGTACACTGACGCGCCTCCGTGGGCGTTATCCCACGCGATTCGGCGGTGCTTCGATTACTTCGAATTTGTAATAGACCTTGCCCCGAAGAGAAGCGTCGACGTGAGCCCGCCCTCGTGTCCGCTGATTGCGATCGCAAGCGACGCGCGGGCTGACGGGGCGACCGCGCCCACAGGCGGCTACCTCCTGGTCGATTGCTTGACAGGGGAGCGTGTGGGAGGATGGTGTGTATTCAACGATGCCATACTCGCGGAGTGGGGTTTCTCGCCGGCGGACCGGGAGAGGGGCGCGAATCCGATCGCCCTCTGTGAGGGGGCCATGGTCCCCATTGTCCTGGCGCAAGAGGCGCGGAGGTGCCGAGGGAGGCGCATCCTGTGGGTGCTTGACAACACGAGCGCTCTCCACAGCTTCGTGAGTGGCAGGTGCGACCATGCTACCCTGGACCGGAGCGTCAAGCTTATGAATTTCTTCAAGGCGCGCGCCGCGAGGGCAAATCGCGGGGGGACGCGCCGTGCAGCGTGTCGCGCCAGTTTCACTGCGACATGTCCACCTGGCTCGAGTGGGTAGACTCGAAAAGCAACTGGTCGGACGGGATCTCACGGCGCGCCGTGCGCGCGCGGGGGCGGCCTTCCCCCGAGTCGTCCACTCGCGCGGTGCCAGGCGGCTCGGCGAGGATAGCTTCGCCCGGGAGAATGGTTTTCGTACCGGCGAGGTGAGAGTGGACCCGGCCGCGTGGCGCGGGTGCTTACTAGACGCGTGGCGTTGGGTGCTACGGCGCGCGGAAGGCGCGTTCCGCGAGGGCAATTCGCGGGGGGTGGGCCGCGGCGTGCAGCGTGCCGCGCCAGGCTCAGTGGATTCGCCGTAAAGAAGGAGTCCGCGCAGGAGAGGTGAGCGCGGGCCCAGCCGCGGGGCACGGGCATGCCTCAGACACGGGGCGCCGTGTACATCGACGCGCGATTGCGGAGCGGCGTCGGACCCAGAACAGCGTTGGGGGTGCAGAAACGCGGAGCCAGAGCAGCGTTGGGGAGAGCGGCATTACTGGCGAGCCACGCCAGGGTCTTGCCTTCTTCACGCAGGCGTTCCATTCGGGGGGTTTGGTCACCCCAAGGTCGTTCTGCACCCCCGGAGCACCGTTGCACTTTCTGGGGTCGGGGGACGGGGTATGGGTTGGGGGAATGGGTGGGAGGATGGGGCCGTCGCGCGCCGTGTTCGCAGGTGGAGCGCGCGCGCGCGCGGAGGAGCGGGCCGCCCGCGTGCGCTTCGCGCCGCGGCGGGGCGCGTGCGATTCGCGGCGCGCGAAAGTTGCCAGGGGCCGCGCAGGGCGCGGCGCGGGGAATAGGCTGTCGGTGATTATGCGTTGACTTTAGGCTCGGGGAGGCTCGGGTCAGGGAACCATAATCATGACAGAAGGGGACGCCCGCGCGCGCTCGCAGGGACTGCGCGCATCAGAGCGCGCAATTGGATCGTGCGAGCAAAGCGCGTTGGCGACAGCGGTTGCTGTTGGTTTGTTTCCCACCCACCACACCCTGGGCCCCGGTGGGGTTACCGGGGAGAATTTGGGATGGGCGCCGGCGTGGACTTCGCCGTGCAAGAGGCGATGCGCACCGGCTGCGAGGGGTCCTGCCTCGGGTCGGCCGAACGTGTGCGTCGCAGGTGCGAGAACGCCGCGCAGGTCAGCGCGCGCGGGGAGGGGGCCTTCCTTCCCTGGTGGCCGCTGGCAGCGGTCGCATCACCAGGTGCAACGTCTGACAGGTGCGCGACATGTTTTGCGCGCGCGAACACGCCCGCCGTATCCCGACCCCCGGTGGGGTGCTCGGGTCGGCGAGGGCGGCGCCGGACGCCGGCGGTGTTCGCTTTCCCCGTGGGGGGAGCGGCATTACTGGCGAGCCACGCCAGGGTCTTGCCTTCTTCACGCAGGTGTTCCATTCGGGGGGTTTGGTCACCCCAAGCAAGGTCGTTCTGCACCCCCGGAGCACCGTTACACTTTCTGGGGTCGGGGGACGGGGTATGGGTTGGGGGAATGGGTGGGAGGATGGGGCCGTCGCGCGCCGTGTTCGCAGGTGGAGCGCGCGCGCGCGCGCGGAGGAGCGGGCCGCCCGCGTGCGCTTCGCGCCGCGGCGGGGCGCGTGCGATTCGCGGCGCGCGAAAGTTGCCAGGGGCCGCGCAGGGCGCGGCGCGGGGAATAGGCTGTCGGTGATTATGGCTGCTGCTGGGGATTGCCAACCTGACGGACAGCCCAGGTGCCAAAAAGAGTCGCTTCCAGTTAGAAAACACGCACGACATCACAGGAGAGACCCGATTGCGGATCAGCTCCTGGGCAGATTCTGCCCAGAGTCACTGCGCCGACCCGCGGCGACCGTTGGCGCCTGGGGAAACCCCAAGTTCTTCATTCAAGGCACCAAGTGAGAGCACTTGGCATCATCCGCCACGGGCTGTCCTGCCGACAAATGCGCAAAAGCATGGGGCAGATCTGGCAGACAGTGCGGATGACCGTGCCTGCCGCGGGGCCCAAGGATTCGGTCTGGCCTGCGTGCAGACAGCGAGGTCTTCGCATTCACTCCGGTCCCATTATTGCTGCGGGATTGGGTCAATGTCTTGCGTTCTGCCGACGACATTCGTCTGACCGGGGGCTTCGACGGCACCATTCCGACCATATGCATAATCAAACTGGCGGGCCAAGCCGATCTCCGCGTCAACAACATGCGGCAGAGTCCCGAGTAGTTTTGTGCACGGGGCCAGCCCGAGATCCAGTCGAGCATGGCAGACCTTCAGAGGGGCTGGTTCAAGCCCTGCAGAGAGTATGCCTTCGGAACCAATGCGTTCGATGGGCCTCTCGACGAAGAGGCATGCGTATGTCTCATGATGGATGCGGGAACGATGTCTCTTCAAAACGAGGACCAAACACCACAGGATGGTCGGGGAACAAAACATCGGGGGAGGATTGTTTGATTTATTTTTGACTATGTTTGAATACTTCTTGGCTGTGGTTTTGATTTTTCCAATAAGTCCGCCTGCAGGAGGACATGTCCGACCTAAGGCCAAAAGGGAGAATTCGTGGGCCCCGGAAGCCCTCCCCCACAAGACGGCCCTGGACGCCCAGCTTGCCCCCGCGAGGCCACCAAGAGGCCCCCCCAAGGAGTTCCCGCAGGGCCCCCCGAAGCCCCGATGAGCTCTGAAGAGGCTTCCTAGAGGCCCCCCCCAGGCTGAAACCCTGCCGCGCCCATACAGACGCGCCCCCTCCCTCCAATCCTCCCCGTATACTCGCCTTCTGGGGCGTCCTGGAGAGCCCTCATCGCCACGGCTGGATTCGCCTCGGACTCCCAGTCAGCACGCACTCGAGGAGAGGTCCTGAGAGTAGTGACGCACACGCCGCGCACGCCGCGCACGACGACGACGACGACGCGACGCGACGACGACGACGACGACGACGACGACGACGACGACGACGACGACGACGACGACGACGACCACGACGACGACGACGACGACGGCGACGGCGACGGCGACGGCGACGGCGACGGCGGCGGCGGCGACGACGACGACGACGACGTCGACATTCGAGGTTCGAGGATCGCAGTTTCTGCACTCTGGTGGCCCTTTTGGGCCTCCGATGGCCTTCGCGGGGGCCTCTGTGGCCCGGATGCCCTGCGGGCGCAAGACTCTCGGGAGTCCGCGCGCCTGACCCAGACCCCCTGGAGTAATGAAAAAATCATGACGGGAGGTTTTTCCTAATTTTCGGCCTTTGGGGGCCCTCGCCGGGCCTCGGGAGCGTCAAAAAACGACTCAGGATGCAAAGCCGGTCATGGGGAAAGGGTCGGGACCTCTGGGGGTCGACGTGATGAAAAAATCATTCCGTCGGGGGTCTGGGGATGCAGCGTTCAACCACCCACGCACGCCAGGGCTGCTCCCCTCCCCCCCTCCGCTCCTGCGTGCACTCGTCCTCGTCCTCGCCCCGGTCCTCCACAGAAAACGAGAAGACGAGCACACGAGAAAACGAGCCAGGGTCCCCAGACCCCCGACGGAATGATTTTTTCATTACGTCGACCCCCAGAGATCCCGACCCTTTCCCCACGACCGGCTTTGCATCCTGAGTCGTTTTTTGACGCTCCCGAGGCCCGGCGAGGGCCCCCAGAGGCCGAAAATTAGGAAAAACCTCCCGTCATGATTTTTTCATTACTCCAGGGGGTCTGGGCCCGAAGAAAACGACACCACGACGCCCCTTCGGGGCCGCGGCGCGTTGCCGGCCTCTTCGCTGGCGCAGGGCCGACCCCTCAGCAGTCGTCGCCTCCGGGGCGTGGCCTGCGGGCCTCGCTCCCCCCTTTTCCGGAGGCCCCGGCCGCGAGGCCGCGCCCCCGCTTTGCCGGGCGGCCCCGAAAGAGGCAGCTGGTCGTCGTCGTCCTCGTCCTCCTCGTCGTCCTCGTCCTCGTCGTCCTCCTCGTCCTCCTCGTCCTCCTCGTCGTCCTCCTCGTCCTCCTCGTCGTCCTCCTCGTCCTCCTCGTCGTCCTCCTCGTCCTCCTCGTCGTCCTCCTCGTCGTCCTCCTCGTCGTCCTCCTCGTCCTCCTCCTCGTCCTCCTCGTCGTCCTCCTCGTCGTCGTCCTCGTCGTCGTCGCCGGCGGCGGCGACGTCGTCGTCGGCGGCGGCGTCCGGCACGTTCTCGGCGGGGCGGGGCCGCGACGCCTCGGCCGGCCGCCTCCAGGGGCCACCCAGGGCCTGGCTCGCCCTCGGGGGCCCCGGCCGCGGCGGATCGTGCCCCCGCCGCCGCGCGCGCGCCGCGGGCGCCGCGAGGCTTACGTCGGAGCCCCGAGTCATCAGGGGCAACTCGGGTCAGGGATAACTCGGGTTCGTTTTTCGGGAACCCAAACCCGAGTTACCCCGGACCCGAGTTACTCCGGATAACTCGGGCGCCCAGAGCCCCGAATCATCAGGGGCAACTCGGGTCAGGGCCTTCTCGGGTTCGTTTTCCGGAAACCCAAACCCGAGTTACCCCGGACCCGAGTTACCCCAGATAATTCGGGCGCCCGGAGCCCCGAATCATCAGGGGTAACTCGGGTCAGGGATAACTCGGGTTCGTTTTTCGGGAACCCAAACCCGAGTTACCCCGGACCCGAGTTACCCCGGATAACTCGGGCGTCCAATTATGTCGGGCCTGCCCCCTACAGGGGGATTTTCGACGACAGATCAAAAGCATGCTAAACATGCCCCCCAAAGATGTCAAAAAGTATCCAACAAAAAGAGTCCCCAGACCATGTTTCGATTATTGTTTGAGCATGTTGGGGAGGTGTTCTTTTATTTCTCGTCGAAATAATCTCCTGGAGGGGGACACGCCCGACATAGCGCGAGGCCCTTCTGCGGCGGGCGCTGCTGGTGACCGATGTCGTCGTCGAGCAGCGGCAGGGGGCTCGAGGCGGCCGCGCGCGGCGCCCGGGGCTCGAGTAAGTAGGGGATCGACTACAGAATTGATTTACCCCAGCATTGACTTTCTCGTTGTATCTGTGGACAGATGCTTGGAGCTCCCAGCAGATTTGCGAACACTGCGCGCACTCGTCGCAGATTCGGCGGGAGGTCAATGCTGGGGGTGAGTCCACTCTGTGGCCGAGCCCCTCGTCGAAGGGCCGCCCTCGAGGGAGGGGCGGGGGATCCACGGGAGCGAGGGTCGAGATCCCGAGGCCACGGCGGGGCCTCGCTGGCGCGCCTCGTCCTTGCCTTACGCCTCACAAGGGGGCTGCTCTTTGTTGCGGTTTGGGCCCGCCTCGAGAATGAGGAGGGGAGAACACACACAGACACAACGAATCGTCGACCCCCAGGAAAACATGGGAAAATACTGGAGTTGGGCGGGAAGACAAAAAAATCCCAGAAGGTGTGGGAAACTATGGGGAATCTTTTCATTTGTGTGCACTTATTTGTGTGTCCTGGGGCCCCCTCAAAGGGAGCTTCTCTTCGCCGCGGGCGGGCCCGCCTGGAGAAGCAAGTCTGCGCGGGCCCTGGGAGGGGTCCCGGGGGGCGATTCTGAGCGGATTTGGGCTGGGCGGGCTCGGTCAGGCCTGTGGGGCGATGTCTTCGTGGTGGAAGGGGGAGGGGGCGAGGAAGTGCGCGCTGTCCCTTGGAGGATCGAGCTTTCTCGCGGGGTGCTTTCTCGCTGGGGGGCGGAGTTGTGGCCATGAAGGATGCTGAATGTCATGGCTCGTCTTGTTCTTTCAGCACGTTTCCTGGCCCCCCCTCGTCCGCGCACGTGGCTCAGGTCATGGCGCGCTAACCCCCCTCCTTCGGGCATCCCTCTTCCCGAAGAAACAACGTCATAAACATAAACTTTTGGCGCCCCGCGCGCCTTTCTGGGATCCACCCCCGGCGGCGCCTCCGGAGCCGCCTCTGGCGCGCTCCGCGCGCCAGGGAGGGGGGGTCCAGCGCAGACCCAAGAAGTCCGCGCAGAGCGCCAAACGGTCATGTTTGTGCCGTTTTTTCTTCTTCCATCTGCGGTGCACCTTCAGGATCGAGGTCAGAGGTTAGGGAGAGGAGGAGGAGGAGGAGGAGGAGGAGGAGGAGGAGGAGGAGGAGGAGGAGGCGGATGCGGAGGCGGAGGCGGAGGCGGAGGCGGAGGAGGATGAGGAGAGGAGAAGGAGGAGGAGGAGGAGGAGGAGGAGGAGGAGGAAGGAGGCGAGGAGGAGGAGAGAGGAGGAGGAGGAGCGAGGAGGAGGAGGAGGAGGAGAGGAGGAGGAGGAGGAGCGAGGAGGAGGAGGAGGAGGAGGAGGAGGAGGAGGAGGAGGAGGAGGAGCGAGGAGGGGGAGGATGAGGAGGAGGAGGGAGGAGGAGGAGGAGGAGGAGGAGGAGGAGGAGGAGGAGGAGGAGGAGGAGGAGGAGGAGGAGCGAGGAGGAGGAGCGAGGAGGAGGAGCGAGGAGGAGGAGGAGGAGGAGGAGGAGGAGCGAGGCTCTGGAGTCGATTGGGTGCTGGGGGGGCGCTCAGGGGTGCCTTCGCCGCCGCGCCGGGTCCGCCTGGAGGTGCGGGCGGGCGCCCAGTCCTGGACAGGTGTGGGCCGGAGGTCGATCCCGAGGGGGGGCGCCCATAATACGACGCCGAATGGCTGCATACTCTGGATCACATGATAATGGGGGAGGGGGGGTCTACTTTTTGGGGGGTTCTAGATCGAAACGTCAAACGATGCTTCTGGGGGGTCTGGATTTTGGTGCGATTGCGCCGCTCCTGGGGGGGGGGGTCCAAAACGAGCCGATAAACACTTTCTGTTGCCCCCCCCCCCACCCACCCAAACCCCACTATTGTGAGATCTGGAGTATCTACGAGCGCTCGGTTCGTTTACGGTAGGTTCGACGAAGAAATCCATTCTTGGGTACATCAATTCTGTAGTCGATCCTCCTACTCGAATGCCGCTGCGATCTCGCCAGACCTCTCCCAGGGTGCGCTCTGACCGAACTTCTGGGCAAATCCCACGGTGGCGACGAGGGCCTCCCAGGAGGCGGAAGAAGGGGAAAGCGTGACAAAAGGACAGCGGTATGGGCACCTCTTCCTCCTCTGAGGTGCAGCTCCGACTGCATCTCGGCGCCCGTGCTCGACTTATGTTGCTCCCATCGTACTTAATTTCGAGCGCCCAGAGAGGTATCGAAACAGTGTCGAACGAGTATCGCCTCCCAGGGCCAGACACGCGAAACTCGTCCAGTTTCGGTACCTTGGTGCTCGAAATTATGTCTGGTGATCGAGGCTAAGAATAGGTTGGAACATCGTAATGCTCGACCCGGATCGAGGGCAGGCTCCGGCAAGCACCGCGCTCGGGGGCAGCCTCCCCGGCAGGCCCTCGGGCGCGTGCAGGCCTGCAGGCGCGAGTGAGGCCGCACTGCCGCTCCTGGCCGCCTTCTGTGCTGCCAGAGGCGGCGAGGGCGCGGGCCTCACTAGGAGCCCCCAAACCCAGACGTCTGACATCGCCGTCCATTGAAAACCTCTGGGGGTAGGAAAGGGGTGTGGCACAGAGGGGTACGGTGCCCATCGTGGGAAGGGGGCGATGCTGTCTGCGAGGGGAATCACATCGCCGAGTCCCCTTGGCACAAAGTCAACACCACACCCCCTTATACCATACTTAGCCCTTTCCTGCCTCCAGAAAAACGTTGCTCCCCAGAGGTCTGGACACCTTCCCGGAGACTGGCTCCCCGCCCCGAGGCCCACGAGCCAATTGCAACACGGCGTGTCCCGTTGTGCAGGGCGCTGGGGAGACCTGGGCTAAAACAGGGCTAGGATCGGGACAAATCGCTCCAGAGCGTTCCGGAGCGCTCTCAGAGCGTTCTGGAACGCTCTGAGAGCGGCC
Source organism: Prorocentrum cordatum (assembly GCA_963575745.1). Classification (NCBI taxonomy): domain Eukaryota; class Dinophyceae; order Prorocentrales; family Prorocentraceae; genus Prorocentrum; species Prorocentrum cordatum. The sequence continues at coordinate 130,012 of CAUYUJ010016437.1, read as the reverse complement.
GCGGCGCCCAATACATCCTCCAAACCCGCCGGTTCTCAGAGATTTCGAGTCATGCCGATCCGATGTCGTCCCGATCTTCGCGTCGTTTGGAGGCCCCCCGTGGGGCCGCCTCCTCCTCGTTGGCCGCCTCTCTTCAGCCGGACATGGGCACGAACCTTTGGCGCTCCGCGCGGGTTTCTTGGGCCCGCGCCTATAGGCCCCCCTGGCGGCGCCCGGGGCGCCGCCTCTGGCGCGCTCCGCGCGCCAGGGGGGTCCGGCGCGGAGCCGAGGAGGCCGCGCGGGCCGCCCAAAGTTTAGGCGAATTGTTGTTGATTGTTATCAGTGCTATTGTTATCAGAAGTGTCATTATTCCTATGATATATTGGTGTGTTGTTTCGTATGTGATGTTTTTGTTTCATGTTTTATTTTATGTATTTTATTCCTATGTGTATGTGCATGTTTATGTTTATGTGGTTTTGCTCCCCAGTCAGAGCTTGCCTCTGTATGGGGTCCTGGCGGATTAAAGGGTTAGGTGGGGTGCGTCGTCGATTTCGGTGGCCGGGCCCGGGTGCCCGGGTGCCCGGGTGCCCAGGTGCCCGGCGGTGCCCGGGTGCCCGGGTGGCTGGTGAGGTGCGTAGCCGATTTCGGTGGCCGGGCCCAGGTGCCCGGGTGCCCGGGTGCCCGGGGGTGCCCAATATCCCAGTAGCCCTACAGCCCTATAGCCCTATAGCCCTATAGCCGTATAGCCCTATAGCCCTATAGCCTTATATCCCTATAGCCCTATAGCGCTCCCTATAGCCCCATAGCCCATATAGCTCTATAGCCCTATAGCCCTATGGCCCTATGGCCCTATATGTCACAGTCCTATAGCCCTATAGCCCGATAGCCCTATAGCCCTATAGCCCGATAGCCCTATAGCCCTACAGCCCGATAGCCCTATAGCCCTATAGCCCGCCCTATAGCCCGATTGCAAAGGGAGCAATTGGATGATTAAACACATCTGATTGGTTTTTTCCTCCGGAATCATTATTCTTCTATTCAGGAGGCGGACGCCCACCCCACGCCCCCAGGCCCGACGCCCATTCAAGGGGCAGCGGTGTGGGCACCTGTGCTTCCTCTGGGCGGCCCGGCTGGGCAGTCCCCTGGTCCCCACCCCCAGGCGATTCAAGGGGTCGGGATTTGGGGGTGTGTTTTTTGTTGTGTGCTTCTTCCACAGCGGCTGGATAGGAACAAACAACGACACAGACATAGAAGCTCGGAGGTCCGTGCGGATTTCTTAGATCCGCGCTGGACCCCCCTCTCTGGCGCGCGGAGCGCGCCAGGGGCGGCGCCAGAGGCGCCGCTGGGGGGCTCCAGCTCCGATCCGAGAAATCCGCACGGACCTCCGACTTTTCAACTATATGTCTATGTAGCTTGGCCACACCTCAGAGGAGGACCAGGTACCCATACCTCTACTCCTCAGCCGTTTCCTTATTTTTCGGCCTCCCGGGAGACCCTCGTCGCCACCGCTGGATTCGCCCCGAAATCCTGGTCAGAACGGGGTCTGGGGAGTAGCGGTTCCAGGAAAGCAGGGGGGCGGCGGTGATTCGCTGCAGGCGTCTCCGAAGCAACGCCAGCCCCCTGCCTGTTGGCAGCGCCCGTTGGAGGCAGCCTGCCGCCGGCCTCCCGCCGCGCGGCCCAGGTGCCGCCGGGCAGATCCGCTTGCCGAGCCTCGGAGCGCGCGCGAGAGCCCTCGGCCTCCGGTCTCTGGACCACCCCAGACCCCCTCGAGTAGTGAAAAAATCATGACGGGAGGTTTTTCCTAATTTTCGGCCTCTGGGGGCCCTCGCCGGGCCTCGGGAGCGTCAAAAAACGACTCAGGACGAAGAGCCGGTCCCGGGGGAAGGGTCCAGACTTGTGGGGGTCGCGTCATGAAAAAATCATGACGTCGGGGGTCTGGGACCACCGGGAGGCCCTCTCGGAGGGGGAGGCCCTCGACAAACCTCAAGTCCGGGCGTCAAGGCTGCAACTGTAGCTTCCCCCCCCCCTGCCCCGGGGGGCCGCCGTCCGGGGCCTCCCGGGGCACCCCTGAGAGCGTCCAGGAGGCGCCTGCTCCTGCCGCCAGGAAGGGGCCTCGTCAGGCAGGCCCGAGCTGAGGATGAGTCTTCGAGCGTTCCAGAGCGCTCTGGAGCGGCCGCGGCGCCCGATGCGTCCTCCGGACCCGCTGGTTCTCAGAGATGTCGATGTATCCTCGTCCGGTTTGCTCTTCGCCATGCCTTCGTCCTACATCGCAGCCGCGCCGCGCTCCTTCCTTGGCCTTGGCCGCCTCACGACCGCCTCCTCTTTCCCACCCCCCGCCTCCTCCGCCTACTCCCTCTCCCAGGGCCCTGTCCCACCCTCTTGCTTCTGCGGCGGAGCACGAGCGTTTTGACAACCATGTTGCAGTTGCTCCAGCAGTGCGCAGACTCGCGGCCAAGTTCCCTCTGGCCGCGCTTGAGTCTGGAGGGAGTCACTTCCGCGGTTGCCTCCTGAGGCTGAGTTCGCCGCGGGGAGGCACGAGTGGCACTGGGATTCGACGTTCTGAAGTGCCTGGTAAGCGCCACGGTGCCCATCAGCTCGATTCAGATGTGGCTGAAGCCAATGGCAATGGCCATACATCTCTTGTTATTGCGTTCTGGTATGGCTCTGCTACTTGTGTATATCCTATGGTGCGTTTCTCCACAAGGGGGCTGGGGCTTTCGCGAATAGTGGTTTGCAGGAGCCTTTGAGAAGGAGCTTAGCAAAAACGCCAGGACAACTATCAACAGGGTCACGAGAGGGATCCGCCCGAGGCAGGCCGAGCCTCTTGTGGACGTCCCAGCGAGCACTCTGGCTGCACACCCACAGCCGTTCGAGCCGCCTTTGGCTGCAGGCGAGGACGGCCCCGTGTGAGCCACACTCTTCTTCAGCGGGTCTTGCCGACTCCCTGAGAGTACTCCAGATCTCGTAATAAAAGGGAGGGGGTCTGGACCCTCCAAGACCAGCCATTTCAGACCCCCCCCCCGTGGGAGAACCCCCCAAAACACCGTCCCCAGACCCCCCCAGGCCCTCCAAGATAGCCTGGAAGAGACCCGAAATGGAACGAATTACAACCGACTATTCCAACCACAAATGAGACCAATTCCAACACAACCAAAAATGAGACCAATTCCAACCGCGGATGGGATCTTCGGAATTCCTCCGGATCCCTTCGAATTCTTAGGAATTCCTCAGGATTCTTTCGGACTCCTTCGGAATTCCTCAGGATTCTTTAGGACTCCTTCGGAATTCCTCAGGATTCTTTAGGACTCCTTCGGAATTCTTTAGGACTCCTTCGGAATTCCTTACGATTCCTTCGGAATTCCTTACGATTCCTTCGGAATTCCTCAGGATGCTTTCGGAATTCCTCAGGATGCTTTCGGAATTCCTCAGGATTCCTTTGGAATTCCTTAGGAATTCTCCGGAATTCCTTTGGATTCCTCCTTCGGAATTCCTTTGGATTCCTCCTTCGGAATTCCTTTGGATTCCTCCGAGAGTCTACGGCTCTTCACATGTTGTATTACCAGAAAACCGGGATGCAGGGGGAAACGGGATGCTCGGCGCGTTTGCACGCATCCCCGGCAGCAGAGGGGGCTAGTATCCCACGGCAGGCTAGTATCCCACGGCAGGCTCTGGATGCTTTGCAGCTGCCCGCGGGGACAACCGCTCGCCGCCGTGGCGAACAAAACTTGCTCTCGGATTGCATTTTTGCGCGCCACCACCGCCAGTTCTATTCAGAGATGCCTCTCGGCACGCTCCGCCCCCTCGTAACTGGTTGGCAGTTGGTTGGTGGCCTGGTTGGCTGGCTGGCTGGTTCTTTGGCTGGTTGGCTGCTTGGTTGGCTCGCTGGCTGGTTGGCTGGTTGGTTGCCTGCCTAGCTGGCTGGTTGGCTTGTTGGTTGGCCTACAGGCGTGCGCCATCTCACATGCCGAGGGGCCCGCCCGCTCGCGGATTGAATTTGTGTTATTATTACTACCACTACTACTGCGACTACGACCACGACCACCACTACGACTACGACTACAACTACGGTTGCTACTACTACTACTACTACTACTACTACTACTACTACCACCACCACTTACTATTACTACTACTACTACTACTACTACTACTACTACTACTACGACTACGACTACGACTACGACTACGACTACGACTACGACTACTACTACTACTACTACTACTACTACTACTACTACTACCACTACCACTACCACTACCACTACCACTACGATTACTACGGCTACTACTACTACTACTACTACTACTACTACTACTACTACTGCCACTACTACTACTACCACTACTACTACTACTACTACTACTAGTACTGCCACTGCTACTACTATTACTACTACTACATGTACTACTACTCCTAAAAATTAGCCTGGCGAAGGACCCAACCATATGCAACTGTGAATACAGCAAGTGTGAATATCGCGTTCGGCGGCGCTACCTCTGGGTAGTGGAGACGCATGCGAACACCCCCACTGGGGCCTTCGGTGGAGCTCCCTATGGGGCTACGAAACGCTGCCCTGGGTGGGGGAATCGCATGCAGGCAGCCCCACTGGGGCCTTCGGTGAAGCTCCCTGTGGGGCCACGAAACGCTGCCCTCGGTGGGGGAACCGCATGCGGGCACCCCCACTGGGGCCTACGGTGGAGCTCCCTCTGGGGCTACGAAACGCTGCCCTGGGTGGGGGAACCGCACGAGGGCAGCCCCACTGGGGCCTACGGTGGAGCCCCCTATGGGGCTACGAACGCTGCCCTGGGTGGGGGAACCGCATGTGGACACCCCCACTGGGCCTTCGGTGGAGCTCCCTCTGGGGCTATGCGAACCGCTGCCCTTCGGGTGGTTGGGAACCGCATGCGAACACCCCCACTGGGGCCTTCGGTGCAGCTCCCTATGGGGCTACGAAACGCTGCCCTGGGTGGGGGAACCGCATGTGGACACCACCACTGGGGCCTTCGGTGGAGCTCCCTATGGGGCCACGAAACGCTGCCCTGGGTGGGGGAACCGCATGCGAACACCCCCACTGGGGCCTTCGGTGGAGCTCCCTATGGGGCTACGAAACGCTGCCCTGGGTGGGGGAACCGCATGCGAACACCCCCACTGGGGCCTTCGGTGGAGCTCCCTATGGGGCTACGAAACGCTGCCCTGGGTGGGGGAACCGCATGCGGACACCCCCACTGGGGCCTTCGGTGGAGCTCCCTATGGGGCTACGAAACGCTGCCCTGGGTGGGGGAACCGCATGCGAACACCCCCACTGGGGCCTTCGGTGGAGCTCCCTATGGGGCCACGAAACGCTGCCCTGGGTGGGGGAACCGCATGTGGACACCCCCACTGGGGCCTTCGGTGGAGCTCCCTATGGGGCCACGAAACGCTGCCCTGGGTGGGGGAACCGCATGCGAACACCCCCACTGGGGCCTTCGGTGGAGCTCCCTATGGGGCCACGAAACGCTGCCCTGGGTGGGGGAACCGCATGCGAACACCCCCACTGGGGCCTTCGGTGGAGCTCCCTATGGGGCTACGAAACGCTGCCCTGGGTGGGGGAACCGCATGCGAACACCCCCACTGGGGCCTTCGGTGGAGCTCCCTATGGGCCACGAAACGCTGCCCTGGGTGGGGGAACGCATGCGGGCACCTCACTGGGGCCTTCGGTGGAGCTCCCATCTGGGGCTACGAAGCGCCCCTGGGTGGGGGACCGCATGTGGACACCCCCACTGGGGAACCGGTACGTGTGGGAGCACCCTATGGGGCACGACGGTGGCTGCCCTCTGGAGAACCGAAACATGGGTGGGGGAACCGCCCATGGGGCCTTCGGTGGAGCTGGGGCCTTGGGGGTACGAAACGCTGCCCTGGGTGGGGGAACCGCATGTGGACACCCCCACTGGGGCCTTCGGTGGAGCTCCCTATGGGGCTACGAAACGCGTGAGGGGTGTGCCGAGAGCAGAGGCAATGAGGGGGAGGAGGGCGAGGAGGAGGAGAAACGCGGGGCACCGTCTCTTCAAAACGAGGACCCAACACCACAGGATGGTTGGGAAATATTATTACGAATTCTACTACGACAACTACGACTACTACTACTACTAATACTACGACTACTCATACTACTACCACTACTACCAGTACTACGACCCGTACGACTACTACTACTACTACTACTACTACTACTACTACTACTACTACTACTAGTACTATTACTACTAGTACTACTACAACTACCACCACGATTACGACTACGACACCGACTACGACTACTACTACTATTACTACCACTACTGTTACTACTAGTACTACTAGTACTACTAGTACTACTTCTATTACTACTACTACTATTACTACTACTTCTTCTTCTTCTACTACTACTACTACTTACTACTACTACTACTACTATCAGTATTACGACTAATACTATTACAACCGTGCCTACGACTACGACTACTTCCACTGCGGCTACTACTACCACCACTACTCCTACTACTACTACTACTACTACTACTACTGCTACTATTTCTACTACTACATCTACAACTACTACGACTACGACTACTACTTCTACTGCTACTAGTATTACTACTACTGCTACTACTATTCCTACTTAGTTCACTACTACTACGAGTCTTACTACTACTGCTACTGCTACTACTACTAGTACTGCTGTTACGACTGCTGCGGCTACTAAGGCGACTATGGCTATTACGACTACTACTTCTACTAGTACTACTACTACTACTACTGTTACTACTACTATCACGACTACGAATACTATTCTTTCTAGTAATAATACTACTACTACTAGTAGTGCTACGACTAGTACGACTACGACTACTACTACTACTACTACTACTACTACGACTACTACTACGACCACTACTATCATTACTACTACTACTACTACTACTACTACGACTACTATTACGATTACGACTGCGACTACGACACCGTTTACGACTACTACGATTATTGCTACTACTACTAGTGTTACTACGACTACTACTAATACCATTTTTAGGTTTAAGACTACTACAACGGCGACTGCGACTACGACTATTTCTACTACGACTATTACTACCACCACTACTACTACTAATCCTACTACTACTACTACTACTACTACGACGACTACTACTACTACTACTACTACTACTACTACTACTACTTGTACTACTACTACTACTACTACTACCACTTCCATTACTACTACTACTACTACTACTACCGCTACTACAATTGCTCTTTTGCACGACTTCTACGAGTATTACTACTACTACTACTACTGCTACTACGACCACTACTACTACTACTACGACTACTACTACGACTACCACTACTACTACTACTACTACCACTACTACTACTATTACTACTACTACTACTACTACCATTACGATTACTACTTCTACTACTACTATTATTATGGCTACTACTACTACGACTACTACGACTACTAGGACCACTACGACTACGATTACGACGACTACTGCTACCACCACTACTACTCTTACTACTACTACTACTACTCCTCCTACTACTACTACTACTACTACTACTGCGACTACTACGACCACTACGACTACTACTACTACTACTACTACTACTTCTACTGCTTCAACTACTCCTACTACTTCAACTACGTCTACTACTACTACTTCTACTACTACTATTACTACTACTACTACTACTGCTACTACTACTACTACTACTACTACTGCTAGTACTAGTACTAGTACTAGGAGGACCCATTTGCATATTTCTGAATCGATGCAATTCGGTGCGTTTTTGCTTACGTTCCGGTGTCCTCTTGCTCATCTTATCGTAGTGCTCGTGCGCAGACCAAAAACTGAAACCGATTCCAACTCGAGCACGCATGTTGGCTTCCAGATCCTCTGCGTTGACTTAAGGAGTGTCACTTGGTCTTCGCAGTCGTCTTGGGCTTCTCTACAATTAAAATCCTATTGTGGGGCTATCCCAAGATGGTTGGGATTGGGCCCTGTTTGCTTTTCGCACTGGTTGGGAGTGGTCCCAGTTGGTTGGGATTGGGCCCAGTGGGTTGGGATTGGGCCCACATGCGGAAGAGCCCCCCCGAAAAGAGACCCCCCTCCCTTTTATTACGAAATCTGGAGTATCTGGTGCTGTGCCCCGTGGATGCTGCAAAAAGCAAGTCCTCATTCTCCCGCTGGCCCCTTCAGGCCCTGCGCCGCCCCGTCCTGCCCGCCTGATCCTCCGGGCGTCCTCCCGAGGAGGAGGACGGAAGGCGAGGATCAAAGAAGCGCGACCAGCATACTCCAGATTTCGTAATAAAAGGGAGGGGGTCTCAACCCTCCCAGACGAGAAGTTTTAGAGCCCCCCCGTGGGAGAACCCTCCAAAACATCGTCCCCAGACCCCCCCAGGCCCTCCAAGATGGCCTGGAAGAGACCCCCCCCGAAATGAGACCCCCCTCCCTTTATTACGAAATCTGGAGTAACAAATTGTCGAGCTACACTGTCAATGCCTCGCTCCCCTGGGGCTTTGCTGTGCTCCTGCTCGTTCACATGTGTCACGTGTGCGGAGCTGCACTGTCCATGCCGCGCGTTCCGGTGGCTCTGCCGCGTTCCTGCTCGCAAGGCACCCCGCCAGAGGCGGCGGAGAGCTTGAGAGATCCACCCGCCTAAAGAGACCCCCCCCCGAGGCACAATGCAGCGACATCTCCCTCGACCAGGTCCTGTCCGAGTGCGGCCTGGGCGCGCCCACACGATGACTGCTGCCGCTTGCGCCGGCCTGCTGCGCTGGCAGGAGGAACAGCGAGGGATTGCGCGAAGGAGTGACGTTCGACGGGGTGGCCTCTGGTTCGGGGTCACTCGGCCACGCGCATAGGGGGGGAGCGGGAGGGCGGCAGGCTTCTCAGAAGCACCTTCGCCTCTTAGAAGGCGCGGGCCTTCTCCATAGATGCAAGGCTGGCGCCTTCTAAGAAGCAGGCTCCTTCTAAGAAGCCTTCCATCCCCCCCCTGCCCCCCTTGTGCGCGGCGCCGCCGATTCACAGGGGTCTCCAGGTCGGAAAGTCACACGATGTACACCAGGACGCCGGGTGAAGCAAGAGGTCACCGAGGCTTCGGAGTGCTTCCGTTGCGACGGTGCTTCAACGCCCTCGCTACACTCTGCTTCTCCACGAGTCTGATGGGGCAGAACCTCGGTGTATAATCATGGTGACATCACAAGGATCTTGGTGCAGACGGATCGCGGGAAAGGAGCGTCTTTCATGAGGGTTGCATCACGGATGGTGTCCGTGGGAGGGGTTTGGTCATACGGGGAACCCAGATTACGTGGCAACCGAACGCGTCATATACAGTGAGCGGCTTGAATAAGGAACACTTTTTTTCAAAAGGGGCTCGGTCGTTCCTTAGGCTTGCATTCGTTACGTACAGTTCCTTATGCGTTATTTGTTCTTTCTCGGTCCTTATGCGTTATTCCTTGGGATAAAAAGGGGTTCGTTCCTTATTTATCGTTCCTTAAGTCAGGCCGATGACTGTACACCAGGGGAGAGAACACGTGCAATGGATTATAGTGCCTACTCAGGCCGTGCGATTCGCCGGGTGGCCTGGCGCGCGGGTGAATAAGTTAAATGTGGCGCAGGCGGTGGATCAGTGAGCAAGGTTCGTGGACTTTTTGGGCCACCTTCCAGATCCAAGGTTCGTCGGCGTCGTTGGTGTCGGCGTCGGCGTCGGCGTCGGCGTCGTCGTTCTCGTCGTCGGCGTCGTCGTCGTGGGCGTCGTCGTCGTCGTCCTCGTCGTCCTCTCGTTGTTGGAGCCAGCGTCGTTGGCGACGGCGTCGGCGTCGGCGTTGTGGTCGGTCTCGTCGTCGTCGTCCTCGTTGTCCTCCTCCTCGTCAGAGTCGGCGTCGTCGGCGTCGTCGGCGACGTCGGCGTCGTCGTCGTCCTCGTCGTCCTCGTTGTCGGCGTCGTCGGCGTCGGCGTTAGCGCCCGCGCTGGTGTCGGTGTCGGCGTCGGCGTCGGCGGGGTCGTCGTCGGCGTCTTTGTTGTCGTCGGTGTCGGCGTCCTCGTCGTCCTCCTCGTCGGCGTCGTCGTCGTCAGCGTCGTCGTCGGCGTCGTCGTCGTTGTTGTTGTCGTCGTCCTCGTCGTCCTCGTCGTCGTCCTCGTCGTCTTCGTCGTCGTCGGAGCCCGCGTCGTTGGCGACGGCGTCGGCGCCCGCGCTGGCGTCGGCGTCGGCGTCGGCGACGGTGTCGGCGTCGGCGTCGGCGTCGTCGGATTCGTCGTCGTTTTCGGCGTCTGCGTCATCGTAGTCGTCGGCGTCGGCGTCGGCGTCGCCGTCGTCGTCGTCGTCGTCGTCGTCGTCGTCGTCGTTGTCCTCGTCGTCCTCCTCGTTGTCGGCGTCGGAGTCGTCGGCGACTGCGTCGGCGCCCGCGTTGGCGTCGGCCTCGGCGTCGTCGGAGTCGGCGTCGGCGCCCGCGCTGGCGTCGGCGTCGGCGTCTTTGGAGTCGTCGTCGGAGTCGTCGTCGTCGGCGACGTCGGCGTCGTCGTCGTCCTCGTCGTCCTCCTCGTTGTCGGCGTCGGCGTCGTCGGCGTCGGCGTCGGCGTCGGCGTCCGCGCTGGCGTCGGCGTCGGCGACGGGGTCCTCGTCCACGTCGGCGTCGGCGTCCTCGTCCTCGTCGGAGTCGGCGCCCTCGGCGTCGGCGTCGTCGGAGTCGCCCCCGTCGTCGTCGTCGTCGGCGTCGGCGTCGTCGTCGGCGTCGCCGTCGGCGTCGTCGTCGGCGTCGGCGACGGCGTCGGCGTCGTCGTCGTCGGCGTCGGCATCGGCCGGGTCTTCGTCGTCGTTTGTGTAGGCGGCGACGGGGTCGGCGCCAGCGCTGGCGTAGGCGTCGGCGTCGTCGTCGTCGTCGGCGTCGTAGTCCTCGTCGTCGGCATCGGCGTCCTTGGTGTCGGCATCGGCGCCCGCGCTGGCGCCGGCGTCGTCGGAGTCGGCGTCGGAGCCGGCGTCGGCGTCGGCATCGGCGTCGGCGTTGTCGTCGGCGTTGGCGTTTGCGTCGTCGTTTGCGTTGGCGGCGACGGGGTCGGCGCCCGCGCTGGCGTCGGCGTCGTCGTCGGCGTCGTCGTCGTCGGCGTCGTCGTCCTCCTCGTCGTCGGCGTCGGCGTCTTCGGTGTCGGCGTCGGCGCCCGCGCTGTCGTCGGCGTCGTCGGAGTCGTCGTCGGCGTCGGAGCCGGCGTCGGCGTCGGCATCGGCGTCGGCGTTGTCGTCGGCGTTGGCGTTTGCGTCGTCGTCGTCGTCGGCGTCGTCGGCGTCGGCGGCAGCGTCGGCGCCCGCGCTGGCGTAGGCGTCGGCGTCGGCGCTGGCGTCGGCGGAGTCGTCGGCGTCGTCGTCGTCGTCGGCTTCGGCGTCGTCGGCGTCAGCGTCGGCGCCCGCCATGGCGCCGGCGTCGGCGTCGGCGTCGTCGGAGTCGGCGTCGGCGTCGGCGTTGGCGTCGTCGTCGTCGGCGTCGGCGTGGTCGTCGCCAGTCGCAGGGAGGTCCCTACAACCGCGGCCCGATCTCACGCAGGGGCACGCGTGTAATGGCTCTGCGTGCTTCATGGCTTGTAGCCACGAGGCTGCATTTTGCCATGGAGCGGCGCGAAGGCGTGAGAGAACGGAGCACGCTGCGAAGAGCAAATTTGTGTGGCCTCATTCCCAACCGCTGCGCGAAGGTTTTTTTCACAAGCGCTTGCTGGTGACCTGCGGCTTCGGCTTCTCCGCTGCGGCCGTGGAGGCGGCGCCAAGCGGAGGAGCAGGAGAGGATGCGGAGCAGCCGCCAGGGACGCATGGATCCGCCAAACCCAGCTTAGGGCAACCTCGCGGGCAGTTTTCGTATTGGCTCCGTTTCCGTTTTTGTTCGTTGCGTGGGGGGCCGACCGAGAGTCTAGAGGCGCACGCAAGCGCTGTTCTGGGGATGTTCTCTGACTGTTTTCAGATCGAAACGAAAACGGGACGAATGAACACACCGATGTTTTGGGGGGCTTTTCGAGGAGAAGTTTGGTTGGGGTGATGAGAATTATGATACTGTCTGTGATGATGATGAAGATACTGATGCCTATGCTGATTATGATATTGTGATGATGAGGATGCTGGTGATGATGCTGATGGTGATGATGATGGTGATGATGTTGTTGATGATGGTGTTGATGATGCTGATGATGAGTACAGGAGGAAGGAAGAGCGGGGCGAACCTTGGAGAAACCGTGTGTGTTTCAATTGTTTTCTGGTGGCGTGTGTGGACGGAGCTTGCAAACACTTTACGAGCTGATCGTGCCATTTGTTTATCATCCTGTCGGCGAGCAGGGAGGAACGGGAGGAGGATGGGGAGTCCACGGCGTTGGAGGACGCGTCAGAGGAAACCATTTCCATAGTCCAATGCTCACAGCTGGCATTCAGATGTCCTGGGGCCGTCGGAAGCAAAACTTAATATTAAGAATTTTGAGAATGAGGACGCGGATGGAGAGCGGGCGGCTGAGAGTCAGGAAGATGGATTTCGTTGTGGCACCGTCGTGTGAGCGGAGTGGTGGCGACGAGCAGGCAGCGGCTCGATGTCCGCAAGGCCAGCGCTGAGTTCTCCTCGTCCTTGCCGTCCTCCTCTGTCGTCCTCCTCGCCCTCCTCGTACCCTCGGACCCCTCGGTGCCCCTCGGCGCCCCTGCTCGCCCCCCCTGGCGGTTGCCGCCTCTGGCTCCTCCGTCCTTCCCTCCACTCCCCCCTCCCTCCTCCCCCCCTTGGCATCGCTCGGACGTGTGCATGCTTCCTTCGGCGAGGACCATCGAGGAGCATCCTGGATCATTTGGCGACGAAGCCACGCACGAAACAGAAAAAAAAGCCCAGGGAATGGACGTCCGAGCGATGGCCGGCCCCCCCTTCGCGGGGACACCGCCACGGCGCCGGAAGGAGAGCCACTCGGGCCCGGGATAGGGGCTCCAGCTCTCGGGCCTCTTGGGGCCCGTGCCCCCGCCCCCCCGCGGGGAGGGCCCGCCGAGACCGCGGCATGCCCGCTCCCGGGGCGGCGCGCCCCGCTCGCCCCTTTGGGCCTCTCGGCGGCCCCCAAACGGGGCGGTGACCACACCGTGCGGTGAGTCGGTGGGGGTTCGGGGTCACCGCACGGTTTTGGGACTCGCGTCGTTCTCCGAGGACGTCTCGGGCGACGGGGGCCTCCAGGGTCCCGAGACCGTGCGGTGACGGACCGTGCGGTGAGGTCTTGGGGGAGTTCGAGGTCACCGCGCGGTCGGTCACCGCACCGTTTCGGGACCCCAAAGCCTCCCGGGAGCCTCTCGCAGCCACGGCCGGTTCCGCGGCGAAGAACGGAGCAGGAGGGACCCCAGAAGCGACGACGACGGCGACGGCGACGGCGACGGCGACGGCGACGCCGACCACCACCACCTCGACGACGAAGGTCCACGGGCCTGGTGGGAGGGCCGCCGCCGTATCGGCCGGCCCCCCTCCGACAGGCGACCTGCGAAGGCGGCGGCGGCGGCGGCGATGCCGACGGCGGAGAGGCAGCGGAGCCCGGGGGAAGGGGAAGCGACCCCGCCACCAGGTGGAACACTTCCAGCGAGGAGGTCCACGATGCCTCCCCGAGCTGGGAATGGGGGATGTCGCCAGAGAGAGGGGGGGTCCACACCACCAGGGGGAACCCCCTCCTCCCGCTCGTGGTCCGCATTTCCCTGTTCCGGGTAGGGGATAGGCTACAGAATTCATGTGCCCCAGAGTTAAGATCGTCTGTGAAACTACAGAAACGCAGTAGCACGCATCTGAACGTACCAACATCATGCTGCGCGCTTTTGGCGAAAAGCACCGCTTTGTGGCACATGAATTCTGTAGTCGACCCTCAACCCGACGGTTCCTACGGAGCCGCCGACAGCGGCGACCTCCCAGCGGCTTCTGCCGCTCTGCCCCGCGGCCGCGGGCGCGCGCCTCTGGCTCCTCGTGGCGCGCGCGCCGCGCGGGCCGCCAGGTCGTCCTGACGGCGTTCCTGTTCACGGAGCTGGAGGCGCGGCGCCGGGGGCGAGGTGAGAAGGAGAAGGCCTTCTCAGAAGGCGGCGCAGCTTCTCAGAAGCCATCGCGCCTTCTGAGAAGTGTCCGTTTTCGTTTCTCGAGAGGGCACCGCGGCCGTCATTTTCCAGGCCTGCGCCCGCCAGGTTTGGGCCTGATGCGGTTTTCACTGAACCACGTTTTGCTAAAGGGGGTTCTGTCCATCCCCGAGCCTTCTCAGAGGACGGCGGCACTTCTCAGAAACCACGGCGCATGAGAAGTTTTGTGTGTCCTCGGGGAAAGCTCAGGACATTTCTCAGAAGGCTGGGGGACTTCCGAGCCTTCTAAGAAGGCCCGCCCTTTCTCACTTCGCGCCCTTTCTCACTTCCCCCCCTCGCTCTCCAGCCGACCGATGCTGAGGGTTGCCCGTGTCCACCGCCTGCCGCGAGCGCCGAACATAGCTTTCCAATCCGTGCCCTCGCGGTGTTTGGGTTCCAGGGCGGGATCCCGCGGATACGCGGTCGCACGGATGCGCTCCGCGCGGTGCATCCGCGAAACAGTTCCCCGCATCCGCGGGGTCGCGGTCCAATGGGCCCCGCCCGCGAGGCTGCTGGTACGGATCTGTTTCTCGCCCTCGAGCCGTGGGTGCGGACCTGCCTGGGCCTCGGGAGGGGGCGGGTGCGCCTCCATTCGGGACCCCTGGGGCGCGTGAGGTGCAGGCGAGTCCCCCCCCCCCCCTGGGGGACCCAGGACGTCGGTTTCTCTGGCGGTGGATCTGGACCAATCCCCGTCTCGCAGTCGTGCGCCAGTGTGCGCCGTCGCGGCGCGGCGCGGCGCGGCGCGGCGGTGGCGTTCGGGGCTCGCTGCCGCTCCTCCGCGGTGGCGGACTTCGCCGAGATCGGAGGGAGGAGGAGCGACCGCCGCCGAGGAGGTCCGCGATGCCTCCCCGAGCTGGCAGTCGGAAGCGTCTTGGTCGGAATGCCGGAACACAGCGGCACCGTGGTGGTGCCGGTGTCGTTCTTCGCTGCCCCTGCGGGCGCGCGCAAAACTCTGAGGGGTCTCAGGGCGGAAGGCGGAAGGGCCGCGACCTATGCAGCGGGCCTCCCAAGTCGTCGTGGGATCATGTTGGGACCGCCACGGGAGTGTCCTGGGCCTTGACATCCTCGGGCGTGTGCGTTCTCTCTCGGCGAGGGCCATTCGTGAGCATCTGGGATCATCTCGCAAAAAAAAGAGTAGACGCGCGAAGTCGAAAGATGTTCGGGCAAAATGGACGTCCCAGCGATGTCTAGGGGCTCCCGAGCCACCAGGGACGCTCTTGAGGGCTTCTCTGGGCCGCTGGGGGGCAGCCCGAGGCAATGTAGGGGCCTGTCCTGGGGCCTCCGAGGCCTGTGGTTATCGTATGGACTCCTCGGATCATCCTGGGGCCGACTTGGGGCAGAGGCCTCTGGGGGCCATCTCGAGGCCATCCCGTGCACTGCTGGGAGCAATGCAGGTGGCAAGCAGTCAGAACGTCAGTGTTTCGATGTCTGCTTCAGCTTTGTGTCTCCTCGGAGCACCTCGGCGTCACCCCGGTGGCTGATCCAGCTGCCTGGGGCAAGTCGCGCCACCGTGCCAGCCAGAAATTCGGGGTGGCGACTGTTTGAGGAGGCACCCCGTGTGACAACTCTTGGCATAAGACTTGGGATAGCCGTGATGAGGATGAGGAGCATGAGTTATGAGGATTATGAGGACGATGGAGATTCTGATGATGATGAGGATGGTGAGGATGATGGTAATGATGGTGGTGGTGGTGGTGATGTTGATCATGATGTTGCTGCTGCGGCTGCTGCTGCTGAATATGATGAGGAAGATGACAGGGAGGATGAGGAGCAGGAGGTGGAGGAGGAGGGAGAGGAGGATTAGGAGGAGGAGGATTAGGAGGAGGAGGAAGAGACATGCCGTCTCACACGTGTCAGCTTTCATCTTCACTTCTTGAGGAGTTCTCATGGAATTCATTTGCGCCGTCTTGGACTCCTGGGCCCGTCTTGGGGCCCTTTTTGGCATTCTTGGGGCCCTCTTAGGCCATCTTGGGGCTCTCTTAGGCAGTCGTCAGGCCCTCTTGGCCATATGGAGGGTGTCAGGGAGCCGTCGCGGGACCGTCTTGGTGCCGTCTTGGGCCGTCGAATGGCCTTCTAAGGCCGTCTTGGGTCCCTCCGGAGGCCCTCTTGGACCGTCTTGGATGCCTCTTGGGCCACTGTAGGGTCCTATTGGGCCAGTGACCCTCTTGGGGGCTTCTTGGGCTTCTTGAGCCATCTTAGAGGCTCCTTGAGCCGTCTTGAACTGACAGGAGTCCGAGAGAGCTGGCAATGCGAGCATGCTTCAAAAGCCTAGGGGATGGTTATCATCTTGGCTTCTTCGGACCCTCTTGGGGGTCCTCTTGTGGCCCTGTGGGTCTCTCTTGGGGGCGTCCTGCGCCATCTTGAGGCCGTCTTCGAGGCATCTCGGGCTATCTTGGTGTCCTTGGCTGCCAGCATGGGCCGCCTTCTAAGCTCCGGACGCGGACGCAGAGCTTCTCACGAGGGATCGTGTCTTGGGATCCCCGAAACTGGGTGGTGAGATACCAGGTGGCGACCTGGAATCCCCAAAAAGGTCACCGCTGGGTTTGGGGACGCGGGGTCACCATCGGGTTTTGTGACTCCTGGACCCACCAGTGTCCGGGACATCCTCGGAAAACCGCACGAGTCCCCAAACCGGGTGGTGACACCAAATCGCCCGAGACTCACCGCCAGGTGTTGTCACCACCACGTTTGGGGACTACCAAGTGTCCTCGGGAGCGCGGATCCACTGATTCATGCGATGGACCGTGGCCTCGCCAAGGAGGGGAGATGCACGCCGCTGGCCGCGAGCCGCAGGACGCGAGTATAGTGTCGGGGGTCTCTCTCCCCCCGAAAAACCCAACCGGACAGCACTTGGCATTCTATCACGCCTTCAACTTGCTGGCGGGCACGTTGGCTGATTCCAGGCATCCCTTGTACCGTCCTGGGCCTCTCGCGGGCAGTCTTGCGTTGCCCCATTTGGTCCGCACAGCTGCGCTCCTAGAGGCTTTCTTCGGGCACTGTCGGCCGCCCGGAGGCGCGCCCCCCCTCCCCCCCGAAGATCTTCGTGGCCAACTGCACGAAGTACAGTGAGGCCGCCAAGACGTTCATGGATCGGGGGAGCGTAAGACCCGGGTTTGCCAGGACTCGGGTTCGCCATCGTTTTTTGACGACCGCGCCTCGGATTTTGACGAGGAGGAGTTTCGTGGGATGTCTGCAGCGGGAGGCCTCGTCAAAATGCAGGCTCGGCCTCGCCATTTTTTTGACGACCTCGTCGGGGATTTCCGAGTCCCCTGTACCCAGGTCTTACGTCCCCCTGAATGGAGGACGAGATGGTGAAGGAATACGACCTGGTCGCCTTCAGTGAGCACCACCTCCGTGGGCCAGCGGCGGAGATGGAGGCGAACAGGCTCGTGCAGTATGGGTGGCGTTCCCACGGCACGTGGGCATCAGCGAGGCAGTCACCACGCTCCAAAGCAGGCACAGTAGGAGGGACATGCATTCTCAGAAGGAGGTATTCTGATAACCCCAGGAAGCATTTAAGAACCCCCCCCCCTCCGGCAAATCGATAACCCTTCCGCACCCTGGAAGCGTGACCTGGCACCAGGAGCCCTCCGTTGTGTCCGGGTGCTACAGCTATCGTTCGGTTATTTCGGCCCCTCGGAATATCGAATAAACAATGCGGTGCTACGATATCGCCGGGGGTGATACACGTATTCACCTGCCAGATGCGCAGGGCCACGGCATATACGCCAAGGAGTTCTACGACATTTCTGTGGTCATGTGGAGACTTACGGGCCAACATATGGCATTCATCACCGCATACCTCACAGCCTCGATCGGGCTTGCAGATGATAACATCCGCAAGATGGAGCACCTCCTGCAGATCACGCGCAGCCTGGGTAATATTCATTGGATGACTTACTGCGACCTCAACAATACGCCACAGGAATTCGTGGCGACGCCATGGTTAAGCTCCTCGGCGGCATGATTGTAGTGCTTCAGCAGATGAGTTTTACATGCAGCAGTGCAACGGGTCGCATCCTCGACTGTTCCATCATACCACCCAACTTCAGGCCACTACTCCGAGCAGTGCGAGCGGAGTATGATGTGCCATTGTCTCCACACATTGGGGTGATCATCGAGATATGGGCCAGGCCATCCACTATCACAATACGCAAACCGATGCTTCCTGCCAAGAGACCCACACCCATGACGGAGACCAGGCAAGAAAAGGGCATCAAGCGTAAGCAGAGGGACCGCATGCAGCACCAGGAGATGGCCCAATATGGCGGCACGGACCACAATGACGACAATGGGTTGGAAATCTATGAAACGGAGACCGTGGGCATGCGCTGCGACCCGCAGCTTTGGGACCAGTGCGGGGAAGATGAGGCCGAGGTCCACATCCGAGGGCCCCCACAGTGGGTCCAGACCTGCTTGACAAGCTTTACGGGAAGTGCGCTACTGCAGCTGAAAAGGGCGCTCTCGCTCATCACAGGGGGCCCACTCAATCAAGAGCGCGTCGTGGACAGCCAATTACATACCGTGAAGTACGGTTTCCATAACACATTGCAGTGACACCAAGGGGAGACACCAAGAATGACCAGTTGCACCAAACAAGTACATTGTGAACGTCCTTGCACCAACGCTGCCGTGATGGCGCAATCTTGCTCCCAAGGCACCCACTGGACAGCCAGGAGCAACCTCCGACATGACCCTGACCCAGACGCGCGTTAGTGGAGAACGCCCAGAAGTGGAACGAAGCCCGGGACGCCATACGGTTGCGAGCTGAATGGCACGCGCGACAGTTATGGAAGCAAGTTCATGATCACGTTGGGCAGTGGACGCGCACACCACTATCAGGCAACATGCGTGGAACCCACAGATATGTCAGCAACCATGAACTTCGAGACCCGCAAGACACAACGGTGGACCCTACCACCAGAGAAGAGACGGGAGCCTTAAGGGAGGCAGCTGGATGCCGTGCGGGAGTTTGGCAAACACGGTGGCAGCGATTCAACAACAGCCAGCTGCTGGAGACTGCAACGGCAGAGCTGCGGCAAGTTGCGCAAGAAGAGCTACCACACATACATTTATACGACGCGAGCGGCCCGAACTTCAGGCCCACCACTGCACGTGGACCTGATCAATGACAACCGCCCGAGATCAATGCCTTGCCCGGCGACGCCACGCGCCGCCTAGTCTTCGCCATCAACTCTTGCGAAAGAGATTTGTCCCAACCATCCTGTGGTGTTAGGTCATCGTTTTGAAGAGACGGTCTCCGCGTTCCTCTTCTCCTCCTCTTCCCCCTCCTTTCCACCGCCCGCATGCGTTCCCCACACCCATTTCGGCACATCCCTCACACGTTTCGTGGCCCCATAGGGAGCCACACCGAAGCCCCCGGTGGGACCGCTCGCATGCGCCCCCCACGCCCAATGTGGCATTTTCGGCCACCCAGTACAGCGCTTCGTGGCCCCATAGGGAGCTCCACCCAAGCCCCCAGTGGGACCGCCCGCATGCGACACCCACGCCTAATTTGGCACTTTCACACACCCAGTACAGCGTTTCGTGGCCCAATAGGGAGCCCCACCGAAGCCCCCAGTGGGACCGCCCTCGTGCGTCCCCCACATCCAATTTGGTATTTTCACAAAACCAGTACAGCGTTCCGTGGCCCCATAGGGAGCTCCACCGAAACCCCCAGTGTGGCCGCCCGCACGCGTCCGCCACACCCAATTTGGCATTTTCACTCATCCAGTACAGCGCTTCGTGGCCCCATAGGGAGCTCCACCGAAGCCCCCAGTGGTACCGCCCACATGCGTCACCCACGCCCAATTTCGCATTTTCACTCACCCAGTACAGCGCTTCGTGACCCCATAGGGAGCTCAGCTCCTCCGAAGCATCCAGTGGGACCGCCCACATGCGTCCCCCACATCCAATTTGGTATTTTCACCAACCCAATACAGCGCTTCGTGGCCCAATAGGGCGCCCCACCGCTGCTCCCAGTGGGACCGGCCGCATGCGCCCCCCACGCACAATCAGGCATTTTCGCTCACCCAATACAGCGCTTCGTGGTCCCATAGGGAGCTCCACCCAAGCCCCCAGTGGGACCGCCCGCATGCGTCCCCCACGCCCAATTTCGCATTTTCACCCACCCAGTACAGCGCTCCGTGGCCCCATAGGGAGCTCCACCGAAACCCCGCGTGGTACCGCCCACATGCGTCACCCACATCCAATTTGGCATGTTCACCCACCCAATACAGCGCTTCGTGGCCCAATACAGAGCCCCACCGAGGCCCCCAGTTGGACCGCCCGCATGCGTCCCCCACACCCAACTTGGCATTTCCACCCACCCAGTACAGCGCTTCGTGGCCCCATAGGGAGCCCCACCGAAACCCCCTGTGTGACCGCCCGCGTGCGTCCCCCGCACCCAACTTGGCATTGTCACCCACCCAGTACAGCGCTCCGTGCCCCCATAGGGAGCCCCACCGAAGCCCCCATTGGGACCGCCCTCGCGCGTCACCCATGCCCAATTTAGCATTTTCACTTGCCCAGTACAGCGCTTCGTGGCCCCATAGGGAGCTCCACCGAAGCCCCCCGTGGGACCGCCCGCGCGCGTCCCCCACAGGGAGCTCCACCGAAGCCCCCAGTGGGACCGCCCGCGTGCGTCCCCCACACCTAATTTGGTATTTTCACCGGCCCGGTACAGCGCTTCGTGGCCCCATAGGGAGCCCCACTGAACCCCCCAGGGTGCCGCCCGCATGCGTTTCCCATACTCAATTCGGCATTTTCGCCGACCTTTTTACAACGCTTCGCGGACCCATCGGGAGCTCCAACGAAACCCCCAATGGGACCGCCCGCGTGCGTCCCACACGGGTAATTTGGTAACTTCACCCACCCAGTGCAGCACTTCATGGCCTCATAGGGAGCTTCACCGACGGCCCCAGTGCTACCGCCCGCATGCGTTCCCCCCCCCGCCCAGCGCCGCGCTTCATGGCCCCATAGGGAGCTTTACCGAAGAAGATATTCACAATTGCGGTACCCACAACTTTATATGGTTGGGTCTTTCGCCAGGATACTTTTTGGCCGCGCCAGTTCTACCGCATCTGGTACCGCCTTCTGGCCAAGGCAGGGTCCAACACGGCAGGAGAAGACAGCAAACCCCGAAATGCAAAGCTGGTGTGCAGCAACGGCTGGGTAAAATGGCAAACGCCGAAATGTAAAGCTGGTAGTTGCAGCAGCCCAGGGGCCTTCGGCGCTCAGGGCAGCTATTCTGCCGATGGCGCTAGCTGAGACCAGTGCCAAGCTCGAGACCTCGCGCTACAGTCGGGGCCCTGAAGAAGGAACCCTTTTGGTTGGGGAGGGGCTCCGCGTTCTGGGCTCGACTCCCCTCCCCCTTCTCGCTCCTCACCTCCCCCCTCGTCCTCACCCCCCTCCCTTTCGCACGTTGACCTTCATCCTCGCCCTCCTTCCCCCCCCCATGTCCTTCCCTTCCGCCCCCTCCCCATCTTTCGAGTAGAGGATCGACTACAGAATTGATTCACCCCAAAGTTCGTCTCCTCTCCGAGTCTACGGAGCGATACTTCTCATTCTCCGCCGATCTGCGACACTTTTCTACGCACTCGACGCAGATCCCATGGGGAAGCTCCAGTCTGGGGCGCATCGATTCTGCCGTCGATCCCCTGCTCGAATCCCCTCCCCGACCTCCTCCTCCTCCTTTTCCTCCTCCTCCTCCTCCTCCTCCTCCTCCTCCTCCTCCTCCTCCTCCTCCTCCGCGCCCCTCCACCATCCTCATCTCGACCATCCCCCCCCCATCCTCCGCTGTTCCTCCTCCTCCTCTTCCTCCTCCCCTTGGGGCCTCTGGGGGCAAGCTCCAAGCGGTCGCCACCAACTTAGGTTGTGATTTTACGGCGGGTGAGTCTTTCGGGTGCAATGGCGCTGCTGCTAAGCGCAAGGTCAGGCTCAGGACGGCGACGGTCAGAGGGCAACGCCTGCGTAAGCTTACTGCGACCGCGGGTCAACGATGTCGCAAGATTGTTACCACTGGGCTCCTTCCCGCTGGGGCCTTCGGGGCCGCTGTTGACGGTCTCAGCAACAAGTCCTTGTATAGGCTGCAATCTCTTGAGATTGCTCAAATCACTCCTTGTTCCTCCAGAAAATCCAGGAGTGCGGCCTTTGCCCTCACGGGGTCCAGGGCCGACCGTTGGGCCCTCGGGCCCGTCCTCAGGTGGGCCCAGGAAGTGTGGAACACCACCCTCGGCAAGTATGTGACCCCAGGGACCATTGGACTGCTCGAGCTCAAACAGATTTATAACCACGTGCAGCCAGCAGGACAATTGAGTTATAACGCCGTGCGAGGACCACTCAGCGCGGCAGCTCACGCGCTTCATCGTATTGGTTGGAGTTTCACATCCGCGTTTACGCTGCAGGACCACTTTGGCAGGACAGTCAGGCTCACTGACACCTCGCCGAGCCTGCTTTCCGACTTGCTTCACCAAGGATGCCAGAGGAGATGGGAAACTATTGCCGCAAAGAGCATACCCAGCCCAACCCCCATGAAGAGAGTGTGTTTTGACGTTGTTCGTTCTCTGCTTTCCCCCAAAAGCAAGAAGTTACTCCCCAGGTTTAAGGCTATCCTCCAAACCCTTGTGGTCCAGGGATGGTGGACTGAAGAAAAACTCGCTCAGCTAGGCTATGATGTGCCTAACGAATGCCCGCTCTGTAAAGCCTTCGGGGACACTATACACCATCGTCTCTTCTCTTGTCAACATCCAGAGGTAGTCGCCCTCAGGACAGAGCTGCTGCCGCCAGACGTTCTGCAGGCCGCGCTGGAGGCGCCAGAGAACAGCCCCCTGTACTGCTTCGGTCTTTTCGAGCACCCAGGGGAGCAGCATGATGATTTTCCGCTGCCCAGGGAGAAGCCCATTGTTCGATTTGTCAGACACGACGGTCAGCCAGACACGGTACCGCACTTCGGGGGGCTCACGGGAACCGACGGGTCGTGCACCAAGACAGGCATAGCGGAGTTAGACAGAGCGACGTTTTCGGTAGTGGCTTACAGTACCGACGGGGCCCCAGAGGCCTCCTTTTATGGCGCCGTTGCTGCCAACCTTCCCCAGACCTCTCAGGCTGGGGAGCACATGGGCTTCCTGGTTCTCCAGGAGGCCCTCACCAAACCTTCCAAGGCCTGGGTGGACAGCAGAGCGGTCCTCGATCAGCACGCTAGGCCACTGCCGACACGTCTCAGCAGTAAGCTTAAGTACTCAGGCCTGCACAAGCTCGCGCTTGCGCGGGACAGCAGACACCACCTCGAGACGGCCTCTAAGGTCAAGAGCCATCAGGATGTGAACTCATTGGCTGGAGAGGCCAGACTCGCTGCTGAGATCAACACAGCAGCGGACAAGATGGCGAAGGCGGCAATGGACTGCCACCCAAGTTTCAACCCGACAGCGCTGCAGGAGCTGCAACGCAAAATAGAGGCCGCTCGAGCGATTGGTTTATATGCGCCCAGAGTTCTCGCCTTATGCCAGCGCAACAGGCACAAGTGCGAGAGAGCCGCTCTGCCCTGTAAGGTTCAGGCCACCATCGTCGTGCACGACTGGGAGGTTCTTCAGGGGCCGATACCGTACAGGTGCAGAGCATGTTTTACGTACGCCCGATCTTATAAGGCAGCTGTCGCACGTGAGAGGCAGGCATGCCAGCCACTAGCCAGCGCATTCAGGCGCGGCCTTGAAGGCATCCACGCCAGCCATCAGATGGCAATAGCGCATTTTGCCGTGCCAGTTGTCTTTTGTTTAGTCTGTGGGCGCTATGCCCAGTATGCTTTCAGAGGCTTGCCTGCCACCTGTCCTGGACGCCCTCCCAAGAGTGGCGGACGTGCGAATATCAGAAATCGTCTTCTGGCAGGCAAGCATCCAAGATATTCCGTTTTTGCTTCAGAGTCCGAGCGGTACAACACCGCAGAAATTCAAAGGCAGCAGCGCGCGCAGCGTGAGCAAGCAGCAGCGCGCGCAGCGATGCCACTCCCGAGTCAGCCGAACCCGCGCTCGGTGCCTCGCCCACAGAGGTTCGAGGCTGGACGAGGGCGCCAGCAGCACTCCAGCAGGCGCCAAGAGGAGGATGGGGAACTCATCCCTCCTGTGGGTTTCGGCGAAGACGACTCGGGATCGTCGGACTAGGCCCCCTTCCAAGCCCCACCGCCATCTCGGCGGTGCTGCGCGCTTGTGAGGGGCCACCCGCCCGACGGTCTCTGCCCTGGGTCCCCGCCTTTGGCACGCCCAGGCACCGTCGGGCCACCCCACCTGGAGGGTGACTGGCCAGAGCCGCGTGCGTATGGCCCGAGCATGGAAAAAAAAAAAAAAACCTCCTCCTCCTCCTCCTCCTCCTCCTCCTCCTCTTCCTCCTCCCCTTCCTCCTCCTCCTCCTCCTTTTCCTCCTCCTCCTCCTCCTCCTCCATATCCCCTCCCCGACCCCGGAGCGAACGGCCCCCGCCGCGCCCGCGAGGCCCACTGGAGCCTCGACGAGTACCAGCTGGGCGCCCTGCCGAGGCCCCGCGCGGGGGCGCCCGGCTGGGCGGGGCGGCGGCGGCTCCCCGCGGGCCGGCGGCCCGCCGTCGGGCCGCCTGCGAGCCGGGGATCGGCCGCTCTCGAGTCGGAGGTGGGCAGACCTCCTCCTCCTCCTCCTCCTCCTCCTCCTCCTCCTCCTTCCCTCCTCCTCCTCCTCCTCCTCCTTCCCCTCCTCCTCCTCCTCCTCCTCCTCCTCCTCCTCCTCCTCCTCCTCCTCCTCCTCCTCCTCCTCCTCAACCTCCTCTTCCGCCCTCCCCTCACATCCGAATCGTCACGTGGGCCAAGGGCCTCTCGACTCCATCCCTCGGATTGCTTCCCGGATAGCTCTCTGGGAGCCAAGAGGGCTTCATATTCAAATCGGAGGTTGAAAGCCCTCCTACCTTGACACGTCGATTACCGAATTGGCCGTTTTCGGTTCGCGAGAGGGCATCGCGGCCGTCATTTTTGCAGGTCTAGATCCATCGGTTTCGGTCCCAGGCCGTTTTCACTACAGGGAGGCTTACGAAAGGGAGGGTTGTCCACCGCCGATGGAGTCGGATCGGTGCCTAAGAGACCGGGGTCAATGCAGACGGGGGTCAGCCAGGGCACCGGATCCTGCAGGATCCTGCGGAGAGCCCCTCTGGCTGACCAAGGTTGGCGAGCCGCTCGTGGTCTCGAGGCGGCCGCGCCCAGTGGCTGACCCGGGTTTGCGAAGCCCTGCGCTGCAGTTTTTTGTGTGTGCCTGCGTTGCAGTTTTTGGGTTTCCTGCTGACCCGGGTCTGATTGACCCAGGTTAGCAGACCCCCGAAGTCATGCATGTCCCTCTACGGGAGGAATAGTTATTCAAAAATAATCAAACAACAGCCCCGGGACGATTTGTCATACGTTAGACTATGCTTGAGTATGGGTTGATCATGTTTATTGTACCTCAAATCCACCTGCAGGAGGTCATGCCCGACCTAAGACTACTCTAGGCCTCCAAAATGGGGTCGGAGAAGATGGGGTCGGAGGATCGCGCCGCATCGCCGATGCATCGGCGATATGCGGCCCGATGTGGAGCCCGATTGTCTCCACGCCGACGTCGCCAATGCATCGTATCGGCGATGCATCGGCGATGCGGTGCTATGCTCCGGCCCCATCAGCTCGGTCCCCACCCAGGAGGCCTCCAACTTCAAAGTTGCTTTACCCCAGGGGACTTGATGTGCTCGTCGAATATGTTTGGCAACTCGAAGCGCAGAGTATCAGGAGTGGTTGTAGATCTGCGAGCCTTCCACGCACGACTCTGCGAGAAGGTCAGGCCTGGGGTACGTCACTCAGGAGGGGAAAAAACACAGACACAATTAATCGTCGACTCCTCGGAAAATATGGGAAAATAGGGGAAGTGGGGGGGAGGACAAAAACCCAGAAAGTGTGAGAAATATGCGACACCTTTTTCTTAGTGTGTATTTTTTTGTGTGTCCCAGGGCCCCTTCAGTCAGTTCTCCAGCCGATTTCGTAATAAAACGGAGGGGATATTCCAGGTTTCGTAATTAAAGGGAGGGGGTCTGGACCCTCCAAGACAAGCCATTTCAGACCTCCCCCGTGGGAGAACCCTCCAGAACATCGTCCCCAGACCCCCCAGGCCCTCCAAGATGGCCTGGAAGAGACCCCCCCCCAAATGGAGACCCCCCTCCCTTTATTACGAAATCTGGAGTATTCAAACATAGTCCAAAAATAATATGGGGACGACGTTTGGACGATGTTTGGCATTTGTTTTGGCGTTCTTCGGGGGTATTTTTACGAAACCTGGGGTACATCAGTTCTGCAGCCGGTCCCCCCGGCTCGACGTCTGCCTACCCGGGGCTCTGCCGGCCGAGGCGTCTCCCCCGCCCGGCTCGGGGCGCGCAGGCGAGCGAAGGCTGGCGGGCCGGGCGGCGGCCTCGGGAGCCCCCCGCGGCCTCGCCGCGCGCTGCGTCACGCGCCGGGCCTCCCGGGCGGCGTCGGAGCAGGCGGGGTCGGAGCAGCGGTGCTGCTCCTCCTCGCGCTCCGTCACGCCAGGCCTCCTGGGCGTGGGTCGGAGCAGGCGGGGTCGGAGCAGCCACCCACCAAGCCACCCCAACCTTCAGGAGGGGAAAAAACACACACACAGACACAACTTATCGGCAAATCCCAGAAAATACGGGAAAATATGGGGACGGAGGGGAAGACAGAAACCCAGAAAATATTTGAAAATATGGGGAATATTTTTCATTTGTGTGTATGTATTTGTGTGTCCCAGTTCCCCTTCACCAGCCCAACCCGAAGGCCTCAATTTGCCCTCCATTTCCGGGGGGGGGTGTCTGGGGACGTTGCAAAAACACGGACGAAACCCTGACCCCCCCCCAACCCGAGTTCGGGTCTTCGGGTTGGGTTGGGGTGGTCTGGTAGGTAGTCAGTGCACGAGCAGGTGACAGCTGCGGTGCACACAGGCGCCGCGGTGTGGTGTACACTAGGCGGGCACTGGTGTACACGGACATGGTCGGCCCCAAACGGGGGGACCGTACCCCGGGCCAAAAAAATCAATGATCACAAATGGTTTGTAAGTATAGGTTTCCTAGATGGGGTCGGAGTAGATGGAATCGGAGGGTCGCTCGGCATCGCCGATGCAACGACGATGTAGCTCGATGTGGAGCCCGATTGTCTCCACGCCGACGGCGCCGATGCATCGCTTGCGTCGCCGATGCATCGCCGATGCATCGCCGAAGCATCGCCGATGTATCGGCGATGCCTTGTCGATGCGGCGCAATCCTCCGACCCCATCTACTCGGACCCCATCTGGGTGGCCTCCAGTCACCGCGCGGTCTTGGGACCTCGGGTGCCCTGGTCGCCCGAGGCGTCTTCGAAGAGCGGCCCGAGGCCCAAGACCGCGTGTGGAATCCGAATTCTCTCACTGACTCGCCACGCGGTGTCGTGTCACCACACTGTTTGGAGGCCCCTTGGTTTGGAGGCGTTCGTCAGGGACACCGTCAGAGGGGGAGGCGCAGGGGGGGGTGCATCGACCCGCAATCACACATTGATCGCCAATAGGGGGCCAACAGTCCACCCCGCCCAGGAGCGCGCGGATTCCCTATCGGCAGGCTATCGCCGATCTGTCGGCGATGTATCGTCAATTCCAGGCTGATGTTCTTTGACGCCCAGCACTCAGGCGACCGCAAGCGTGGATCAAGGGGGCGTGGATTAGCGACGGGTCCCGTTTCCATGGGAAGTCCCGGATGTCCGCCGCCGAGTGAGGCGGGACCGCGCGCCAAGTCCATGGATCGCTAATCCGCGTTTGCGCGCCCCCGAGTTCTGGAAGAGCCCAGGGGAGCGGTGCCCAGCCGCCGCGCCGCGCCACGGGCGTGTTCCTGGGGGACGGCGAGGCGGCCCCGAACGGGCCGCACGAGGCCCGAGCTGTCGCCCGAGAGCCGTCCGAGGAGGGCCCGTCGAGTCGAGACGCTGGCGGCCTTCCCTTGCGCTTTTGTTCGTCCCGTTTGGGCCTCCTGGAGGCTGCCCAGAAGACGTCCGAGCAGACGAGTCGGAGGATGGCCCAGACTGTGAAAACTGGCCTCGGGAACGAGGCGCAGAGGACGCAGGCGCGAGGATTGCAGCATCGACAGGCCTTGGAGGCTTCTCGTCGCCTCGGCTGGATCCGCTTCGAAAAGCGGGTCGGGATTGGCTCTGCGAGGGTGCTGAGGATCGGTGTGCTCGGCTTTGGGCCTGTCGGGCGAGCTGCAGTCGTCTCCACGGGCCCTCCGGCGAGTCCAGGGCGTGTGGCAGACCAATGTGTGTTTAGACTGGTCAGCATCGATAGCACGCAGCCTGCCTGGGTTTTCCCTGCACCGCCTGCGTGGCACAACGTATTGGAGGGCGCTGGTGAGCACCCGCTGGCGCTAACACGCTTTCTTCGGATCATCGATCTGCCTTTGGGCCCCAAGGGCCGTCAGGGGAGACGGCTCGGGGCGCAGCTGGCGGCCAGCCCCGTGGAAGGGGTCGAGATCGAGGCGGCGGTACGGGCTGTGAGGTATACCACGTTGCGGTCGAACATCAATATGAACGACGAAGCAGTTCAGCCCTGCTGCTAAGTTGCTTGGGCCGCTTACCAGCCTCAATGTGGGGAGATGTTCTCTCCTGGGAGGCTCAACTTTCCCAAGGCAGGGTTTACCAAGCTCGCGCAATTGGGCGTGAGCGTAATGTCCGCACAGCACACAAAGCCAACATTCTCAGACACAGAGAGACGCATCTCGATACACCGTTCGCCCCTCCCCTATCTCCACTGCCCCTCCTCCTCTTCCATTCCTTTATACATACGTCTACCTGTCGCACCCCGAGGCCCGTTTTTCGGGCGGGCCGGGCGTTTCGCCTGAGACTTCTCACCATTTATGACCTTGAGGCTCAAACAGTGGCAACAGTGTCACAGCTGGAGGGCTGGTGGTTATCAAAATGTGGCTTTCGTTTTAACGCGGCGCACATTCGTTTAAACCAGTTGCAGAAGATTCGCGCATTGAGAGCGAGTGGCTTTCGAAATGTGGCTCTAGCCTTAGCGCGGCGCACATACGTTGTAAACAAATTTCAAGACTGTCACGGATTGAGGGCGGATGGTTTTCAAAATGTGGTTCTCGCCTCAGTGCGGTGCACATTCGTTTTACACATTTACAAGGGTTTCGCGAATTGAGGACAGGTGGTTTTCAAAATGTGGCTCTCGGTTTAGCGCGGCGCATATTTGTTTCATTTTTTGTAGAAGTTTCACGGATTGACGGCGGTTCCTTTTCAAAATGCGGTTCTCGCTTCAGCGCCGCGCACAGTCGTTTACCCAATGTTCAAGAGTTCCACGGGTTCCCATCATCAGCGCACCAGAAATTGTCCTTGGGAAGGATTCAGGATTATGCGGGTGCAGCAGTTACGTTGGTTCTCTGTACTGGAGTCCTAAGATTGGCGTTCTGGCACGATTCAGGATGGTCAAGACCGCAACAATCAGGTTGACCCGTGGCGTTGGAACCCCGAGAACAATGTTTGGGTTTGCTTCAGGGTCTTCAAACGGGTGTTTTCCAACGAGGCAGTTCCATCAGTGGAAGTGAACCGTTGTAGGGGCCTACAAAAGGGGAGCTCGGAGGGAGGATTTACTCCAACATCGTTGCTGACTCTGGGGTTTACACTGGTCCTCCTCCTTCGCCTCCTCCTCCTCCTCCTCCTCCTCCTCCTCCTGGCAAGCTGGCTCCCCCTTGCCCTCCGCCTCGCATCGTGCGGAGCCCAGTCCGCCGCGCTGGGGGCCCGGTTCAGGCCAGGCCGTCCTCGGCACCGCCGCCGCGGCTGGCGATCGAGGGCGGCACCCTGGAGGCGGAGGCGTGTGGGTGGCGCCGCGGCCATCACTGAGCCGCCATTTTTTGCTTTTGAGGCTTGAATCTAAAAAAGTATTCGGCGTGGGCCTCCGAGGCAGGTCATCGGCTTCTGATAACAAATCGTCATTTTTGGGCTCCTGAGGCCTGAATATGGAAGAAATGTCCAGCGGGAGCCTCGTCTGTGAGTGAGTTGCGACATTTGTGTCCGATGCGAGCCCCCCCCCATGGGGCCCGGCCCGCAGTTCGCGATCGAGTCCGAAGCGGGCCATCGGCCCCCTGTAACTGTCGTCGCTTTTGGGCGCCTGTGACGAGGACGGGGCGGAGCCGTACGCGTTCGAGGTCTTCGGCCGGGGCGGCTCTTCCGGCCGCAGGGCCGCACCAGGAGGCAGTGAAGGTGGGCACGCGTTGGTTTGGTGGTCGACGACAACGGAAGCGCCCCCGCTCACGCTCGCGGACCCCGAGGAGCAGTTCGGACCCG
Source organism: Prorocentrum cordatum (assembly GCA_963575745.1). Classification (NCBI taxonomy): domain Eukaryota; class Dinophyceae; order Prorocentrales; family Prorocentraceae; genus Prorocentrum; species Prorocentrum cordatum. Next base: position 99,586 of record CAUYUJ010016437.1, on the reverse strand, counting down.
CCGTCCTCGTGGCCCGCCGAGGAGGCCCCGACGGAGAAGGAGAGCACGAATGACAAGAAGGACCAAAAACACAAGATGACAGATGAGGTGCCGCTGGGGTTCGCGCTCGGCCAAGCGGCCAGGGAGGTGGACTGTAAAGCGTGGGGCCCGGTGGAGGAGCTCGGCGCGGTCTTGGCGGCCGGGCGCCGGCTCGCGGAAAGTTCTGGGACTCTCGGGTGCTCGACGAGGAGGACGGCCAGGAGAGCAGCGCGAGTGAGGATGCTCTGCTGGACCTGGTACGACGGCAGTGTTCAGAGCCCCGAATCATCAGGGGTAACTCGGGTCAGGGATAACTCGGGTTCGCTTCTCGGGAACCCAAGCCCGAGTTACCCCGGACCCGAGTTACCCCGGATGAATCGGGCGTCCAGAGCCCCGAATCATCAGGGGTAACTCGGGTCAGGGTTAACTCGGGTTCGTTTTTCGGGAACCCAAGCCCGAGTTACCCCGGACCCGAGTTACCCCGGATAACTCGGGCGTCCAGAGCCCCGAATCATCAGGGGTAACTCGGGTCAGGGCTAACTCGGGTTCGTTTTTCGGGAATCCAAGCCCGAGTTACCCCGGACCCGAGTTACCCCGGATAACTCGGGCGTCCAAACGAGTGAGGATGCTCTGCTGGACCTGGTACGACAGCAGTGTGGTCAAGGAGCTGGAGGCGGTTCCACCGCTCCCGTCGCTGGGCGGGTCGGGCTCGTCGTGGGACGACGTCTTGCGGGCCAGCAGCGAGATCTACAAGGAGGGGCAGGGGGCCGCGTCTCGGCGGCTCGCGAACGACCAGGTGGACGCCGCGTTCTTGGGGAAGGGGAACTTCGTGGGGTGCGAGGCGGTGGTGGCGAGCATCGCGAAGGTGGGGGCCTCCCCATCGCTCCTGCAGCTGGGCGACAGCAGTGTGCTGGACCCCTATCGAGGAGGAGGCAGAGCAGCAGGAGGGCATCAAGGTGCAGCGCGCCAAGGTGGTCATGGACACACTCCTGGACCTGATCGGCCTCGGAGAAGCGGGCCACTTCGGGGAGGGCGAGGAGTTCCTCGAGGAGCTCTACGCGGAGCACGCCCAGTGGTCGGCGGTCTGCCAGGTCCACGGCATGGAGCTCGTGGGCTACCCCAGCTTCGGCCTGGAGCTCGAGGAGTCCTCCCATGCACAGGGTACCGAAGGCTTGTCGCCTTCCCTGCCCTCAGGCCAGTAGAGAGCGTAGGTTGCGCCCTGGGGGGTGTGTCTGGCCCTTAGGGTTCCGTGGGGTTTCTTGGGCTGGGCCCTGGCCCTTGGTGGGCTGCGGTTTTGGTGGCCTTCGGGCCTTGGCCCTTCTGGCCCGCGTCGCCCTGTCGGACCCCTGGGGGGACTGGTGCCCGCCCTGGGGCTGGGGCGGCGAGCGCGGCGGACTAACCGTTGCGATATCGTCGGTCCCTCGGTCCCTTGCCCTCCGCCATCCCGGAGGGCTCGGAGGTTTTCTGGCCTGTATGTGGACTCTGCCTTCAGGAAGCTCCTCGTTGCGCGGATCAGGTTCAGAGCTAAAAGTACGGTGGTTCCGACGCACGCCGCGCGAGGCGGCTCACGGGCCAAATTGCTTACGGTTCGGGCGCTCGCTGCGCTGATGCTTCCCCTCACCGTGCACTGTTTAACTGCGACTCTGGCTGCTACACGCCTGCTTCGCAGGCCTGGCGCGCCACCCGCAGGCGCGGCGGTGCTAGCAGACCTGTTTTTGATGATGCTTGACTTCGAGAGGGAGGGAGGGAGGCCTGGGGTGACAGCGCAGGGTTCACAGGTGGCTTCTCGCCCCCCAGCCCCCGATGTTTCGACGAATAATGAATCAAGCCGCTCAGAAAAGGAGGGGGGGGTCGGGGACACCGCGGGGTGCCCGCCCCCTGCCTTGCGCGCCTCGTCGCCGCCGCTGGCCTCCTCGTCGCCTCGCCGGCGGTGCGGCCCGGCGCCCCTGCCCTCGGGGGCGCCGGCGGCCAGGCCCGCACATTGGGGAGGCGCCTGGAGACTCCCCCGCTCCGTCCTATGGCGCCCTGGTAGGCGCGCCGGCCCTCCGACGCGGGCGCGCCCGCCGGCTGGGGCGGCTGCCCCCGGGAGCGGCGCGCCCCCCCGTCCAACGGGTGTTTGCGCCGAGCAGGCGCTGCGGGCCGCGGGCCGCCCACGTGGCCCCCCCCCCCCCGCCCGCCGCAGAGGGGGCTGCCGGGGAAGCCCCTCGCGGGGTGCCCAAACCGCGGCCAGCCCCCCCGTCGCCTCGTCGGCCGCCGCGTGGCGCCCCTGCCCTCGGGGGCGCTGGCGGCCAGATCCGCGCCAGGGGGAGCGCCTTGAGAATCCTCCGCGCCGCTGTGGCGCCCTGGCGCCCGCGCTTGCCCCCCGACGCGGCAGGCGCCCTCTGGCCCGGGCGATGGCCCCGCAAGGCGGCGCGCCCCCTTGTCCTCGAATGTTTGTGCCGATCAGGCGCCCCTGGCCGCGGGCTGCCCTCCATGGCGGGCCGCCCCGCGGCGCTGGTGCCCTCTGGCTCCTGCGTCCGGGGGCGGGCGCCAGCGGTGGCGGACGCCGCGCGCCGCTTGGAGCCTTGGGAGATCCTGGGGGGGCTCGTGGGGCAGGGGTGCGCCGAGGGAGGACGCGGCGGCGGCGTGCGGTTGGGCGAGGGGGGAAGGGACAAAGCACCGCCCTGCCGCCCCTGTGGCCGGGGGCCTGCGGCCCGCCCCGCCCGGCTTGGTGGCGTGCGCGGGTCGGGCGGGGGCGGTCCTCCTCCTGCCGCTTGTCCTCGCGCGGTCGCCGCGCGCTGCCGCTGGGGCCAGGTCGTGGCCCTGCATCCAGCAGTCGCTGGCGCGGCAAAGCCTGGCGCAGCCTGGCCGCGTGACGAGCCACCGGGTGTCACTCGCATGCGTGGCAGGTCCTGGGGGCTTCTGTACTGACTCACTTTGAGCACACGGCCTCCCGCGCTTTTCGCGCCCGCAGCCCCGGTTAAGGTCCTTGGATGCGGCCGTGACGCCGCCCCGCGTCCACTGCCCTGGCTCTGCAGCCCTGGCTGGTCGCGCCAGCGCGCTCGCTGTGGAAGTAGTTTGCCAGTGGGCGCCCGCTCTCCCTGCGGCCGCCCCGCATCCCTGCGCCCCCCCTTGCATCCAGGCGCGCAGTTTGTCGAGCGTCCCCGACTGCTGTGCTGCGACGGAGAGTGTTTTGTTCAGCGTGAGTAGTTCGTTTTCATCTGTATTTGTTTCCCCGCGCGTTCAGGAAATCTTTCGTTAGATAGTCAAGCATCGTGGGTGTTTTTTCAGCGACACGCGCCTGTTTTTACGCACCCCCGTTTTGCTGTGCATGGTCAGTCGATTCACAAACCGACTCGTACACACATTGTTTGCCCGTTGTTTCTTATTGTCCCGTATGTGCGACCCCCCGACTGCACTTTTTCGCGTGCGGTGCCTACTCTCCCTTTGCCGAGCCAATGCTTTGTGTTACGTTGCATCTTCGGCGGACCTGGCCTGTCCCCAAAATGTGCGTCTTTTCTTATACCCGACACGGGCTCGATGCGGACTCGACGCGGATTTGGCGTGGATTCGACGCGGATTCGACACGGATTCGATACGGATCCGACGAGTCCGACGTGGATTCGACACGGATTCGACGCGGAGAAGGCCGCGACGGGACAGACAAGGTCCCCCGAGGATGCAGCATCATTTGTGCGACGTGTCTTGCGCGTGATGGATCGGAGGACGCAACTTTCATGGGCCCGTTTTCCACCACCACCACCATAAGTTAGAGGGGCAGGGGGTCCTCCAGCTCCTCCTCGTCCTCCTGCTCCTGCTCCTGCTCCTCCTCCTCCTTCCCCTCCAACTGATGGTGGTGGTGGTGGAAAACAAACCCATCAAACTTGGTCTCACGCCGGCGCCGAGCTCGGCCGGGCCAGTGGCGGATCCACTCGGAGGGCCAGCGTCGGGGCAGGCGCCCTGCTGGAAGGGGGAGGGGGAGGAGGAGGAGGAGGAGGAGGAAGAGGAGGAGGAGGAGGAGGAGGAGGAGGGGGAGGAGGAGGAAGAGGAGGAGGAGGAGGAGGAGGAGCTGGCTCGGCCAGGGGGCCCTTGAGGCAGATGCACCGATCCTGGGCCCAGGATGGGCTTGGCCGGGGTCGGCGCACGGCAGTGTCTCGCGCCGCGTGGGCGCGGCAGCGATTCCATCGGGAGGGGGAAAAAACACACACAAAAACACAATGAATCATCGACCCCTCAGAAAGTGGACGAACATATGGGAAGTGGGGGGAAGACAGAAACCCAGAACATATGGGAAACTGTGGGGACCATTTTTAGTTGTGTGTATTTCTTTGTGTGTCCTGGAGCCCCTTCGTTCCACGCGGGAACTCAACGCGGAGTGCCGCCAGGCGTGCCCGCGGGCCGGGGCCGGCCGACGTCGAGCGGCCCGCGCCGCCGGACGGCCGCGGTCCCGGGCTCCACCGCCGCGCGTCTTTCAGAACGGGCCCCCCGCTGCTCTGGGCCCTGGTTCGGGGGTGGACTCGCGCGAGGGGGGCCCTCCGCGGCCGCCGCGCTTCCGCTGCGGCGCCCCTAGCAGTGCCGAGCCGGCTGCACGCCGCAGGAGGTGGCCAAGCGCGCGTCGTCGTCGTTGTCGTCGTCGTCGTCGTCGTCGTCGCTGTCGTCATCCTCGTTGTCGGAGGTGGCCAAGCGCGCTCCTACCCTGACGCGTCGATTCGTGAATTGTCCGTTGTCGGTTCTCGAGAGGGCGCCGCGGCCGTCAGTTTCCAGGCCTGCGCCCGCCAGGTTTGGGCCCGAGGTCGTTTTCAACAAAACAACGTTTTACTTTTAAAGGGAGGTCTGTCCATCCCCGACTTGTGCCCCCCGGACGGGCTGCTCATCCCGAGTGCAGTGGGGGCGCGCATCGAGAAACCATATGTGTTTCGTCAGGCTATCCCGGGTTTCTTCGCTCGGCGCGCCGCGCCGTGGCTTCCCCTCAGCCGGGGAAGCAGCGGCTGCGGCCAGGGTGCTCCGGGTTTCCTCTCGGGTGCACCTCGCGCGCGGATTTTCTGGGTTGCGTGTCTTGCGAGGGTTTCTTGCGGCCGCGCCCGCACTGCAGCTCTTTCGGTCCAGGGTCCCGGCGATGGCCCGCCAATGCAGCACAGGGGGGCCGCAAACCGTCTGTCCGTGATTCCATCCACGGCGCTGGGAGGTCGCGGACGGCTCCACGCGGCAGCAGTTTTCACGCGGTGACAGATTCCACCGCTGGCGTCATCGTGACGTGGGCTTGCTGAGAGTGCATCAGTCGGGAGGGGAAAGCCACACAGACACGCTGAATCGTCGATTTCCCAGAAGATCTGGGAAAATATAGGAAGTGGGGGGAAGACATGTGAACGTATGGGGAAGCATGTTATTTGTGTCTGTGTATGTGTGTGCCCCAGGGCCCCTTCAAGCAGGGGTAACGACATAGGGGAACGAATCTTGACATCAACAGACAAGCTCGGAGGTCCGCACGGAGATCCCGGATCCGCGCTGGACTCCCCAGGCGGCGCCTCCGGCGCCGCCCCTGGCGCGCTCCGCGCTAGGGAGGGGGGTCCAGCGCCGATCCGAGAAATCTTCGCGGACCTCCGAGGGGTGATGGTTGTGCGCGGACCTCCGAGTGGCGATGTTTGTGTCAGGCTTCGTTCCCCTACGACAGGGGGGGATCCGGCCTGGGGGGGGAGCGTCGACCACCGGTCGCCCACTCCGCCTCCTCCGCCTCCTCCGCCTCCTCCTCCGCCTCCTCCCCTGGCCCTCCTACCTTCCATACCTTCCACGTACGCGCGCATTGGATGTCAGTGTCTCTTTTGTCTCCTTTTGTCTCTTTTTGTCTCTTTTTGTCTCTTTTCGCGGTGTAATGTCTTTTTTGTCTCTTTTTGTCTCTTTTTGTCTCGTTGTTTGTATTGAATGTGTATACCCTGATAAACGCGGGGTTTTGCATGTGCAGTGACTTGGGTTCTCAGATGTCGTTAACATCAAACTTTCGAGACCCATAAGACCCCATAAGATGCCAGGCGGGCCGAATCCCACACGATTCAACACATATATATATATATATATGTATATTAGAAGTAGCTCCAGGGGTCTATAGAACAATCACTCGCTGTTCTTATGGGTGCGTGGAGTTCCGCGGCGAAGGTTATTTGTTGTTGTTGTTGTTGCAATGTCGGCGCATGTGTTGCTATTGTTATTGCTGATGTTTGTGTCACCATTGCATGTGTTAATGTTGATTGCTGAACTGTGTTATATGTCGGTTGTTGTTAATTGTCGTCCTCCCCGCGACCCACCCTCAACCCGCCAGCGACCCGCGAAAGACCCACTCACGTCCCATCCCGCGACCCACCCTGCAAACCACCTCGCGACCCACCCCGCGATTTCTCCATATAGGAGAGGAGGAGGCAGAGAAGGACGAGGAGAAGGAGGAGGAAGAGCAGGGGAAAAGGATTTTCAGAACTCCAAAGGGCCAGAAAGCCCGATCCCCAAATCTACGTGCCCGGATTAGTAGGTCGACCCTGCCAAATGAAGGGCACCCTTGTGTCCTGCGTCTTGCGACCCATGATTCCCACATTCCTGTGGCAACGTGGCCCTTGGAAGGGCAATCATGCAAGTCCGACTGCAGCCGTTCTGGCTCAAACTGCATTGAGGCGTTGAAGCGATCGACCTCGCCGTGCTGCAGGATCGCGCCGAATGGCGTTCCGCTCAATGTCGAGGTCTCGATCCCCGCCAGGGCTTGATGATAGAGCTTCCAGCCAAAATGCGCTATCGCGCGATCCCGCCGCAACACATTGGGACACCATCGGGACACCATCGGGACACCATCGGGACACCATCGGGACACCATCGGGACACCATCGGGACACCCCTGGAAACCATCAGGGCGAGTGAACTTCGCAAACGCACGCTCCTGCCTCACCGTGGGGGATCGCGTCAGCGGTGGCGGATCGAAGCTGAGTCGCCTTCGCCTCGACCATTGTCTGACGACGACGACGAGCTGATGTCCGACGACAGCTACGACTCGTTCAGAGACCGTCATTGGCCAGGCCCAGATTATGATCCAGATTTCTACAAGGAGTTGGCCGACAAGCTTGACAAGATGCCCAGCTTTGCTGACGACAGCTGGGACTCGCTCCAGGACCGTCATTGGCCAGACCATGATCCAGAGTCCCACAAGAAGTTGGCGGACAAGCTGCACAAGATGCCAAGCTACGCGACGCCAGCGTGGACGGACGCCAGTGAATGGTCGGAGGAAGTCGCCTACGAGGACCTACTCAAGGACTTGATCGACGATCCTGACGGTGGACTCCCGCTGGTGCGAGTGATATTTCATGATCGCGAGGAGGAGGGCCATATCCTGATCACCGAGCCCCACCATGCGACGCCGCCAACCTCCCCTCGCGGTCCGCCGTCCGACGTCAGCTACGACTCGTTTCGGGACTGTCATTGGCCAGGTGCAGAGTTTGATCCAGATTTCGATGAGTTAGTGGATAGGCTTGACAAGATGCCAGATTTTTTGCCTGTCAAGCCTTTGCCAGACGTTCATACCGCTGCTCACGCAGCCAGTAGCCAGCGCACGCGTGCCCGCGGTGGTGCGTAGGCCCACAGGGCCCACGATAATTCGTTGAGCCTGGCTTCGAGGAGGGGAAGGATGAGTAGGAATGAAGAGGAGGAACGAGGATGCAGACGGGGTTCAGGGAATATATATATATATATGTATATGCATGCGGATCTCGAGCCACGCTAGTTGCCGCTCGTTCTGTTAATCCTGCCAGTCTAGCTGGCAGCATGTGCAGTACTGCAACCTGTGCCTGCCAATTCATGCGGTGAATACGTACACCTCCTCCCGGCCTCAAGTCAGTTTCCCTGTTCGTAGGAAGTAGGTAACGTTCGATGTACGTAAATATGTACAGCATTCGAATCGACATCGAACGTGAGAAGTCGGCATCGGTTGCCAAGTGTAGCAACGATGAAAAATACACCGTCGTTATCGTCATTACCATCGCCATCGTCTTTAAGACCATTATCATCGCCATCGCCATCGTCATCGTTATCGTAGATATCGTCATCGTCAACATCGATCGATCGTCGTCGTGAAACTGGCTGTGGCACCGTGACCCGCAGGCTGCTCCGACGGTCCAGGCTACCCCCAAGGAAGGGCCCATGGACCGACCTTAAGCGAGAGATTGAATTTCTCGTGGGAGGGAGGGGAGTAAGAGGAGGACGAGGACGAGGAGGAGGAGGAGGAGGAAAAGGAGGAGAGGGATATAGGAGGAGGAAAAGGATTTGAAATCGCTCCCGTCATCATGTCAAAGACGTTGTGATCCGGCGCTTCGTGGATCCCTTTTGGTCGCCACGGCTGGACGCAGGTCGGAAACAGCCTCGAGGCTGGCCACGTGGACTCCCAGGGCCGCTCCCAGGGGCGGTGACCTTGAGCGAGTCTTTCAGTGCTTGGTCGCAGGAGGATAACCTCTCGCGGCGAGGAGGCCGGGAGAAGCAGGACAGGGAGAGTGAACTAGGAGAAGGAGAAGAATGGAGGAGGAGAAGGACACGGAGATGGAGGAGGAGAGGGAGGAGGAGGAGAAAGAAGGATGAGGAGGATGAGGAGGAGGAGGAGGAGGAGAAGGAGGAGGAGGATGAGAAGGAGGAGGAGGAGGAGGAGGAGGAGGAGGAGAAGGAAGAGGAGCAAGATAGGGGGAGGATGACATCAGAGTGTCCAGATCGCTGCCATTGTCAAGCCGTTTTGGGTCAGGCCGTTTCGGCACGGCACGCGTGCTCAGGAGCACGGCAACCACACGACGCGTGCGTGCCGAGATAGATATCATATGAAGGAGGAACTCGTGTCGGCACTGCGGCTGCTGCCCATCCCCGAGAAGGACCGTCGCGTGTGGGGGGGTGATTTCGGGGATGGTGGTCTTTTCCAGGCTACCTTAGGGCGCTCAGGGGAGCTCCGGAGACGAGGTTTGGAGAGGTTCTCCCACGGAGGGGTGCCTGAAAGGGCTTTGGGGGTTCGGAGTATCCTTGAAAGCCCCCTCCCTAGCTCGTCGTTCGATTGTCCCCGACCCAGAAGGAAGAGTTGCGCAGCGAGTTCGTGCTATGCCGCTGGGACACGAATGGATCCAAACGCGTGAAGGGCATCGGCGAGTTCATCATGAGGAGCTGGCGGGCGGAAAAGGAGGGAGGAGGCATCCATGAGGGAGCGGATGGAGTGAAACAAAAACAACAGAGAAACGAGGAGGAGGAGGAGGAACGGGATGGAGGAGGAGGAGGAGGAGGAGAGGAGGATGAGGAGGAACTGGATGGAGGATTTCCGATTTGATAAAGTCTCTCATCTTTCTTCCTTCGAAGGAGTGGCTGGAATGCCCCGTTGCGCGAGATGATGAGTTTCAACACGGACTTGACCTTCAGTCTCCCCGATCTCGAGAGAGCTGTTCTAGAGGTGCGACTCCCTCTCGACCTCCTCCTCCTCCTCCGCCTCCTCCTCCTCCTGACCTCTTCATCCTTCTTAAGAACTTCCTCCCACCCTCTTCTCCTGCTCATCAGTCTGCCATCCCATCCTCTCTCGGTGCTGCAGTGCGACCCACGCCACGCCTGCAAGGAGGCGAAAAAAATACTGGACTTCCTCGCTGGATGGCGACGCGTCGTTCGGTCCCTGGGGGGAAGTTGCAAATTGCAATCGGAGGAGGAGCAAGGAGAGATGAGGATGAGGAGGAGGATGAGACGGACGAGGAGAAGAAGGAGAAACAGGAGGAGAGGGATGCGGAAGGATAAGGAAAGGAGGGCGAGGAGGAGGAGAAGGAGGAGGAGGAGAAGGAGGAGGAGGAGGAGGAGGGAGAGGAGGAGGAGGAGGAGGAGGAGGAGGAGGGGGAGGAGGAGGAGGAGGGAGGAGGAGGAGGAGGAGGAGGAGAGGAGGAGGAGGAGGAGGAGGAGGAGGAGGAGGAGGAGGAGGAGAGGAGGAGGAGGAGAGGAGGAGGGAGGAGGAGGAGGAGGAGGAGGAGGAGGAGGAGGAGGAGGAGGAGGAGGAGGAGGAGGAGAGAGGGAGCATATGTGTAGGGGCGGAAGATCGCCAATCGCCCCCAGGAAAGGCTACGAGATCCCCGACGACCTCCGCCGCTACCTTGCGCCGCCGCAGCCAGCTCGCCAGGCTGTCAGGGCAGCAGGGTTACCAGGCTGATAGGGGATGGGAGGTCGACTCAACGTTGCCCAACGTTGAGTCGACCTCCCATCTCTCATCAGACTGAACACCTGCGCTGCTCTCACAAGGGGCGGCGGGTGAGTGACATCTTCGACCTAGGCGACTCGTCTTGCGACGAGTCGCTCGTCAGCGCGACGGACCCAGGCATCGCCGACGACGACAGACGAGCAGGAGGATAAGGAAGGGTAGGATCCGAAGGGGAGGTGATCAAATGCGAGGGAAACTCGATGGGGTGGGGAGAGAGATGGGAGGAGAACGAGACAGGCAGCTCTCGTCAAGAATCAGAGGGAGAAGAACAAGAGGAGGCAGAGCTGCAGAGCGAGCTGGACACCTGGGTGAATGAATAGTTCCTCCTGCATCATTCCCAATCCTGCCCAATCCTCCTCCCCCTCCTCCCCCCTTTCCTCCTCCTCCTCCTCCTCCTCCTTCTTGGATGCCCCCTCTTCCTTTTTGGATGCCACTCGGGGGGAGGCCTCCCCCCTCCCTTTGTCGGAGCCGTCCAAGAGGACCCGCTGCAGGATCCTGGTGGCGACGCGTGGCCAGCGCCAGAGCAGGAGTTCACCATCGAGAACGGCTGGGCGAAGCGGTTGTTCGACAACGAGTGGGCGATCGAGGTGACGCCGTTTCAGGGCAACGCCGTCTTCGTGTGGGCCGACGGGGACAGGTGGCTGGCGGAGCCAGCGATGAAGTATGAGGTTGCGAATCCGAGCAAGAAGGCCAAGGTGAATGATGGAGCCATCGTGCCAGCGGCAGCGCCGGTGGCAACTCCTGTGAAGGGCAAGGTTTGCCCGCTGGCAGAGAGTGAGGAGAAGACCAAGCCCAGCCAGCACAAGGGCAAGGGCAAGTCCAGCAAGGAGTCTTCTGGCGACAAGCCGACAGCGGTCAAGGGCAAGGGCAAGGGCAAGTCCAGCAAGGAGTCTTCTGGCGGTGATGGCAAGCGGACAGCGGTCAAGGGCAAGGGCAAGTCCAGCAAGGGCATCGCGTCCGATGCGGGCAACGGCAAGGGCAAGGACCAGTCCAGCAAGAGATCCACGAGTGCGGACACCTCCCCGATCGACAGCAAAGTGAAGAGTGCGTCCAACATGGGCAAGGGCTCGTCCGGCCAGTGCTCCCCGACGACTGCTGGCAAGGGCAAGGGCGCGTCCAGCAGCGGCAAGGGCGTGACCAAGTGCAAGAGGCCTGGTTCGGATCTATCCCTGCCTGAAGGCAAGAGGAGCAAGGAGTCCGACGCTGCCCCAGTCGAGGGCGACGAGCCCACCGTGCACGACGAGAACGACATCGACGAGTGCAGGAAGGTCTGCAAGAAGAACGGCACGTGGAAGGTCATTCGGAGCAAGAGGAGCAGGATGAGCAGGACGAGCAAGAAGCGGCAGGAGAAGCAGGAGGAGGCCCCTAGACAGGACAGAATGAGCAGGAGAAGGAGGCCCCCTTCTGCTTCTTTTGCTCGCTCATCGCCTGTCATCATCTGGTTCCTCAAGGTGGGTATCAGCCCGAGGCCGAAGATCTCCGGGTGGGAAGTGCACATCCGCCACGGCACGAGGCAGAAGTGGACGAAGTTCTCCAACAATAAGAACCAAGTCTCGGACAGCTTGCTCGGTACTGTGCTGCGCGCGAATGAGGTCATGGAACAACTGATCAAGGCCAACGAGGCGCCCTGCGGGTCCGAGAGTGACGGCGAAGCCTCTGGCGCGGCCGACGGCAACCAAGAGGAGTCCAAGGGCGACAACTCTGGTGGCAAGAGTGGTGGCACGTCGAAGGCCAAAGGTCGTGGCAAAAGTCTGGGCCGCGGCAAAGGTCGGGGTCGTGGCAAGGCCAAGGACCTTTCTGAGAGCGCCGCTGGCGCTGATGGCAAGACGTCCCTGGAGAACGTGGCGGAGGCGGAGCCCGACCCAACCGATCTACATGAACTGGGTGCCTGGGATGAGGCAGCCGACCGAGCGGAAGCTCCAGAGCAGGCGGATCTGGAACCACTTGATGCGGTGGCAGCGGGCGGTGACCCAAAACACAGCGACGGCACGCAGTTGTACGAGCACAGCGGCCCCGTCATCCCGAGCGCCACGCGGGTCGAGGGCCACGAGTTCAAGCAGGTCGACGGGGTCCAGCCGATCGAAGAGCCCCAGGAGGACGAGGAGACCGACGGGGCCACCCAGCCTGCAGTTGAGGTGGTGCAGGCGGCGCACGCTGACAACTGAGCGACAGTAGCTCAATTTTCACGTGCAGCGCTGCGCTCAGGCAGCGCTGCTAACATATTCGGGGAGCTGCTCGCGTGCAGCGCTGGGGCTTTCTCTATCTAGAATGCCGCCGCAGTCCGATGCCCACCCTGATTATGACTCAGGGTGTTGGACTGCGACAAGCGGCCTGCGAGATGAAGAATGGGGTGATCGCGCAACTTTTGTGCATTATCACCTCTTTCCTGTCATCAGTCTTCCACGTCCTCCTCCGCCTGCCCATCCCCCGCCGCCTCCTCCTCCCTTCGATCAGCTCCTCATGCAATCCATTGCCAATAGCCTTGCCCTGTGCTGCTGTTCCGCCGCTTCTTCATGCTGCTGCTGCTCCTCCTCCTCCCCCTGAAACCTCGACGCTCGGCCTCACTCAACTTCTTACTCGATCGTTGCCGCTCCCTATCCTCATCCGTCAAAGTGTCCTCCTCGCTTCCTGGTCGCTCCTCCACGTTCCGCATCCTGTTCCGTGCTGTAGGACAGAGTCAGCGCCATGGGCGACCGAGTCGGGGCAGCCATTAAAGATAGGGAATGATTGAAATTTTCGTTTGAGGGGTGCGTTGCCGCGAAACAACCTGAAACATCTGAGCGTCGATCAATTCAACACTTGAGCTCAGCGTGCCAATCTAGGCCAATCGGTGCACCGCGGGAAACGCTGTAAACCATGATTTGTCCGTGGAATGTCTGAGATACTACCCCCCCCTCAAAAGGATATCGTCGCTGGCTTGGGTCCCAGATGATGACATCGAACACCCAACTCCTCCTCCTCCTCCTCCTCCTCCTCCTCCTCCTCCTCCTCCTCCTCCAGTCCCCCCTCCCCGATCCAATGCCATTTGGGCGCAAGGGTTTCAGGCATGAGCCCGAAGTCGGTGCGCATCGGCACGGATTGCAGCGGTACCGACTGTCCCGTGTGGGCCCTGGGGCAAACTACTGCTGCGAAAGCGGGCCGGTTGCGCGTCTCTCACCAGTGGAGTTGCGATTCAGACGAGTCATGCCGAAACTTTATAGAGCTCAACCACGAGCCCAAGATCCTCTTCGCAAACATCATTGGACGTCGTCTGGACCAACTTCCCGCAATCGACATTTACGTATGTGGATTTCCATGCCAGCCGTTTTCGCCAGTGGGGATGCGGAGAGGATTTGAAGATAGCCGGTCCGACGTCTACAGAGAGGTGATTCGGACCTTGCGGCGAGGCAGCATCAGGGCATTTGTCTTAGAGAACTCCGCTGGTTTGCTCACTCACAATGGTGGCGAGAGCATGGAGAAAGTGTTGCGAGATTGCCAGCGAGCTGGATACATAGTAAGATGGCGTAAATATCTCTCATCTGAATTCGGACTTCCGCAGTTGAGGCCCCGAGTTTTCATCGTGGGCATTCGGAGTGACGAGCTTCAAGTGCCGAAGCTCCCTAGAGGCCCCAGGATCCCTGCGCCGCCTCTGTCTAGTTTTCTGGAACGGATCAAGGGCCCACAAGGGTCCAAGCCGTCTGCATCCCGCACTTCTAACTCTTGTAGGGTGCTTAAGAAATGCTTGCGGAAACTGAGGCGGCGCGGCGTGAATCCGCGGAAGCAGACGTGGGCAATAGACGTTGATTCGAGAAGCTTTGCCGCTCCGACGCCTCCTCTATCGTTCGAGAAGGTCGCATTCAGGCGTGCAAGATGGCTCTCACGTGCCCCTCAGCCACAAAATAACTGGCCGCGGACAGCAGCGAACGCTTTGCGCAAGCCTTTTGCGAGCGCAGCCCGACCCTCATCCGACGCCGGCCGAAAGGCTACTGGCTGACCTCGCATAGGAGATACATGCTGCCTGCCGAAATGTTTCGGCTGCAGGGAATGGACCCCGCAAATATTAAGCCCCTCGCCAGCGTAAGCGGCATGGGCCGCTTGGCGGGCAACAGCATGGCGCTGCCAGTGTTGGTGCACATTTTCGAGTTTCTGCTGCCGAAGCTATTTCCAGATGCGCAATGACGCATCGGCCAATACATTCCTCCTCCCCCTCGTCCTCCCCACTCGAAATTCTCCTCCCCCCCTTCCAACCTGATGCATTCCTCCTCCCAATCGTGCTTCTCCTCCTCCCCCTCCTTGGGGCCGCATGCTGTGTGCAGAATGTGCTTTATAGCTCTGTGCAGTCGCTCGCCGTGGAATGCAAACCAATTTGTTTACCCTTCTCGGTCTCCACTTTCCTGCTCCTGCACAGAGCCTCCTGGTCTTTATCACCCCTGTTCTTGATCCCCCCTCCTCCCACACACACACCCACCTTCAATGTTGGGCCCGCGTGACAACATCTGCATGCGCTGATGTGTTCTGGCCCCCCGCCATTTTGCCTCGCCACTATATGTTTGTTCGTCGCGAGCCAGTTGATCTGGCGTCCACATAGTCCCAACTCACAGCCCTAATTGGCTGAACCTCGCGAGTTCCGATTGCGCTTGCGCTACCTTTCTTAGGATCGAGGGCGATCCGCTCTGGACAAAAAGCCAAGGTGAGGATGTCTCAGCGATCGCTTGTTTCTCGCTAGGCCATCCTTCTCCCTCTGGGGTCCCGTGGCGCATGCAATCGGGAAATCAGCGCCGCCACCTTCGATGTTTCTCTGCTCTCGTCAATCCAAGCTGGCCGCTGCTGTGCCGCTGCTGTCGCTTTCCCTGCTCTGGGGCCAGCCGCGCGCCGTCGCTCGCCCGCCTTTCATCCTGTCCGGGGTCCTGGCGGAGATCGAGCGCAGCGTGATATACAGCGGCCCTGCAGGACCCTCTGCTTGGGGAGGGGCTTTCAGATGAGGCGGAGGATGAGGGTCAGCGGAGGGCGAGGGATGGGATGAAGCGGGGGACGAGGGTCAGCACACAGGGTCAGGGGGAGGAGAAGTGAGGAGGCCGAAGGGGGGCAGGGTAACGATGGGGGATGCTGATACTAAGGAGAATAAGCGAGGAGGTGAGGAAGTAGAAAAAAGGTAGATATCAAATAGTACGAGGAGGGCAATGGAAAAATCCAGGTGTAGGAAGAATTCAATGACACACCGAACCCCCCGATCGGCCAACTTTGCGCTCCTAGTCCCCTCCGATAAGTTCGTGCCGTCCCCTCTCCTCTACTCGATCCCTCGCTGTGGCCATTCGCATCCCGCGAGGACCTTCGCGCACGAGAGCACGACGCTACTCGGGCGAGCGCAGGCCCGGCCCGCCAGCCACCGCCCGTGATTCGTCGAGGAGGCGATATGATGAACGATCAGGGGAGGGAGCAAGAATTGGAGGAGGAGAGGGACGAACCAAGAGAAGAAAAGAGGGAGAACGAGGAGGAGAAGGGGGAGCAGCAGCAACAGCAGCAGGAGTGGTGAGGGGGAAGATCGGAGGAGCAAGAGTAGGCGCAGGAGGAGGAGGAGGAGGCGAAGGAGGAGGAACAGAAGGAGGAAGAAAGGAGAGAGGATAGCAAGAGGAAGGAGAAAGAGTGCCTGCAAAATCGCCTTGCCTTGGCACCGCTTCTGGGACCTGAGAAAGCCTCTGAACAATATATCCAGAAGGCGTTCGTGAAGAGGCCACCTACTGCGAGCGTGAATTGTCAGACATCTCGAGCAAGAACCCGCTCTAAAGAAAGGGTACGCTCGCTCAGACCCTGAATTGCGAGGGCGTCTCGAGCGCGCCGAAGTTTGAGCGAAATGAAAACTACGCGTGCGTCCGAAACAAACAGACAGACAGACAGACAGACAGACAGACAGACAGACAGACAGGAGACAGAAGAATTACACATGCATCCGACTCCGCACATGGCTGATAATGTATCGTCGAACTCTGCGCTCCTATTCCGATGTTCCTACTCGTTGCCCCCCCCCTGCCCGCCCCACCCCACCCAAGCGATTGCAAACCACGAGCGCGATCTGCGGACAATGCTTTGGCGCATCTATTTCCTGCAGCTGCGCCAATCTTGCAATCGAATTCGCGACTTCGGAAATGTTTACTAGTTTGTTTGAGCGACCGCTCTCTCAGCCTCTGCCGCCTAATTTAGGCATCGCGTTGCCCGCCGTGTCTTTGACCGCTTTTCGGCGTTCCGCAGAGTTACGAATCAAACAGAATCCCCACCGACCCATCCCGAAACAGCCACTCGAAGGAACAATGCCGACCATCAGGGGTTGTCGCTCGCTTCCCATGGCTGCATTGGTGAGTGATTGCTCGGCTTCTGTTTGGGGCCTCCTGGAGCTATCCTGGGGCCTTCTTTGGGGATGGGACCCGCGCCCTCTAGGGGCTATCTTGGGGTTCGTTCGGAACGTTCTTTCGCCCTACCAAGGCTCTTTGGGGCTCGTTTGGAAAGCCGTTGGGCCCTCTCGGAGCTCAGGGTGCAAGAAATCACCTGGCACCAGCTTGCAGGAGGGCGGCGTCACTTACAACTCCCGCGCCCCCCCCCATCGGGGCTCCGACCCGCGCGAGGGGCAGCCGCTGTACTAAGGACGCCCCAACGACCCGCAGCCCCCCCCCTCGATCCCTCCCCCCCAAGGCCCAATGGGGCTAACCAGGGTGAGGGTTAAATCGCTTCAAGAAAAAAGGGAATTCACAAATCTTTATATCATTGTTGGGGGCTCGTTTTGAAAAAAGTCGCAGGGCGCCCCGCGTCCCTAGGCTGATCCTCCTCTTCTTTCCTCCCCCCCTTCCCTCGTGCCCCCAGGGCTCCCCGCGCGATTCGTGCCACAATGGGCTCCGCCGAAGGTCCCCGTGGCGCAGGCAGCATGCGCCTGCGTCGCGCACGCCAGCGCGCCTGTCGCACATCCCGTTGCGCCGCGAAGGGGCCCGCCGAAGATCCAAGTGGCGCAGCGCAGCCCGTTTCGGCGCACCCCTCGCGCATTTGGTGGGCCCATGGAGAATTCTGCTGGGGGCCCTCCGCGACGCAGCCCTCGCGCGCCCGCGCAAGTGGCTTCGGCGCCTATTCGTGACCGAACGCGACGAGGGCGCTGATGGCTCGGCATGTCGCCACGGGCCAGCCAAGGGCCAGGTTGCCAAAGCCTGGGTGAAGACCATCCGCAAGTGGCGGCCTTGCGCGATCGAGCTCGCTGCCCGCGCCCTGCAAGCGGGGGGGGCTTTGGACTTTGCAGCCAGCGAGGTAGAGCCGCCAGCCACTGGCGACCAGCGCGCCAAGCGCTTTTCAAATTTGGCGGGGCCGCGACAACGTGCCGAGCCCCTATTCGGGTCTCGGCTCGGCTTCCGACAAGGCGGGGCCTCTGTTTGGGCGACGCTTGCAGGAGGATTTGGAGCCCCAGTGGCCAGTACTGCAAGGGCCAAGAGGCTCCAGAACACGATCGCGACGGACAACGATAGCGACCAAAAGACTGGAAGACTTGGATGCGCGCGCTCATCGGTGCGACCCACTGCGCCCTCGCGGCCCATTGCGTGGCGGCCGCGCGCCCAACCCGCGGGTCGCACCTCGACGTGGAACTCCAAGATTAATCCCCCCCAGCCGCTGCCGACTGTCGCCAAAACGCAGTTTAACCGAACTGCCCTGGTTTGCCCGACCCGTGAATGCGCGTTAGGGCGCGACCGTGGGGGCTGCGTCCGCTCCGCAGATGTCTGATACTGACGCTGAGCTCCTTTGGCGATCGCGGCCACAACGTCGGCTCGCGCGCCTGCGTGCCGCTGGGGCACTCGCCGAACGAGTTGCCAGCGACCGTTCGCAAACGTCGCCAGGCCGGCCTGATCGCCCAACACAGAAGGCCATCTTCAACGCATGTCGACCGAACGCCATCTGGATTGGTGCGGTTTACATCGGACCACGCAGATTTCATCAGGTTTCGTACAAGTGTGTGTGTAGTTGACGAAAGATATGCAATGTTTTCTAGGTGTTCTAAAGGTTTCGTGTGGTTACATGCAATTTCACCAGGTTTCCATTAGTTTCAGTGGGTTACACTGGGTTCTTCATGGTTTCAACGGAAGCCGGTGAGTTCCATTGGGTTATCATGAGTTTCGTGAATTTCCATGATCGCCGCGTGGTTCTTCTAGGTTTCAACGAAATCCGACGGTTTCCTCCGCGTCGCCGAAAACGTTGTTGCCCACGCGTGGCGCGCCCGCTCAGCTGTCTATATGCGCATGCGCAAGTAGCGTCGGGATGGCGTCGCGGCGCGATGGCCAGTGGCGGCAGCTATTGGCCACGGCATGCACGCGCAGCGGCTCGCGCGTGGGAGCGGAGAAGGGGGGGGGGCGCCGATCCCGCGCGCGTAACGATGCGCCGTGCCCCCCCGAGACCCACGCGCCCGCGTGGCCGCGCGCGCTAAGTTCGGATCGGCGCGCGCGCTCGGGGCACCGCCGAATACTGCGTGGCCCGCGCGCCGACTCGCGCGAAGACCTTTCCAAGCCGCGCAGGCGGTCGGATGGGCGCGCGCGCGCGTCTGCGCGCGCGCAGCGGGGGGTGCGGGGGGAGGGGGGGGGGGGAGGAGGGGCCAGCGGCTGCGCTCGCTCGTAGCCCTTCTGCGCGCGTCGCGCGCGACATATTTCTCACCGCAATTCGCGGTGCGCGCCGTTCCCCGCAAAAGGCGCGCATTGGCGCGCGGGCGCATCTAAAGAGCCCGCCACCCGCCACCCCGTCCATTTTCTCCTTTCATTGTGCGTTATCTCTTGTTCTGTCTCGCGCGCGCGCCCGCCCGCCGCCCCGCGGGCCGCCGCGCGCCGCCCGTCGCTGCGCGCAGCACTTTCACGGTGAAACGACCTTTCGTAGGGTTTCCAGTAGTTACAGCGAGTTAACATGGGTTATCCAAGGTTTCCACTGGATACGCTGAGTTTCATTAGGTTCTGTAGCCTTCATCGCATTAATTTGAAGTATGTGCTGATTATTGACGTTATTTTGAGAAACAAAGAATTGCTCTACGTTTCGTGGAGATCTGTGGAGTTACTTAAGTTTCCAAGAGTTGTCAAGGGTTTCCGTTGGTTTCCATTGGTTTCCGTGGGTTTCGCAGGGCTGCCCGCGGCAGCGCGCGCGCGCCGCGGGGCGCGCGGGGGGGCCGCCGCCGCCGCCGCCGCCGCGCGCGCAGGCAAACGCCAACCCGCCCCGCCCAGCCCAACCCCGCCCCGCCCGCTCCGCCCCCGCCCCGCCCACGCACGCACGCACTCGTGCGGGCGCGCGCGTTTTTATTATTATTATTCGTATTATTATCATTATTATTAATACATATATATATATATATATGGATATATACACGTACATACATACATACATACATACATACATACATGTGTACACAGAAAAACTGCACAGCCAGCAACCCGCCCCCCCCCCCCCTCGCCCCGCGCAGCAAACACGCCAGCCCGCGCGTTCGCCGCCAGCGCGCGTGCCAGCCCCCGCGCGGCGCCCAGCGGCACCGCCGCGCACGCATCTCTATGCGTTCGTATATAGACACATAAATATGTACACATCCGCTGGCAAGTGCTCGCCGGCGCAGAGCGTCTTGGCGCTGAGTGGCCCAAGCGCGAATTCTCTGCATCTTTGATCGTTGACCCCCCCCGCGCGCGGCGCCCCCGTCGCCGCCGTCGCCCCGCCTGGACTGCCCGCGCGCCCGTCGGCTCCTCCGCCACATGCGCGCGCGCGCCCACGTTCGCGCGCGCGCAAGCTCGCCCCCCACCCCGCCCAGCCCCCCCCCCCCCCCCGCGCGCCCCCCTCCCCCCCCGCCCCCCCACCCGCCCCCCTCGCGCACGGACGCACGCGCGCGCACTATGCATGCACACGCACGCACACGCGCGGACACACGCACACACACACGCACACGCGCGCACACACACGCACACACACACACACACACACACACACACACGCACACACACCACCAACCCACCCCCTTTCCCGACCCCCCACCCCCACCCCTGCCGCCAACCACCGCCACGCACGCTCACGCACACGCGCGCGCGCACGAACGCGCGCGCGCGCACATGGGCACGCGCGCTTACGCGCGAAGGCACCACCGCGCACCCTCGCATGCACGCGCGCAAACAGGCACACGCGCACGCACGCGCCCCGCCCAGCCCGCTCCACCCACCCTACCCGCCCACGTACGCGCCCGCGCCGCCACAGCCTCCGCTGCGAATCGCCGCACTGTTGCGCGCGCGCACGCGCGCCTTTCGCATTTCCGCTGCACGTCGCTGCCACGTTTGGCCACATATGCCAGCGCGCGTAAACTGGCACCGCGTCGCCAGACTGTGCAAAATCATTGGAAATACGCGTCCTGGCGCGAGCTATGACTGCCTGAATTCTTTAAGTTCTGACAAGAAAAACTGAAGTTTGTTAGGGCATTGCGGCTGTGTTCTAATGGGTTTCGAATGGTTTACATGAGTTTCCAATGGTTTACCACCCGTTCTGGCTTGTTTGTTCAATGGTTTTGCTGAGATCTGATGGTTTTTTCGAAGAAATTACATGGCAATCAGCATGCGTGTGTCTACTTTTGTCCACTTTTGTCCACTTTTGTACACTTTTGTCCATTTTGGGGAGCGCACGTGTCCACTTTTGGTGTCTCTTTTGTCCACTTTTGTCCGCTTTTGTCTACTTTTGTCCACCTTTGTCCACTTTTGAAAACCCAATGTGTCCACTTTTGTCCACTTTTGTCACTTTTGTCTACTTTTGTCCACCTTTGGAAACCCCGCGTGTCCACTTTGTCCACTTTTGCCAACTTCTGATCACTTTTGGAAACGCACGCGTCCACTTTTGGTGTCTCTTTTGTCCACTTTTGTCCACTTTTTTCCTCTTTGGGAGACCTCGCGTGTCCACTTTGTCCACTTTTGTCAACTTTGGAAGCCCCGCGTGTCCACTTTGTCCACTTTTGTCCACTTTTGTCCACTTTTGGAAGCCCCGCGTGTCCACTTTGTCCACTTTGTCCTCTTTGGGTGTCTCATTTGTCCACTTTTGTCCACTTTTGTCAAGTTTTGGAAATTGCTATGTCCACTTTTGTCCACTTTTGTCCACTTGTGTCCACTTTGGGGTGCCCCATGTGTCCACTTTTGTCCACTTTTGTCCACTTTTGTCCACTTTTGGAAGCCCCGCGTGTCCACTTTGTCCACTTTGTCCTCTTTGGGTGTCTCCTTTGTCCAACTTTTGTCCACTTTTGTCCACTTTTGACAACTTTTGTCAACCTCTTGAAACCCAGTGTGTCTGGCCACGTTTAACACTCACGTTTGTTGCTTGCGCCCGCGTCAGTTGTACGCTTCTATTGTGTTGGCCACGCTGCGTAGTGTGCACCAATGGTTTAGGCCAGGCCCAAGGATCGCTAACCGAAAACTCAAGCCTTCCGCCCTATAAGCGCGCGAGACGCCAAGAGGCCCCAAAGAGGCAGGAACCCCCAATCGCCCACGTGTACAGGCCCCAAGAGGCACCCATGACCAGGGGATATAGGTCCCCAGAGGCTGGACACTTTGATGTCCCTGATGTGTTTCAAGGATTCAGGAATATGTCCTGTTGGCGGGTGTCCGACGCTCCAAAACGGGCCAAAAAAGGCCCCAGAGGGCTCCAAGAGCCGCCCAAAAGGGCTCAAGGGAACCCCAAGACTGCCCCAAGAGGGAGCCAAGATAGGGACTTAGGGACTTCGAGCCGGACCAAAGAGGGCCCCAAGAGAGCCCCACAGAGAACCCAAGACGCCACCAAGAGGCCCCCCAGAGACCCCAGGAGGCCCCCAGGAGGCCCCCAGGAGGCCCCCAAGAGGCCCCCAGGAGACCTCGAGGCCCCAAAGAACTTCAAACACGACCCCCAAGAGATCTGAGTATGCCTGCTGGAGGTCCTCGAGACGCCAACAACGAGACCCCGACCAACATCCATGAGCCCTCTGTCGTAGTCGTCGCCGTCACTCTTCGGCCGATGTGTCTAAAGTGGTACTTGAGGCATGCAACTACTGGCCCGCATCCCAGATACCAAGAGCCAACGCCCGTCCCAAAGAAAGCGCGAGGGGCATCCATTACGCCTGTCCATTAACCCTGGCACGATGGCGGCATTGGCCGAAGGTCGCGAGATACATATATACCTGGATGCATATAGACATCTACAGCTTTTAGCAGCACTACATGCGTTTGCGCGCGTGTGCGCGTGCGATTCATACTTAAAGGCGCGTCAATGCCTATAGAAACGAGCCAACTAAACTTCCGATGTTCCTTGGCAGTTCACCAAGATTGGCCCCGCGGGCAACGATGAACGAGAAACGCCACGGGGGCCTAGCTGGAGTTTGTTACTCTAGTGTTCGAACGGGGGGTGGTTCGCTCAGCGGTCTTAGCTCGAAGATATCAGCACACCGCAAAACAACATGGTACAAACACACATCAAAGCAACAAGCAGAAAGAGACAAAAGGAGACAAAAAGAGACAAAAAGAGACAAAAAGAGACAAAAGAGACAAAAAGAGACAAAAAGAGACAAAAAGAGACAAAAGAGACAAAATAGACACAACGAGACAAACAGAGACGCAAAGAGACACAAAGAGACAAAAAGAGACAAAAAGAGACAAAAGAGACAAAAGAGACATAAAGAGACAAAAAGAGACAAAAAGAGACAAAAAGAGACAAAAAGAGACAAAAAGAGACAAAAGAGACAAAAGAGACAAACAACGACACATGAGGGCACATGGGTAGTAGAGGAAATACCGTAACAAACTGACTCAAGGCAGGGCAAGCCTGCTCATACTGAACACCAATCTGCATCACAAACTCGGGAGACATACGAGGCCAGAGAAACATCCTGAGGCATCGCGTGACATAGGGAGGCACCGGGCGGAACTTGGCTGAGCGTGCAGACATACCGAGGCAATGCAACGAAAGGATACAAGTACCGACACGTAAGTGTGTTGGGGGTACGTACAACAATACATCCTTTGACCATGAGTGAAGAGCACAGTGGATGGTGGCGAGGGCGACGTCGATGACGATGAGCATGACAGAGTGATGATGAGGAGAAGGATATCAACGACGCAACGCACAAATATTTCACAGTGAGTCGATGTATGTGGTGTGTCTTTCTTCTCGCCTGCCCATGTTGTCCTCCCGTTGAGGTGTAGTTTCTCTCTTAAGTGTAAATTGCACGTGCACTTCCTGTCCGTTGGCTCTACATCATGTCCATGCCTATACCACCTACACGTTCACGTCTGTCTCATACTGTGCATTCGTCATCGCGGCTTGCTCCTCCTCGTCCGCCGTCCAAGCATTTGCCGCCCTGTCCCTTCACTACCTTTTCACTACCCTTGTCATCGTGATTTGCTCGGGGGAAAATGAGAAGTGGGAGACACACGCAACAACACAACTGTAATTCAAAAGATGCAAAAAGAGACAAAAAGAGACAAAAAGAGACAAAAAGAGACAAAAGAGACAAACAGAGACAAAAAGAGACAAAAAGAGACACAAAGAGACAAAAAGAGACAAAAGAGACAAAAGAGACAAACAGAGACAAAAAGAGACAGAAAGAGACAAAAAGAGACAAAAGGAGACACAAAGAGACAACAAGAGACAACACGAGACAAAAAGAGACAAAAGAGACACACTGAGACACGAACGTACATGCATATGCACACACAGACACCTAGAGGCGCACAGAGGCAAGTAATATCCCGAAGCATTGGCCCACGCGGTTAGTGGCCCAGACACATGGCCCCCAGCATAACCCCCCACTGAAACCCTATCCTTGCATCCGCTGATGCTTCTCCTCCTCCCCATCAGCTGCATGGCCCGAAGGTTATCGAGACGAGGTGTGGTTTACGTTGTCACTGAGGGCTCGCAGCTATCTAGGCGAGCCCAGATAGTTGTTTGCCTGGGCTCGCCTCGACCTGACTCGCCAGCCCGCGAGCCCGCCCTTCCGCGCTGCGATGGATGAGGACGCCAATTTCCTCGATCAGCTGGTGGTTTCCAAGAAGAGGTGCGGACGGTCTCAAACGCTCCCCAACCCTTTGACCAGAGAGGGGAGGGAAACACATGGGGAAACAGGCGGAGGGTAGGGGATGAGAAGTTGGACTCGGATATCAGGAAAGGCGGTTGAAAGGAAGAACGAGAGGAGGCGGAGGAAACCAGAAGTAGAAAGGGAGCAAACAGAGAAATGAGGAGGAGAAAGGAAGACGAATGAGGAAAAGGAGGAAGGTAACGGAAAGGATGAGAAACGTATACACAGAGAGAGAGGGAGAGATAGGGAGAGAGAGAGAGAGAGAGAGAGACAGAGGATGAGAAGGACGTGGGCGGAGGAGGGACATGATCGACGATGTGAATTGCTAGGAAATGAACTGCCCCCATCCCTGCTCAGCAGGCGCGGCCCCGCGTCCAGAGCCACCAAGCTGAGGATCAAGGCTCGGGACAAGATGTTCAAGCGCCACATCGAAGACGCTGCGGGAAGCTCGGGAACCCTGCATGTGGACGAGGACGGGAAGAACTTCATCGACAAATACATGGGCTTGCGCGGACGGAAGGCCACACCTAAATATACGCATGGTTCCGTAATAAAGTGTGGGGGGGTCTGATTTCGGGGATTGGGTCTGTTTCAGGCTATCTTGGCGGGCCGGGGGGGGGATCTGGGGACGACGTTTGGAGAGGTTCTCCCACGAAAGCGGGTCTGGCTCGTGTTGGAGGGTCCCCCCCCTCTCTTTATTACCAGCGAGATGCTGAATAACCACCTCAGATTATGAGGGGTACCCTTCTGCTCTTTGCGTTTCTTCCTCCTCCCTGGGGTCTCTCGTTTTGGGTGTTCCTGCACGTGTTCCTGAAAGCTTGCTTCGCCTGAGGTGAGGGAGGCAATGCGCGATCTCTGGGCGAAGGCCGACGGCTGCTTCAACACTGCTGGGGTGGTGCTGAAGGCCAGGAAATCTATGTGGTCTGCGGGGGGACAAGATGAGACTTCGAATTCGATACAGTCGGCCCATCTTAGCAGGTCGACCCTGCCAAGTCAAGGGTACCCTTGTGTCCTGTGTCTCGCGACCCATGCTTCCTACATTCCTGTGGCAATGTGGCCCTCGGAAGGGTCTTGTGTACTCTCGCGTGTCCTGTTCAACCAAGTCCACCTGTACCATCGGATGACGCTTGCAGGGATGATGAAGAGGGCGTGAAGCGGAACCTCGATGAGAGCGAGCGCCACGAGGAGGGAGGTGGAGGAGGAGAAGGAGGAGGAGGAGGAGGACAACGAGGAGTGAGAGAAGGATACAACGAATGCGGAAGATGATGAGAAGGGAAAGGTGGAGGAAGAGAAGAAGAGGAGGACGAAATGGAAGATGATAGAGAGAGACGCTCAGGATTTTCGGGAGGGCGCAACGTCGTAGAATAGTCAGTGGCTTCCCCAAGGTCTGAGTCGGAGACGACGGCCAACTGGTACTCCAAGGAGCAATTGGTCGACAGATTCAAGTCGGCGCCGCACGCTGATAGCTTCATTGAATGGGCGTACAAAAACCAGTTGGTGCGGAAAGACCCCAAGAGGAACTGCCACGTCTTCTACCACACCGAGAAGCTGCAGCGCTGGGGCCAGAGAAAGGACGGTTCAATGGAGGTCGAAGTGCCCGCAGACGAGGCTGACGAGCACGTGGGGGATGCTGAGGAAGCCGAGCCCATCGCTGAGGAGAGTAAGGCCCAGACCAGCACGTCGGAGTCATCGCCGGTCAAACCAAAGAAGAAAAAGAAGAGAGACAGCGACAGTGATTCGAACGACAAGCGCAAGTCTCAAAGTAAGAAGCATAAGAGGGATCACGGCAACAAGGACTCCAAGAAGAACAGCGTTGACGGCAAGCTCGAGGAAAAGAAGCGCAAGAACGACAATAACAAGAGCGACAAGCACAAGGGCGACAAGGACATTTCCAAGGACGACAAGGACAAGAGGAACAAGAAGGCCAAAAAGAAGACAAGCAAAGGCAACAAGAAGGAGAGCAAGAAGAAGCGCAAGCGCAGCAGCAGCTCAAATTCAGCTTCGTCAGAGCCGGCTCCTGAACCACTCAAGGTGTCGGCGAAGGTGAAGGTAAAGGCAAAGGCGAAGGTGAAGCCGAAGCCGAAAGCAGGGAGCGCCTCGACCAAGGGCAAGCTGCAGGGGTTCAAGGCAACGCAAGCTTCGGACTCGGAGAGTTCGAGCAACACCTCGAGCGACAGCTGATTCAGTTCAACGTGGGTGGCTGCCGGAGCGGCCTCGACGAGCTGTCGTCGCTGCAGACGAGGTCTGCATTGGGGGCGACGAGAGCTGAGGCCCATTGCAGCCTAGCTTGGAAGCAACGGACGCTCCAGGAGGGATTACAGGAGGAAGAGGAACGTGAGAGAGGGATGAGAAGGAGCAGGGAATGGAGGGAGGCAGAGGATGGAGCGAGAACACGAGTACTGCGTAGGAAACACGCGACGATGACGAGTTAGAGGAAGAGCAAAGCCACGCTCAACTATATAGGGAACCCATCTGGCGCCTCCGTCCTCCTCCCTTTCAGCCTTGGCTCCTATGACCCTAGCTCCTCCTCCAATGCCTTCCTCACCTCACCTCCTCCGCCTTGGCCCCGAACCCTAGCTCCTCCTCCCTCGCCTCCTCCTCCTCCTCCTCCTCCTACTCCTCCTCCTCCTCCTCCCCCTCTCCCTCCTCCACCTTGGCTCCCAACCCTAGCTGCTCCTCCGTTGCCTTCTTCTCGGGCACGCCTGTCCTCCTCATCCTACCCCTGTCGTCAAGCCACAACCCTCAATTCCCAAAACCCTTTCACCCGCGCGGCCCCGCTGCCGCAAGGTGGCCTGATGTCGAGGGCTTCGACGCCAGGGAGGCCCCGTCTGCGCTGGCCCCCGCACGCTCCCCGCTGGGGAGGGGAAAGAGAAGGAGGAGGAGGAGGAGGAGGAGGAGGAGGAGGAGGAGGAGGAGGAGGAGGAGGAGGGGAAGGGGAGATAGGAAGATGAGTATAGTCCCTGCGCTCGCCCTTCGTCCCCGCACGTCAGCACATGTAACAGCGGGTCGGCTGGGACTGCGCGCGGACCGTCGGTGCCCAGGGGGTCGGCTGGGACTGCGCGCGGGACCGTCGGTTCCATTGGGGGTCGGTTGGGGCTGTGCGCGGGACCGACGGCTCCCAGGGGGTCGACTGGGGCTGCGCTCGCGGTCCCAGCTAGCATAACGCGAACATATGTACATACATTAAATGAGAGAGGCAGCGTGTCAGCCAGCCAGTCTCATCCTCCTCATCATCCTCTTCCCTCCTCCCTCCTCCCTCTTGATCCTCCTCCTCATCCTCATCATCATCAGCACCATCACCAGCACCATCACCATCACCATCACCATCACCATCATCATCATGATCATGCTCATCATCATCATCATCATCATCATCATCATCAGCATCATCATCATCATCAGCATCATCATCAGCATCAGCATCAGCATCATCATCATCATCACCACCACCATCACCATCGCCATCATCACCATCACCCTCAGCATCAGCATCATCATCAGCAGCATCAGCATCAGCATCACCATCATCATTATCATCATCATCCTCATCCTCATCCCTCCTCTCCCTCCCCCCCTGTTCTCCATCCCTTCTTTTCTCCCTCCTCCCCCTCCTCCTCCATCTCCTCCCCCTCCCTCATCCTCCTCCTCCGCTTCCTCCCCTTCTCCTCTCTCCTCCTCACTCCTCCTCACTCCTCCTTCTGCCTCCCCTCCTCGTCCTCCTCCCTACTCCTCCCGCCTCCGCGCTCCCCCCCCAACTGGCCCGAACTTCCGCGGCGCGAGCCTGCCGAAGCCCTCTTCGAAGCGCATGGACGAGAAGGAGTGGGGATGGGGGAGGGGAGGGAAGAGGGGGAGGAGGAGGAGGAGGAGGAGGAGGAGGAGGAGGAGGAGGAGGAGAATGAAAAGGAGGAGATGGAGGAGGAGGAGCAGGATCAGGAGCAGGAGCAGGAGCAGGAGCAGAAAGAGGAGGAGGAGGAGGAGGGGGAGCAGGGGGGGCCTCGAGAAAGGGGATCCATGGCTGCGGGCCCCTCCCCCCCCCAACCCTCCGGCGTTCTGAGAAACGCACGATCCGGTCGGAAGGAACTCGGAGGGCAAGAAGGGAACGGAGAAGCAACCGCCAGGTGAGCGAGGCCGTGGCCTCTAGCTACTATAGTGGCGCGGGCGTGGAGAAGGATTGAAGGAGGGCGGAGGAAGAGAAGGCCAATGCCAAACCGCCGATCGGCGCAAGAATAAGTAGCAGGAAGGACGAACAGAGGAGGAGGAGGAGGAGGAGGAGGAGGAGGAGGAGAACATGAGTCAGCAAATCGGCCCAACGCCTGAATTACTTAAGATGACGTGCGCGTGTGTGTGTGTGTGTGTTTGCACGCGTACTAGTACCTAATATCAAACATCGCGCATATCAACCTGGTGCACAACACCCTGTTGCAGACAAACCTGGTGCAGATAAGACAACCCCCGCAGTCCTTTGGCATGCCTCAAAACCTGGCCCAGATGAACTAGGAATAATCGCATTGAGGGTGCTTGCGTCTTCGGGCGCACGGCGCCCACGACTTCCACATCTGAAATTTGCGCAGTCGAGCAGGGAACTGTTTGGCCGCGCGCACTGTCATCACGTCGCTCGAAAAGTGGGTGACATGAACGCGTCGTGGCCAATCGATTCTCTGCATGCCTGTGCCAAATCCGGATGCGCATTGAGAGGGCGAACCCAAACCCAGGCAAATCGATTCCCCCCAAATGGTACGGCGTGTGAGACTCTGGGTATTCATCGCGCTTTGCTTATCCCCACCAGCCCGTTTCAAAACAGCCACTCAAACGAAGAGCACTGACCATCGGGATTTGTCGCTCGCTCCCCGTGGCTGCCATGGATGACTGTCGCCTGTCGTCTCTTGAAGGCAGCTTGGGGCTATCCGGACTGGGGCTGTTATGGGGATATCTTGGAACTCTCTGTGCCCTTTTGGGGTCCCCGTGGTGCCTCTCGGGGCTCTCTTGGGACTCTTTCGGGGCGTTTGTTAGACCCTCTTGGTGCTGTTTGGGGCTCTTGAAATTGGGGGGGGGTCTTGGGGCCCTCTCGGTGCTCTTTGGGGGGGTCTGGGAGGTCTCTTGGGACTGCATTGGAAGTCATGGCTCAAAAAGAAGGGCGGCGTCAATTGGGCCCCCCCCCCTCGAGGCCACGATCCTCGTGAGGGGGGAAAAAAACTTGACCTCCCATGGGCCAACTGAGGAAGGACACTCCAACGACCCGCGGGGGAGTAGGGGAAGAAGGGGGTGGAACATAACGGGCTCTCGATACCATCTCCGCCCAAAGGGCTGGTGGGACTTCCAAGGGGCAACGTGCTGCGCGTAACCATTTGGGCTCGAGCCTCGCGCTACCTCACGCGCGGCTCATCTTTCCCCCTTACTCTGCTTAGTCTGAGTCTTGCGAGATGCCGCTGGAGCTCGATGAGAGGATTCGCTTGAAAATGAAAGCAGAGATTGAGGGTCTCCCGCGGGAGTTCGAGAGGACTTACCGTTTCAGCTTGCCCGCTGAGCTCCGCCTGGTCGGAACGCCACGCGCAGCCCCCCTCGTGGTCGGCACCCAGGCGGGATCCGACGATGCGGCGGCGGATTCGAACAAGAGCTCCGGCGTGGCTGCAGCCGCTGGCGCAGCAGCAGCAGCAGCAGCAAGCGGGAGCCAGATGATGGGGCAGCCAAGCCCAGCCGCTGGCGCAGCAGCAGAGAGCCCAGCCGCTGGCGCAGCAGCAGCCACAGCAAGCGGGAGCCAGATGATGGAGCTGCCAAGCCCAGCCGCTGGCGCAGCAGCAGAGAGCCCAGCCGCTGGCGCAGCAGCAGCAGCAGCAGCAGCAAGCGGGAGCCAGATGATGGGGCAGCCAAGCCCAGCCGCTGGCGCAGCAGCAGCGGACGACAGTCTTGTGACGCAGCCAAGGCCTGCCGCACGGACGCCTTCCCAGCTTGAACCGACCCCGTGGCTCAAGAAGCTTCGCACAGCGACGACCGCCACCTCGGTGCTGCCGATGGAACCGCCAAGAGCTACACAGCCACACAACGCCGAGAGCAAGATCCCAGAGAGTTTGCTTATTGAGGATTCGCCGCCGCCTGATACGCTCCCCGATATGTTGCCGCCCTCCGACACGCAGGATTTCGAGGCGATTGCGGCGCCCCTGCAGGCCGACGAGGGCCAGGACAGCGGCGTCTGACCGCGCCGATGCATTTTTGTCCCGGTCCAACTCAAGGCCGACGAATGCAGCCCGAGTTCGCCACCCCATTGATTACGATGCCCAAAGCACTGCTTGCGCATAAGCGCAGCTCCCAAAGGACATCTGAAGAGAGAGGCATGGATACCTCCCTGAATCTCTTCGGATGTATTTTGGGAGCTGTCTTGAGGCCACCCTGGAACGCCGTGAGGTCTTTTGGAGGCCTTCAAGTCCTGTGAGCTCCTTTGGTACTCCGGAGGTACATGGCGCCTCCCAAGGGTCTCTTGAGGGCCTGTTGGGTGCCGCTTGGGAACCTCTCGGGTCGCCTCAGGCATCACAAAACTATGATTATCAATGGTTGTGTCGTTTCGCTTGGCCATCTTGGGCGCTCCACGACCCGCTTATAAGCCAGACCCAGGGGAAGATGAAATATAGAAGAAGACTGCGCTGAACCACTCAGAAGTCTGGTGGATTTAAGACCTTGCCGTTTCATACAGTGTGATGGCGAAATGGTCAAGGCTTCTGTTTACGTGGAGTCATGGATCGCGATTGTCTCTGACAAAAATGAAGAAAAACAATGATTGTAATCGTAAATGCGTTCTTGAATACAGATGCCCGTGGATACGTATTTTGTCATGACCCGCACGGTTCGCTCGCAAACGCCCCCCCTCAGATGCTTAGGAGAGGCCCACCACCGTGACTGCCCAAGAGATTTTGCAGACGGCTCTGAAACACGGCGACCTCCAAGGTAGACGGGCCAGGGGCGCTGCGGGCCTCCAAAAAGCTCTCATATCATGAGTCCTTCGATTCTCCGCCGCCTGCTCCTCCCTTCTTCCCCGTCATGTAACTCACCATCGCAACCGTCATAACCACCAACGCCACCAACATCGCCATCATCATAATCATCTCCATCATCTTCCTCCTCATCATCGCCTCTCGGTGGACGCTCGCCAACCAGCTTGCATTGCCCAACGCGTGGCTAGGGTGCTAAGGAGAGGCGGGCCCGCCGCGCCCGAGAAGGGCACGCGTGCCCCGATTGTCCGAGAAGGGCCTCCTATAGGGCCAGGATCCTGGCAAGGTGACGATGCCGCGGCTCAAGCCGCTCGTCACTTGATGCTGATAGGGGTGATGGGGGCACGGGGATGCCGAAAGTCCGCCGCAGGCGAAAAACAAATCGGCGTTTGCGTTGGGCTTGTGATCCAAATTCAATTTTGGGGCGCCTGCGGCGGGCTTGTCATCCCCAGTCGCTCTTTGTTGGGAACAGAATGGGCGCCTGCGGCGGGCCTGTGTTCCCCTGGACTCTCGGAACCCGCGTCGGGGGTTGTTCGTGTCTTTTGAGGTTCGGGCTTGTGATCACCATTGGCAAAAAAGTTTTCCGTCAAAAATTTTCGGGGAGCATCATCAGTCCAACGCAGGGGCCACTTTGTCATTGAACACGCACGTGGTGATCCCGATCCCGCTGCAAGCGCGGGTCTTTCCCGAAATCGGTTTACAAACCCTCCGCAGGCCCCGATGTTTTTCATCCAACAGGTACTGGCAATCACAAGCCCGCCTCCGGCGCCGAGTTCTGTACGCCCCCCCCCACGCGGCCCCGCGACGCCGCGCGGACCCCCTGGGTGGGCACCGCCAGACCCCCCCCCTGGACAGAAGAAGAAAAAGAAGAAGAGGAATCAAAATAAGATAAACGCGACGACGTTTGCCAAATCCGAAGCAGCCAACGCGCGCGCGATTTCAAGTGAAATCACGCGAGCGAAAACCTTCACACCGATCCACAACTGCGGTGCCCACGCGTGCATATGGCATATGGTTAGGTCCTTGCATCTACAGCGCCCTCCCCCCTCCCCTTCTCTTGGCGCAAGCCGCGTGCATCGATCAGCGCGCCCCTCACACTTCTCGTGGCTCCATTGGGATTCTCATCAAAGGTCCCCGCTCAGCGCAGCCCGCGGGATTCTTGGGGCGGGGCAGGGGGGGGGGGTAGGGAGGGGAGGGAGGGGGGGAGGAGAGACGAGGAGGGACGCGGATCCCCATATTTTCAAATCGAAGACCCAACGCAGCCTGATGGTTGAGAAACAACAGTTCGAGGTAAGGTTGAAGCCCGACGTCATCCAATCATCGTCCTCATTCTCCGCCTCACCATGCCCCCCCCTAGACCAACATCCTCCGCCGATTTGGCACCCGTTGGCAACCCAACCGTTGCGGGCTGTCCGTAAATGCGTTTGGTTCCAGCAGTACTATTTGTTTGTTGTTCGAACACAGCGCTCACATGAGCAGTGCGTGCTCCAGCGCCGACCTTGCGGCGGCGCGGAAGGAGGTCCGCCGCGAGAGGGCATCTGGTAATCCTTTTCCTCTCGGCGTGCAGCGGGCACGGGCGGCGGCGGCGGCGCAAAATGAGCGTGACCCGGAGCAAGAAGAGCATGGCTTGCGTCTTCGGAACATGTTGATATCTTTGTTCTTGTCTGGCAAACTCACTGCACGAATGCTGGTCGACCTGTCGGTGGCAATCACAAAATCTGGAGGCTGTGGATTGGAAGACGTGGCGAAGGAGATGAAGTATTCAAAAAACTCTTACAAAGTTATCAAGAGAGTGATTGGAGCAGATGAGATCCAACGAGAATGCTTGCAGTATTTCAAAATACCGCAGCGGATGGCAAGAGGGCAGCGTGCGTCACTGAGGGAGATGCCGATGCTGCCATTCCACGAAGTATTCGCTCGGCAGTTCACGCGCTGCTCAGACCAGTTCTTGCAGCACGTGAGCAATCCTGAGTTGTTGATGCCGAATTTTTATCAGCATGAAAAAGTATTGCAGTATGGTGCGAACTCGTGTTTCCCTGTTCGTTTATTCGTTGATTATGCTGTGCTTGACAAACAGGTGAGTACTTTGAACATTCAGCAAAGCTTTCGCTTCAATCCGCTTCCACTCCCCTGGCCAGGGCTACCACCCCCGTTTCAACAGACAATGCAAGACAGCTCCAGGCGAGGCCTCCCAAATCTGAAGAGCACCCCTCAAGCTTGCAAGTTGCCCCTTCACTTTGATTGATTCTGGTCATGGGGCTGGCTTTATTCACGCGCCCAAGGCTGTGGCTCTTGAGGCTTTCGGCGGATCTGGGTATCCTGCGTGCACTCTCGGAAGAGGGTGCCAATTTTGAGTGCTCACGCTCGTCAGTTCTGTCGATGTGGATGCAGAGGGGCGCACACGTTTCAGCCCATGTGGGAGGCCATCGCTTATTTCTTTCGGGTAGCTGATGAAGGCGTCTGGCCAGACAAAGACTACTACGGGCAGCCGTGGCCTCAAGGCTCCAGGCGAGCCCTGTTGGCTGGGAAAGATATGTTCTGCCATGAAGGCCGCCGGTGCCATGCCATACTCTGCGAGGTCGCCGCCGACCTCGACGAGGTATCAAAGACCCTGGGTCTGATAGACTACAGAGTGTTGCGTGGATAATTGAGATGCTTTAAGGCCAGGTCTGACTTCGATGAGTTCCAGGCCCAATCCAGAAAACGAAAGCATTCTTGGTTCACGACGGTTGCTTCAACGTGCTTGTGTAAACATGACATTCTGGACAACCAGGTAGATGTATTGCTGCAGAACACAAAATCCAAGCGAAGCAGAGGAGGAATGGTGGTCGTGAAAAGAATGGCCGACTTTCCAGACCTGAAGGTCGGTGATCGCATCGAGCCATGTGTTCGGGGCTACCCAGACGTGGTGCACGGACAACGCCCTTCAGAGTTTCCAGCAGGCATGCGATTCGTGTGGTCTTACAGAAGGCCTAAGAATTCCCCACTGTTTTTTTGCAGGTTATTCCGCATTGATGGCGTTCAGGACGGCATCGATGGTCTCAGCGCGGAGCATGTGTTATTCGACAGCATGCATGTGGTAGAGCTGGGTTGCCTTCTGTATTGGATGGCGGCAGTACTGGTCAATCTGTTACAGTTCGGGTACTTCGGTGCGTTCCACGCTGATGACCAAGATCACCTGGATGCGGCCCTGACAGATTCGCTGAAGTGTTGGTATGCTAACAATGCTGTGGGACAGAACGATCGGATTTCAAGTTTGACAGTGACGATGTTGGGGAGCCTCACATCACCGTACATGAAAATAAAAGCTGGGAAAGCAAAGGTTGCGTATCGTTGGGTGTTGGACATCTTGGAAACCAAAGGAGGAGACGTCATCTTGAATAGATTGCCGCTCGGCAATGAGGGCGATGTGTTTCTCGAGTGTGGGCGAGGCTTCAGAAAATACTATGAGATTTTGGCAGGTCAACCGCGAAACATGAGTGAGAGTTCTCTGGTGAGTTTGAAGGCTGCAATATCTGATATAGTCGACGCGTGGTCTAGATCTGGACAGTCAGTGCAGATGAAATGGCATATTCTCGGAAACCACATTCTAGACCAGTGCAGGTTTTCAGGGAACGTGGCGTGGACTCACAATTACGCCGACGAGGCCGAAAATTTCGCAAGCAGAATTCGAGGAAGTTTCCTCTTCAGGCAAACGTACACGTTGAATCATCTCACGAAGTGGTATGCAGAATGGATCCGCGAGGAGATGCAGTTGATGTGATTGACTTCGGCAACCTCCCTCCGCCTCCTCCAGTCGTCTTCAGTGTGTCTCCATCCTCAACAGGCTCCAGAAGAATTCAGGAGTCGTTGGATACCAGGTTTCAGGATGTCTTGGATTTCAGGATGTCCCCAGGCCTTCGTCTGCGAGGATCGAAGAGGAGTGAGGAGGAGGAGGAGGAGGAGGAGGAGGATCCGGAGGAGAAGGAGCAGAAGGGGAGCTCCTCCTCACCCCTTTTCCTCCTCCTCCTCTTCCTCCTCCTCTTCCTCCTCCTCTTCCTCCTCCTGCTCCTCCTATTGCTCCTCCTCCTCCTCCTTCTCCTCCTCCTCCTCCTCCTCCTCTTCCTCCTCCTCTCGTCCCTCCTCCCTTCCTCTAGCTGCTAGCTGCTGCTGCTGTTGCTGCTGCTGTTGCTGCTCCTCCTACTCCTCCTCCTCCAGCTCTTCCTCCTCCTCCTCCTCGTCATCCTCCTCCTCGTCATCATCATCATCATCATCATCATCATCATCACCATCACCATCACCATCACCATCATCATCATCATCATCATCATCATCATCATCATCATCATCATCCCGCCCGCGCCCAGGTCAGCTGACCGCGCTGGCGCCCGTGGCGCCCGTGGCCTACCACCGCCACCGCCGCCGCCCGCATCCCCACCGCCGCTGCCGACGCTGCCGCCACCAGAAGGAGGAGGAGGAGGAGGAGGAGGAGGAGGAGGAAGAGGAGGAAAGGGAGGAAGAGGAGGAAAAGGAGGAGGAGAAGGAGGAGGATAAGGAGAGCTCGAGGAGGGGAGGCGAGGAGGATGAGGAGGAAAAGCAAGATCATGATGAGGAGGATGTCAAGTCGTAGCCGAAGAGGGGCGACAAAAACAAAGATGAGAGAGGATATAGAGTAGGAGGAGGAGGAGAAGAAGGGACATGATCAGGAGGAGGGTCATGATGATCAGAGCGACGAGGGAGGACGAATGAAGAGACATGAGAACTATAACAATAAGTTAGATCGTAGAAGTTATTCATATACGAGTGAAACCCAAGAAACTATCGAAAACTCAGCTTTAACGCTAAAAACCAATGAAAACTCATGGAAACCATGAAGAACTCAGTGAAACTCGTATGAAAAAAACACTCAAGAGAGCACCTTCCGGAAGGTGTGGAAGGTAGGAGGGCCAGGGTCCGCCTCCTCCGCCTCCTCCTCCTCCGCCTCCTCCGCCTCCTCCGCCTCCGTCTCCGCCTCCTCCTCCTCCGTCTCCGCCTCCTCCGCCTCCTCCGCCTCCTCCTCCTCCTCCTCCTCCTCCGCCTCCTCCTCCTCCGCCTCCTCCGCCTCCTCCTCCCCCTCCTCCGCGCCAGTCGTGGCCTGGGCGCCCCAGCCGGGCCAGGAGCGAGCGGCTCCGCCCGCGGGAGCGCCCACAGCCGAGGCGCGGCAGCAGGGGCGGCCCCCGGGCTCGGCACGGGGCCCCGGCTGTCGGGAGCCGGGGGCCTCGTCGTGGCCGAAGCTGCGGGCAATGTCTTTACTCCAGATTTCGTAATGGAAGGGTCGGGTCGGGCGAAAGGGGGGGATTGGGAAAGGGGGGGTTACGAAATTTGCTGCATGCAGCTGGTTTCGGCCTCACCGAGGGGCCCATTCCTCGATACATGGCGCTCCCGGCGCCGGGAGGCGCCGGAAAATCAGCTACGTGAGCTGATTCTCAAACCCCCCCTTTGCTATCCCCCCCTTTCGCCCGACCCGAAAGGGAGGGGGTCTCAACCCTCCCAGACGAGGAGCTTTAGACCCCCCCCCCGTGGGAGAACCCTCCAAAACATCGTCCCCAGACCCCCCCAGGCCCTCCAAGATAGCCTGGAAGAGACCCCCCCGAGATGAGACCCCCTCCCTTTGATTACGAAATCCGGAGTATCCACATCCAGTGCGTCTTGGAGTTTCGGACACTCTTCCCAAGAAACATGAGGCGCACTGGATATGGATTATAATCTGCCTCCAAAAGGCCCGATGTTTATCCATGTCCAGTGCGCCTCGGCCTTGCGGCGCCCCTTCCAAGAGAGTCCATGACGCACTGGATATGGATATCAATATTGCCCGCAATAGCAAAGGGGGAGGTGGAGGATCAGCTCACGTAACCGATTTTCCCAGCTCCTCCCGGCGCCGGGAGGCGCCCACGTATCGAGGAATGGGCCCGGCGGCGAGGCCGAAGCCAGCTGCGTGCAGCAGATCTCGTACCCCCCCCCTTTCCCTGTCCCCCCCTTTCGTTCGGCCCGAGTGGCCAGGAACGCCCCCTCGTTTCCAGCGTTCCTTCGAGTAGCACGACGGCAGCATCGCCGATCTGTCGACGACGCGTCGTCGATGCCATGTCGCTGGTCCCCCCCGCCACCCCTGCCCATTGGTCGTTGAAAGTCGGTATTTTTGGAATCCTGGGTTCCAGCCTGATTACTTTGGGCGCCATCCTGGGGCAATCATCGAGTGGCCTTCCCTCTTCCCTCCTCTCCAGGGGTCGGGCGGACACCCCATCCACTTCCAGCGCCTCCCCCCTTATCCTGTTTCCTCCCACCTCCTGCCGACCGACGGGCGCTGCCTCCCCTTCGGTCCGCGGCTCTGGCCGCCTCGAGGCCGAGAGCGCCCGCGGCCCCGGCCCCGCCCCATCCCCCCGGAGCCTGGTCGGCTTCGGCTCCACCATCGGCGAGCTCTTCTGGGGCTCCCTCGCGGATAGCCACGGCAGGCGCGCCCCGAAGTCGTCCTCGTCGTCCTCGTCGTCGTTGCCGCCGTCTTCCTCGTCCTTGGCCCTCGTCGTCTTCGTGATCGGCTTCGTCGTGGTCGTCGTCTTGGGCCGATCTCCCGGGCCTCTCGGGCCGCCCCTCGGCCTACATGGCGGGGGCGCAGGAACTCTTCAGACACCGAAAGGGAACTCGATTGTTTCAGTCTCTGTCAGCCCTCTTGGAGATTTTCTTGTAGTCTCTTCGGCCGTCTTGTGAGTCTCTCGGCCGTCTTGACGCCGTCTTGTGTGTCCTGCAGGCGTCTTCGGTGTGCTAGAGCCCTTCTGAAGCCGTCTCGGATGGCATCTTGGCATCTGGGACATCTTGGAGGCGACGGATGTGGGTTTGGAGACTCCGAGGGCTCCGGAGGTGCGTTGGCGAGCTCAGGCCCTTTCCCCCCCCTCAATTGGATGTTGGACCCTACGGGAGGGGAAAAGAGGGAGGGGGATCTCACACCCCTCTTCACCACCTCGGCAAGGAGGGTCGGCGGATCTATAGACTACCTAAGTGAACACCCTTCGTGTGATAAGGAGGTTGGGGGGTGGGAGGCAACGAACCAACTGCTAGCAAATGCGATGGGTGTGATGATGACGATGCTGGTGACGCGCCCTCGAGTTAGCGACGATGCGTGATGACGATGTTGCGCTGCGATGTAATGTCACTGTCGTCACCGCTTCCGATCTCACACGACCGATCGCACTAGCGTCTTCGCATGATTAAATCACACTCAACCGGTCCTCACTATCGATCTCACTATAGAGCTCACTGTAGGTCTCGCTTTCGATCTCACTATTGATATCACTATCGAAATCACTATCGATCTGACTATCGATTCCACTAGCAATGTCACAATCAACCTCACTATCGATATCATGTGTGATCTCACTATCCATCCCTTTCTAGCGATCTCATTGTCGATCCCGCTATCAATTTGACTATCGACACCAAGGCGGGACACCCCCGGCAACCGACGGCCCACCGCCGACGGAACACCGACAGGAGACCAACGGGACACCAACATGACACCCCACGACACCACGGCGGGACACCCCTGACCACCGCGCGCCCTTGCATCCGAATCGCCCTAGCGACGGCGGGGTCACTCCTCTCGCGCGCCCGCGCAGCTTCGCCTCGCCCGCAGCCACGACACGAACACCAAACCGAAACCGATTTTCCAGTGGGAGGCTCTCCGTTCCACTGCGATGTCATCCCCCAACCTCCACACATATACAGATCTATATGCATATGTGTATGTATATATACATATAGATGTATATGTATCACGAGCGGGTCGGGTCGGGCGGGTGGATCCTAGCCGGCGGGTCGGGTCGGACGGGCGGAGCTGGGCGAATCAACACTCGGGCGAATCGAGACTCGGGCGAATCGAGCCGGGCGATTCGAGCCCCAGGCGAATCGATCCGGAGCCCCGAGCGGATCGAGACTCGGGCGAATGAAGCCCCGGGCGATCTAGCTGGGCGAATCGAGCCCAGGCGAATCGAGCCGGGCGAACCGAGACTCGGGCGAAGCGAGCGTGGCGATTCGAGCTGGAACGAATCGAGTTGGGCGAGTCAAGCCGGGTGAATCGAGCCTCGGTTGAATCGAGCCAGGCGAAACAAGCCATGCGAATCGAGACTCTGGGGAATCGAGCCGGGCGAATCGAGCCGGTCGAATCGAGCCGGGCGAATCGAGACTCCAGCGAATCGAGCCGGGCGAATCGAGCAGACGGCCCCTGGGGGCCCCGAGTTTCCGAACAAATGCTGCCAGGCGCCCTTGATGGCCTCGAGGTGGCCCCAAAATGCCCCCCAGACGCTCCGCAAGAGCTTCCAGACGGCCCAAAACGCTTTCAAGATGTTCCAAAAGGGTTCCAAAAGGCCCCCCAGGATGCCCTCAAGAGACAACAATCATTGATAGTCCATCCTTTAGTGTACATTTCTGCTACCCAGCCATCCAGTATTACCTCAGAGGTCCCGAGAAACGCCCCGAGACGACCTGAGAGGCTCCCAAGTGGGTGCCCAGATGGCCCAAGGGGCCCCCGAAACGGCCCAAGAGACCTCCAAGACGGTCCGAGGACACTTCAGGAGCCGCCCAAGATCGGCTCCAGAAGGTGAGCCTGAACTAAGATTTAGACATCTCCGCGCACTGGGACCCCCAGGAGGCCAAACAGGTCTCCAAGAGGCCTCCCAGGAAGCCCCCAGAAGTGCCAGACGGCCCAAGACGCCTTCGAGACACTACAGGAGCGTTCCACGTGGCAACCCAAGAGGGTTCCGAGGGGCAACACGTGTTTTTGTTCACAGAAGTTTTCGAAGGTCATTGGCACTTTTGTCTCTCCCCCCCTGCCCCTCTGCCGGCATGCAAGGGTAAATATGGTAATCCCCTGAGTACCCAATTGAGTCCCCCAGTGTCCAGGGCTCTTCTTCGGAAGCTTGAGAGGTGAATCGGCTCCAGGAGTAGGCGAAGCCGCACATTCCACAGCCGAACGGCCCCAGGAGACCACTACTACGACCAAGACATGCCCCAGGTGGCCCAATAGGGCGCCCAAGCCGCTTTACACGCTTTCAGCCGGCTCAGGACTCGGGACGCGCCAAGACCGCTCAGTAACTCCAAGAGGTCCGCGCGTTGTTGTTCGGAAGAGGAGCCCCTCAGCATGCAGAAGGCTCGTAGTACCGGGGACGCGCGCCAGTGCGCACAGGCACGCTGCCGCGTGCCCGTGTCGACCGTGGTCCGTCAACCTTTGCGCGTCTGTCCGCGCGTTGTTGTTCGGAAGAGCAGCCCCTCAGCAAGCAGAAGGCCCGTGGTACTGGGGCCGCGCGCCAGTGCGCACAGGCACGCTGCCGCGTGCCCGTGTCGACCGTGGTGGGACCGCAGCCGCGGAGCTGCGATGGCACCCGTCAACTCTTCGCGTCTGGTTGCGTGGGCCCGCGTTTGGGGGAGCGTAAGACCCGGGT
This sequence comes from Prorocentrum cordatum, assembly GCA_963575745.1. Taxonomy (NCBI): domain Eukaryota; class Dinophyceae; order Prorocentrales; family Prorocentraceae; genus Prorocentrum; species Prorocentrum cordatum. Next base: position 58,894 of record CAUYUJ010016437.1, on the reverse strand, counting down.
TTGCCAGGACTCGGGTTCGCCGTCGTTTTTTGACGACCGCGCCTCGGATTTTGACGAGGAGGAGTTTCGTGGGATGTCTGCAGCGGGAGGCCTCGTCAAAATGCAGGCTCGGCCTCGTCATTGTTTTGACGACCTCGTCGGGGATTTCCGAGTCCCCTGTACCCAGGTCTTACGTCCCCCTGACCTGTGTGCTGTTGCCGCGCTGCTTTTGCTGGCTGGGTGGCAGCCGTGACGCCGCGGGGCGACCTTCCGCTGTCTCGAAGGCGGCCACTATAGGCGACCCAGAGTGCGGCTCTCGACGGCCTTAGGGCGGCCCTGAGGCGGTCTTGGGCTGCTGGGAATCGGGGGAAAACAAACCTACCTCGCTTTTGACCACCCTCGCTTCCAAGAGATACCAAACGATGCCAAATTGCGGCCTGTACTGGTCAGGCCGCTTGACGAGGAGGCGCGTGGTATGGCTTGGTTTTGCCTGGAAGCGAAAGCGGGGGAGGTAATTCACGCTCTAAGGGAAACCAGTCCCGCTGCCGCGATGCTCCACCTCGATCCCCGAGGACAGAGGGCAGCCAAGCACGGGGGGGAGAGGAGAAAACTCTTGATTTCCCCTAGCGGTTGCCATGGATTTTTGTGAGCGTGCTCGCTCTCTCCTCGTCCCGTTCCGCCGGGCAGCACAGCCTGCCCGGGGCCAGCGTGGCGGCGTGCCCTCGGCCGCCTTCGACGGGCTCTCACGCCGCGGATATTCATAAGTTCCGCCCCCGCGGAGCTCCAATGCAGCCCAAGAGAGACCCAAGAGAGCACAAACTGCCCAAAAGGGTCGTCCCGTGGGGCTCACAGAGCCCCCCAAGACGGCCCAAGAGGCCCCGAAGCCAGCCCAGGAGGCCCTCAAGACGGCCTCAGGGAGGCCCAAGACGGCCCAGTTCGAAATCATGTTCCCGGAAGCCTCTCCGGGAACATGATTTCCGGGTTCCCAGGGCCCCAGGACAGCCTCAGCGAGGCCCAAGAGGGCCCGAGATGGCTTGAAGATGGCCAAAGAGGGCCCCAAGTGGGCCTTCAAGAGGCAAAAGTCAGCCGGTTCCCGTAGTAAAACGGACAGATTCAGCATACTCTTTTGCTTCGTCTTCGCAGTGCCCCAGACGCGTTTGAGGAGCCCCAATGCAGCCCAAGAGAGACCCAAGAGGGCCCAAAGCGGCCCAAGAGGGTCGCTCTTTGGGTCTCACGGAACCTGTGGCATGCGTGGACTGTGGTCCATTACTTCAGTGGGGCAATGAATTCGTCAATGTCTGGGGCCTGCTAGAACCTGAGCGCGCGCGAAGCGCGCGCGATGGTTCTAGTTTCTAGTATGTAGCTGTATATATGTATATATGTTCTCAGACGCACCTCTCCAAGGGAGTAGAGCTCAGAGGTGATTAATGCGTACGCGCCGCGTCGTTCGCGATTGTTCTGGCCCTTTCGCTAGGGACATCCTCGATATTCTGAAAATCGGTGGCACCACTCACACAGATCGTGACGTCAGGGTCCAAAAACACATGAGAATTTCAACATGTTAACATAAAACCTTCAAAATCACATGGTAATTCCAATGATTTTGACCCCGATTGAGCCTCCTGCAGGCCTCCTGGAACCCTGGGGCCTCCTGGGGCTTTCTGTACCTTCTGGTATCCCAGACCCCGCCTCGGAGCCTCCTGGGGGTCTCCTGGAACCTCATGACTGGGACCTCCTGGGGCCTCTTGCGGCCTCATGAAGTCTCTCAGGGCCTCCTGGAGCCTCCTGGGGTCTCCTGGGGGTCCTGAGGCCGCCTGGGGCCTGGGGCCTCCTGGGGCATCAGAACTACATGTACACACAGAGACACAAATCACACAGCTCGAAGGCGCCCGACGACATTCCAATTCGTGCCTCAGGCACGCTGGCGGATGTGCGGGAGGCCTCACGTGGGCGTCTTGGAGGTGGTATTTGGGTTTCTTGGGGGGTACTTGGGCTTCTTGGAGGCCTCCTGGGGACCTTTGTGGCTCTTTCGGGGATCCCTTGGGGCAAGCTGGGGATGTCTTGGGGCCGAAGGCTTGAAACATTGCCCTGTGGGGTCTCTCTTGGAGCCGACTGGGGACCATCTTGGGCTGTATTGGGGGTTCTTGGGCCGTCTTTGGGTGATATTGAATGTTCCTAGACCTTCTTGGACGTTGTGAAAGCCCACAAGGCGAATCTGTTCAACATATACGTTTAACGAACGGAATGGGCAGACTTTTGTTTATTGGGGCCCTCTTGGGACGCATCTGGGCGGCCTTTTGAGGCGTCATGGGAGCTTCGGAGGCTGTCTGGAGGCCATCGTGAGCGTCTCGGAGCGATGTTTCGGCGTCTCGAGGCCCTCTTGGACCGTCTGGAGGGCGTTTTGGTGCCATCCTGCGCTGAAGTGCAAGGCCTGCGCGTGAGCCCCGTGGCAGCGCTTGTGGCAGCGCGCGAGTGCTTGGGGCCGCCAGGGTGAACGGGAAGAGGAGGGAATGCTAGAAAGGGAGGGAGTTGGTCGATGTTTCGGTGAGGGGGCCAGGGGAAGGAAATGATTATTGAGGCGGTGGATCGGATTGCCTGGGGTGGCATTGTCGCTGCGGCTGGACTCCGGGAAAGAGTCTCGTGGCCTTCGGCCCATCCGGCCGCCGCGCCTGTGTTGTGGGCATGAAGCCTCGGAGCTATCCGTTGGGATCTCGAGGGGTGGCTTCGCGCGAGCCTCGTGGAGGCAGGTTCGAAGGCTCTTGGGGGCCGTTTTGGCGCCTCTTTGGGGCTTCTTGGGTGCCTTTGGGGGCTTGTGGGTGCTGTTTGGAGGCCTCTCGGGCCCTCTCGGGGGCCTCTTCGGGCTTCGTGGGCGTCTCTTCGGGCTGAAACTTTACAGTTTCGGTTCGAGGTTCCCCTCTGTGGCCTTGTCTCGGGCATGCTGGGGGCACTTTTGGGCCGTCTTAGGTGCCTCTGGCCTCTGGGGCTGTCTTGGGGGATTCGTGGGGGGGGGGGTGCGCCTCTTGGATGTTCTTCTACGCCGCGCAGGCCGAAAAGTCGTATATGCTGGAAATGTTTGTTTTCCCAATGGTTTTTTTTGATTTTGGCTTCTCTTAGGCTTCCTGGGAGGCATCTTGGAGGACTCGTGGGTATCTTCGCGGCTTCTTGGGCATCTCGGATCGATCATTCGGCGTGTCTGGGCTCTCTTGGACCGTTTTGGGTGTCTTGGGAGGCTTGACGGGGTGTCTTGGAGCTCCAGACCGAGCCTGCGGAGCCCGGACCGCCCCCGATGAGTTCGGGGGTGGGCCGTCCGCGGCCAGGGGGAGGGTCAAATTGCCGGTTTGGGGTCCCCAGGAGGGGATTGGGGGGGGGGGAAGAATCTCACACGCCTGGAGACCAACAGGGGGTCGGCGGATCTCAGAATTTGCAATGCCCTGCGGGAACGGGCCGCATCATCGCTCCGGCCTCGGCGCAAGCGCGGGGTAAGTCATAGGTGTTCTCCTCCCTCCCACTCTCCGTTCACATCCCGTAGGTGCTCCTGCCTCCCATTCTCAGAATTGCTTCCCAAACCGTTATCGTAACAGTCGTTCGGGCCCTCGTCGCGCTTTCCTCCCTTAATCCTCATTATCCCCCTCCTCCCTGTTCCTCCCCTCTTTTTTTTCCGTCCTTCTCCTCCCCCTCTCCGTCCTTCCCGTTCTCTGTTCGCGCTCCTCCCCTCTCCACCTCTCCCCCACTTCCCCTCCCACCCCCGTCCTCCCCCTTCCCCGTTTGCTCGTCCGCCTCTTCTCCTCCTCCTCCTCCTGCCGCAGCATTTTGACGTCTTGAGATCTGGCCGACTGAGCCCAGACAGTCACAGCTATACTTACCGCACCCGATCCAACCATCATCTTACTCCATTATATTTTCTGATCTGCTGTTGGCGTCCAGCTCGCCTGCGTTTTCGAAGGAGTGTACTACTTCGTGCAGCTATGCAGTCCCCGAAGTCTCACATGCGTTCCTTTCACCATGGAAAGCTCGACAGTTACTTACTCCACATCGGAGTATTTGCCGCGGTGTGCGTCGTTGTCGACCTCGCCTTCTCCCACCTGAGCCAGCTAATTTCGTGTGCAAAGATGCTGAACACGATTATATTGGTGGCACTGTCGGCCGGTGCCTTCTACGTTGGGTCCATGACCGGCCGGCCTCAGTACACAGCCGCCGGAAATGGCGAAGCGTCTTCAGTTGAGATCGGCGGGTCAACGATGGGTCCGTGATGGATGGGGCCCTCAGCATTAGGGCCTCAAAGTATGTAACGTCAACCAGGGATCCCTTCCTATCCTTGGGCCCCGATCTCTCACGGCCCCATACCTCAGGGCCCCATCTTTGCACCGCCGAGAAGAAGATTGTCCGTTCCAAAAGCATCACCCACGAAGGCGAGTGCAACACCAGGCAGTCGGCTAAGAGGTCAGGCAGTGGCAGTGGCACGACACCCATGCGGGCCGAGGTCCTCGATGCGATGTTTGCAGCTCTCGACGATATCGACGCGGCCCAGCCCGAAGTTGGTCGACAGGTCAGCCAAGAGGCCCAGACCACACAGCCCCAGTCAGATTCGCTCCAGAAGCCGCTGAACACCCCACGGTCTGTTTCTCGCAGCTCCGCAGGCACACAGGTCCCCACTGCAAGCGAGGATGCCACGGACATGTCGGTCGGAGCGGAGGAGGCGGGGCAATCTGAGGTCGATGCGCATGTCATCGACCAGGCAACGCCATCTGTGTATCCAGATCTTTTACTCAGATGCATCCAGAGGAATGACGTGGACATGGCTCTGGAATTCTTCAACCAAATTCTGGGAGCTGATCTGGATTACGAGGACAAATGGACGCATTTCAGCACGATGCCTCCAGACGCACGTACCAGGTTCTTCACGTTGGTTGCCGGGCAGCTTGATGATGAGCGTTTGCGGGAGGACGGACTAAACATTCTCATGACTGTTCGGACTCATGGCGTCCAGCCGCCGGTCATCCTACAGGACCGCTTGATCTGCGCTTGGGGAAGCAAGCTTCCCGATAATGTCCGGGATTCAGCTGCCTGCGGCAATTCCCGCCGTACTGCCGGTGCAGCAGCGCATAAGGAAGAGGAGGACGAGGAAGAGGAGGAGGAGGAGGAGGAGGAGGAGGAGAATTTGTGAATCGGTTCAGTACCCTGTCGGAATTGGAGCGGGTCTTCCACACGTCTTCCTTGTCCTCAGCGCCGTGTTCATTCCCCTTTCTCCTTCTGCCTGAATGTCCCACTTCTCTTTGTTGAATGCGCCCTGGAGTCTTCATGGGGCCTTCTCTGGGATCTCTTTGGGTTTGGGGCTCATCGGGGGCCTCCTGGCCGTCGTGGGGCCATCTTGGGCGGTATGGTTCTACCGAACTCTCCCGAACCAGCTCGGTGGACCCGTCTTGAGGTGATTGTGGAGGCCTGATGGCCGGTACCGCCGACCCTGAAAGATATCGACGACGACCAGGAGGGGGAGGAGGAGGAGGAGGAGGAGGAGGAGGCGGAGATAAGGAGGAGGAGGAGGAGGCGGAGATAAGGAGGAGGAGGAGGAGGAGGAGGACTCTAAGACGATACTCTTCCTTCGGGGTGGAAGGGCCCCAGGTGGCTGGACATTAGAGGGGCAGCTACCAGAATCAGGGCTTCGAGCCCTAGTGCGCGTCGCTTGGCGCCTTCAAAGGAAGAGTGGGAATCCATGAGGGGCCACAGCCCCAACAGGACTCTGGCGAACACGAGGGGCCACGGTCCCAGCATGGGCATGGCAACCAACGTGGGGTCAACACTGCAGCTGGCCACGCACGAGGGGCCACAGCCCCAGCATGTCCATGGCCCAGACTGGCAAGGGGGTCAAAGCTCCAACATGCGGGGTCCATGCATGAGGGCCCCCAATGTGGCCGCAGGAGAGGGAACATATGTTTCCCGCTCGAGCCACAACAGTTGCAGTGCACCTGGCATCGCTTGGACGTGTGCATTTTTTTCCCGGCGAGAACCATCGAGGACCATCCTCGACCAACGAGCAAAAAAAAACACGCACGAAACCGAAACATGCACGGGAAATGGACGTCCGAGCGACGGCGAGTGCACATATGCTGCTAATTGCATTTCGGGCGTGCTGGCCCATCCGCTATCGATCTGCGGCAACCTGCACCCGAGAACCTGGACACCTGGAACACAAAGCCCTGCACGGGTCGGGAGCTATGCAAGCGGAGTGTGGCAAGATGGCGGTGAGACGGCGACACGAGGACACAGGTTCACTGAAAAGGGGATGGGACAGAGGTGAGAACGCACAGCATTACGATTGCAACAACATGCTTAGGGACATGAACTCCTCTAAGCATTTGGCTGTCCCTTTCTTGAGATCGGATTGCTGGCCTCTAGCGAAACGATCCCAGGAGTACCTGGCCCCATTGGCGGTGAACTCTTGGTTGCAATCCTCCTTGAGCTTCCTGAAATTTCCCGATTCCGAATACGCCCCGCAGGCATTGCAGATCAAGACCACGCCGAATGAGTAATTGGATAACCGGATGACGCGCCGGCGGGGATTCAGCGCAAGTTGAGTGTTCGCAGCGTGGTGGCCCGGGCAGCGCACGGTAGCCGTTGCGGGCGGTCAACACCTTTTGCAAATGTGAGACGAACTGCACAAACCCAGCGCGAGCGTTTTTCAAGACCATTGGTGGTCTTGGACGGGCTGGGTCGGCTCTGGTCGGGTTGCTGTCCTGCGAAGCTGCCCAGGCGGCACGGGGGGAGGAGGGGGGGAGGGGAGAAGATTCCTGGCAGCGCCGACGCCAGTGACAAAACCTTCCTGGCGAAGGTTTTTACCGAACTGGGACCGCAGCGCTTCGGTGGGCGCAATTTGCGGGAACCGCTTCAGGATCTGGCCCGCGTGCAGGAGTTGTCTCCCGATCGTAGCCGCTTCTCCTGCCCACTTCTGTCTCTCGGCCGCCGACGGCTGGGCTAAAGAGAGGGCGCCCTTTTTCTCGGGCCCGTCGGCCAAATCATTGCCCACCGCCAGATGCCACTCGTGAGCGAGTGGCGGCAGGGTCTCCGGGTCTACATGGGCAGGGACTTTGAAGATCTGAAAACCTTGTCCCCAATAAGGTGCCCCTCTGATTTGAATAATGTAGAGCTGTGTGATTTGCACATGTAGAATGCTCTGCTGGATGAGTGTGTGAGAAGCTGCAGGACAGCCAGCATTGACACTGGGATGTGTCCTGGAGGAAAATTCCTCGTGTGAACACATAGCGCAAGCCTGGAATAATGGAAGGACGGGAAGGATATAGAACAAACAACGAGATATGAAGTAATGCGCTGAGACGGCTGTACAGGGAGCGGAGAGATGTGTGCGCAGGACAGCCGGCATTGCCGCCAGGCCATGTCCTGGTGGGGTCGATACCCCTTTACTTATCAACGAAAGCTCGGAAACGCTCCCCCCCGCAAAGCCATCACCAATGATGAAACGAGAACGTCATGAGAGAAAAAGCATGGCAAATTTGCTTGAAAATGATTTGCTTCGAGCGATCCCCACTGGAACCTCGGGCCCCTGTCCTCCTTCTCCTGCCCCTATGCCTCCTTCCCCTCCTCCTCGTTCCCCCCTCCCATCCTCAGACCGAGGGACGCGGGCGAGGAGGCTGCCCGCAGCGGGGCGGCGGCCAGGACTCCTGGGATTCTCGGGGCAATTGGGGGTCTGGCCTGGTGTTGGTTTGTTCTGCGATGTTATCTTGTGTTCTTGTTTGGTTTGTTCTCTGGTGTTCTGTGGTTATCTGTTATGTGACGTTATGCTATGGTTTGTTATGTGACGTTATGTTGTGCTCTGTTCTCTCGTGCTATGCATTGATTTGCCATGATTTGTCGTGCTCTGTTCTGTTATGTCTGATTATGTCAACTATGTTGTGCATGATATGATATGGTATGTCATGTGATGTTATGGCATGGCCTTGTTTGTAATGATACTGCTCATGTTATGTCATGGTCGCGTTCTGTTGTGGTATCTTGTACTGTGGCGTGTTGTGTTCTGTCGTGTTCGTCGCTATGCTCTGTCGGCGTGTTATGACATGTTCTGAACGCTGTGTACTGATACGATTTGTTCCGTCAAGGTGTGTTATGTTATGTTTGGTCTTGTTATGCTATGGTATGACATGTCATGTTATGTTCTGCAATGTTCTGCCATTCTATGGTTTGTGATCTTATTATGCTGTAGTGTGGCATGGTTTGCTATGTTATGCTATGCAATGGATGTTATGCGATGTTATGTTGTGTTCTGTCCTCTCCTGCTATGCATTGTTCGGTCATGTCATGTCATGAGATGTTATGCTCTGTCGTGCTCTGCCTGCTACGTTGTGCTCTTATGGCATGGTGTGATGGGGCATGTTATGTGATGTTATGTCATGGTATGTGTTGTAATGACACTATCAGATGATGTTCCGTCATGTTATGTCATGATCGTGTGTTGCGATGTTGCATTATATTGTGACACGCTGTGTTCTGTCGTGTTCGTCGCTATGCTCTGTTGGTGTGCTATGGCATGTCCTGAACGCTGCGTCATAATATGATATGGTCCGTCCATGAGTGTTACGTTATGTTCAGTTATGTTATGGTATGGTGTGGTATGTCGTGTTATCATATGTAACGTTATGCCATGATGTGTGCTTCGTGTTGTTTTATGTCGCTGGTTGTCATGGTACTGCTATGCTATGTTCTGTCGTATTATGTTGTGTATTGCTGTGTTTTTCGTTTTTGTCGAAGGCGCGAGGCGGGAGTCCCAGGGACTCGGGGACTCTCGGGACAACTTGGGGTCTGGAGGCCGCGGTATGCAGTCGTGTTTGTCGAGGGCGCGAGGCGGGAGTCCCAGGGATTCTCGGGGGGAGGAGGAAAAGGACTCCCCCCTGGGACCCCCCCCCCCGGGGAAGACGGCCCCGGAGGAGGACCGGCGTGGGAGTGATTTGCTCAGGTGTTGAGGCCGTTTTGGGGATCCCTTTGGGGCTGCTTCGGGCCGTCCAGGGTGATTGGTGAACCGTCTCGGCGGCCTGTTGGAGTCGTCTGTGACTGGCGTGGGCTCTTAGGCGCCCTCTGCACCAATCTCAAGCTGAAGCGCATCGGAAGCAGCAAACCATGAAGCCTTGAGTCTGTCGTTGTTTGCGCTCTCTTGGGCATCTCATGGTGGCTTCGTGAGGCCTCGTGTGTCGTTCTGGGGCCATCTTGAAGCCTTCAGGGGTCTCTGTGCTATTGTATGCTGGCGTCGAGGCTGCCTGGCCGTGTCTCGAGGCTATGTTGGAACTCTTTCGAGGCGGTAATGGCCCGTAGTTGAGGGTCGGTGTGTCGAACTCTTGAAACCGCCCGCGATCAAGGGGGTTGTCCCCCTCGGAACGTATATCGCACTTCAACACGCCCCTATCAGGTGTTCGTGCGATACACACATCCATAGATGTAGAAGTCTGTGCATATATACACATATATATATATATATATATCTAGATGTTGATGTGTGTATATATAACGGCAGTGTGCAGGTGGAGGGTATGAGCAATTAACGGCGAATTATGTTCCTTCTGTTCTCTCATTTCTTCGCTCTTCTCTCGACTGTCTCCCCCTTGTTCTCCCCTACTCTCTTCTCTGTCTCTCTCTGCTCGTCTACCCTCTTGGATCGACATCCCACTCCATGATATAGGTTTCGTACCTTCACCCTTTTCTCTCTGCTTCTGAACCATCCCCTCCTACATCGGACCTCTGCTCATCCACTCTGTACCCTCCACTCTTTGCTCCATGCCCTCCAGCTCTGCTCATTGCTCTCTTCTCATACTCACTGCACTATATGTCCTGCTCTTTCTCACGCGCTCTCTCTCTCTCTCTCTCTCCTGGTAACTATCTATATCTGTGCTTTGCTTTTTTATTATCTCTCTCTCTTGTTGTGTTTATGTTAATTGTTCTATATCTCTCTCTATATATAGGTGTCTGTTTCTATGTATACCTATACGACCACCCTTCCGGTGATAAGGAGGTTGTGGGGGGCGGGGAGAATGGCGGGAACCAACATCTGACGCAATCGATTTCAATATCGATCTCACTCAACGGGACACCACGGGACACTTGTCGATCTCACTATCGATCTCATTATCGATCTCATTCAACGGGACACCACGGGACACCGCGGGACACCTCTCGATCTCACTATCGGTCTAATTATCGATCTCACTATCGATCTCACTGAACGGGACACCATAGGACACCACGAGACACCACGGGACAGCACGGGACACTTCGGGACACCACATCGATCTCATTATCGATATCACTATCGATATCATTATCGATCTTACTCAACGGGACACCACGGGAAACAACGGGACTTTTGTCGATCACATTGTTGATCTCACTTTCTGGGACACCACGGGACACCTCGGGGTTCCACATATATTCAGTACCGATCTAATTATCGATCTCACCATCGATCTCACTCAACGGGACACCACGGGACACCTGTCGATCTCACTGTCGATCTCATTATCGATCTCACTTTGTGGGACACCACGGGACACCCCGGGGCACCACATCGATCTCAATATCGATCTCAGTATCGATCTCATTATCGATCTCACTCAACGGGACACCACGTGACACCACGGGACACTTGTCGATCCTCCTATCGATCTCCTTATCGATCTCACTCAACGGGACACCTCGGGACACCGCTAGGGCCACCGCCGGACGGACGGACGGACGGACGCAGGAGAAACATTTGTCATGACTTCGCCCTCGCAACCGCGGACACCACGGGACACCACGGGACACCGCGGGACACCGCTAGGGCCACCGCCGGACTGATGGACGGACGGACAGACGGACGGACGGAGGAGAAACATTTGTCTTGACTTCGCCCTAGTAACGGCGGGTTCATTCCTCTCGCGCGCCTACGCAGCTTCGCCTCGCCCGCACGCACGACACGCACGAAACGAAACGATTCTCCGGTTGGGGGTCGCCGTTCCACTGCGATCTCACCCCCCAACCTCCGATATATCGGAGGTTGGGGGGTGAGATCGCAGTGAAACGGAGACCCCCCACGGGGACATCGGTTTCGGTTTCGTGTTCGTGTCATGCGCGTGGGCGAGGCGAAGCTGCGCGTGATCCTCCTGTAGCTAGGCCGAAGTAGGAGCGAAAGTCCGTTGCCCGTCCGCCGGTGGCCGGGATGTGTCCCAGTTGGGCCGGGCGGTGTCCCGGGTGTCCCGGGTGTCAGTAGGAGCGAAAGTCCGTTTCCCGTCCGCTGGTGGCCGGGAGGTGTCCCAGTTGGGCCGTGCGGTGTCCCGGGTGTCCCGGATGTCCCGGGCGTCCTGGCGCTAACGCATGTCGCTAATTTCATATTTTTTTGTTTCGGCGCCTGCGGCAGGCTTTCTTATCCAATCCAGCCTTATCCAATCCATCTAGTCCAATCCAATCCATCTTATCTTATCCAACCCATTTTGTCCCATCTTATCTTATCCCACCCAATCCAATCCACCCAACCCAACCCATTAATTCATTTGTTTCTGCGCCTGCGGCGGGCCAATCCAATCCATCTTATCTTATCCAATCCGTCAGGGTGGGCATTTGATCTCAATCCTCCCCAACCTCCTTATCGCCCGCAGGGCGGTCGTATCGGTAGATATATACATATTCAAATACCTATACGACGACAACCCTTCGGGTAATAAGGAGTTTGTGGGTGGGTGGGTGGAGAGGGGGGAAACAACATCTGACGGGACACCAAGGGACACCACGGGACACTTATCGATCTCACTATCGATTTCACTATCGACCTCCCTCAACGGGACACCACGGGACACCGCGGGACATCTCTCGATCTCACTATCGGTCTCACTATCGATCCCACGATCGATCTCACCCAACGGGACACCACGGGACACCACATCGATTTCATTATCGATCTCACAATCGATATTCGTATGGATCTCACTCGACGGGGCACCAAAGGACACCACGGGGCACTTGTTGATCTCATTATCGATCTCACTATCGATCTCACTTTTTGGGACACCACGGGACACCTCGGGGCTCCACATCGACTTCACTATCGATCTCACTATCGATCTCACTCAACGGAACACAACGGGACAGTTTTCGATCTCATTGTCGATATCTTACCGATCTCCTTTTTTGGGACACCACAGGACACCACGGGACACCTCGGGGCACCACATCAATCTCACTATCGATCTCACTACCGATCTCACTCAACGGGACACCACGGGACACCTGTCGATCTCACTATCGATCTCACTTGTTGGGACACCACGGGACACCTCGGGGCTCTACATCGAACTCATTTTCGATATCACGATCGATCTCACTATCGATCTCACTCAACGGGACACCACAAGACATCACGGGACACCTGTCGATCCCATTTTCGATTTCATTATCGATCTTTTCTTTGGGACACCACGGGACACCTCAGGGGTCCGCATCGATCTCAGTATCAATTTCGTTATCAATCTCACGATCGATCTCATTCAACGGGACACCACGGGACACCACTGGACACCTGTCGCTCTCATTTTCGATCTCATGATCGATCTCATTTTCGGCACAAAACGGGACACCACGGGACTCCTTTGGGCACCACATCGATCTCATTATCGATCTCACCCAACGGGACACCACCATTGGACACCACAGGACACCACGGGAAATTTGTCGATCTGATTATCTATCGATCTCACTACCGATCTCACTCAACGGTCATCACGGGACACCACTGGACATCTCGGGACACCGCTAGGGCCACCGCCGGACGGACGGATGGAGGCAGGAGAAACATTTGTCTTGACTTCGCGCTAGCAACGGCGGGTTCATTCCTCTCGCGCGCCCACGCAGCTTCGCCTCGCCCGCACGCACGACACGAACGAAGCGAAACGATTTCCCGGTTGGGGGTCGCCGTTCCACTGCGATCTCATTCCCCAACTTCCGATATATATATATATATATATATATATATATATATATATATTATACATGTATGTATGTGTGTATGTATGTATGTAGGTAGGTAGGTAGGCAGGCAGGCAGGTAGGTAGATAAGTAGGTATGGCATGCATGCATGCATGCATGCATGTATGTATGTCTGTCTGTCTGTATGTATGTATGTATGTATGTATGTATATCTATATATATACATGTATATATACATATATATATATATACATATGTGTTTATCGGAGGTTTGGGGGTGAGTCCGACGTGAAACGGAGACACCCCCTACCGGGAAATCCATTTCGGTTTCGGGTTCGTGTCGTGCGTGCCGTGCGTGCGCTCGGGCGAGGCGAAGCTGCGTGGGCGGGCGAGAGAAAAATCTTCCTGTGGCTGGGCCGCGGCCGGACCAAATGTTCTCCTCCTCCGGTGGCCCGCGGTGTCCCGCCGGTGTCCCGCCAGTGTCCCGAAATCCTCCTGTGGCTGGGCCGCGGCCAGACCAAATGATTATCCTCCGGCGGCCGGTGGCGCGCGGTGTCGCGCCGGTGTCCCGCTGGTGTCCCGAAATCCTCCTGTGGCTGGGCCGCGGCCAGACCAAATGATGCTCCTCCCGTCAAACGGTGGCCCGCGGTGTCCCGCCGGTGTCCCGCCAGTGTCCCGAAATCCTCCTGTGGCTGGGCCGCGGCCAGACCAAATGATTATCCTCCGGCGGCCGGTGGCGCGCGGTGTCGCGCCGGTGTCCCGCTGGTGTCCCGAAATCCTCCTGTGGCTGGGCCGCGGCCAGACCAAATGATGCTCCTCCCGTCAAACGGTGGCCCGCGGTGTCCCGCCGGTGTCCCGCCAGTGTCCCGAAATCCTCCTGTGGCTGGGCCGCGGCCAGACCAAATGATTATCCTCTGGCGGCCGGTGGCGCGCGGTGTCGCGCCGGTGTCCCGCTGGTGTCCCGAAATCCTCCTGTGGCTGGGCCGCGGCCGGACCAAATGATGCTGCTCCCGTCAAACGGTGGCGCGCGGTGTCGCGCCGGTGTCCCGCCAGTGTCCCGCCGGTGTCCCGCCGTGGTTTGTGCGCCGCTTGCGGCGAGCTATCCAATGCAAGTCTGCATGCAAACCGACATGCAGACCGAAGAGCACATCGAAATGCAAATCGACTTGCACATCCAAATGCAAATCGTAAGGCGCCGTGGGCGCCGCGGCGAGCTTTCCAATGCACGTCGACATGCAAATCGAGTAGCAAATCGAAATGCACATCGTCATGCCGTGCTGTATGCTGTGCCGTCGTTGTCGCTGTCGGACCGCAGCCAGTTGCCCAAGCAAAACCGGCATACCAATCGCGGTTCCGCCTTGGAGCCCGTCCGAAACTTCGGCCGGTGCCGCCCCACAGGCATCGTCAGAACAATAATCACAACTTTTGCCCATTGCTGCCCCCGCCCAACCGTGGGGCCCAACCTCCTTATCACCCGCAGGGTGGTCGAAAAGGTGTGTGTATATAGAGAGAGAGAGAGAGAGAGAGAGAGATTCCTTGTTTCCTATGTGTCTACAATCTGGGGCTCTGCGCTCCCCCCCCAGACGGGACCTCCCCGAATCCCTGGCCACAGGGGTCCCAGCCCCCAGGACGCCTCTGCGGACGCTCCGCCGTGCTTCCGGGGGCGGCTCCTGAAGCCCCTGCTGGTGGGGCGTTGCGCAATGGGGGGTCAGAACTGTAACTGGGGGGAGGGGGGGCGAGGGCGGCCCGAAAAAAAGGTGCCCAAACGGTACCAAACGAGCCCCCTGGGGCTCCGCGGGGGCCCGAGAGGGGCACGAAAGGGGACCGTTTCTGATCGGACCCACTTAGGACCCCCATGAAGCCACGCCCAAGCTGGGCCCAGGCAGCGGGCCCAGACCGTTCAGGAGGGCGGCCGAGCGGCCCCGCGATTATCAGGAGGGAAAGAAACACACAGACACAATGTATCGTCGACTCCCAGGAAAATGTGCAAAAATATGGGAAGTGGTGGGGAAGACAAAAAACCCAGAAAATACAGGAAAATATGGGGGATATTTTTATTTGTGTGTGCATTTATTTGTGTGTTCCAGTTCCCCTTCAGAGCCCAGACGCAGAGGCCCCGGACACCCACCGACGCCCGACGGCGACCCAGAGAAGACCCCTAGGAGGCTGTCGTAACGCAGACGTTGAGCTCCATGTGTTTCTGTCGGATTTTGCTAGTGCTCTGTTCTTCTGTTTTCTGGGCGTTCGAGACCGTCCAGGGGACCGGACAATCGTCCCAAAACTACCCAAGAGGGCTTCCAGGCAGTCCAAGAGGAGCCCCAAGACGGCCCAGCAAGGCGCCAAGACACGCCCGAAGAGAGCCCCATGACAGTCCAAAATTGCCCCAAGGCGGCCCCCGAATCATTC
The DNA here is from genome assembly GCA_963575745.1 of Prorocentrum cordatum. Taxonomy (NCBI): domain Eukaryota; class Dinophyceae; order Prorocentrales; family Prorocentraceae; genus Prorocentrum; species Prorocentrum cordatum. Next base: position 43,555 of record CAUYUJ010016437.1, on the reverse strand, counting down.
CAAATCGTGACCCGGGCCTTCAGGGAGACCGCGGTTGGAAGCAGGGTGGTCCGAGGAAGCCTCCAGAGGCCCCCAGAAGAAACCCGGGAGCCCTCCAGAAGGCCCCAACAAGCTCTGAAACACTTTCGTCGTGAGACCCCAAGGAGCTCTCCAAGGAGGAGCCTCCGCTAAAAAAGCTGAGGACGGGGACGAACTCACAGGGCAGGGCGAGAATGAAGAAGAGAAGTAGGAAGTATGAGGGAACAGTAACGGACCACATTGTTACAACGACGATTCCAGAAAAGACTACAAAGAGTTATCGCTGGATGTTCAGTTTCATGTTCTTGCCCTCCTGCTTGCATGCCAAACTTCAAGCACCAAGGAGCATGGCGCAAAGCGCCAATGCAGTCTTGTGTTAAATGTATGAGCTCTGCCCCGTACTCTGTACTCCGCACTTTTCACCCTGTACTCTCTACTCTGTCTGCACTCTCGTAGCCGCAGGAGCCTGGCCGCAATCCGGAAGCCGACAACCTAAGACCCTGAAGCGAAAAACCATGATACCCGGCCGCTTGCCGAAACTTGCGGCGAATTTTCACAGCATTCTCCGGCAGCCGCGAGAACCTAAGAGCCCAGAACTGGGAACGGGGAGCCCCAGCCGGTGCGCCATTCGAACTTGGCCGTGGATGTGGGCCAAATTTCGCCTAGCTTCTGCGAGGACTCTTCAGTCCTCTCTGCTGAGGAAAAGCATCTAACATCTAGATCCGCCAAGACGTGTTCTGACGTGCCTCCGCGTGCCGAGAGCCGCGTGGCGGCGTGCCTCAAGGACATGCAGGAGGAAGGCCTGACGCTGAGCTCGTCCGCGTGCCAGTGCCTAATGGCTGGCGTGGCCGGCTCTGGTGGATTGCCTCTCCGTGGGCGCCACGATTCAGGTCGGGCGAAGAGAATTATGCACATGCGCCGATCCTGGCAAGGCCCATCGTTGACCCAGGATCGGTGCATATGCTGTCCTGGCCACGGTAGGAGGGCGTATGCACCGACCCTGGGCTCAGGATGGGCTTGGCCAGAATCGGTGTATGTGCATAGTTCTCTTTCCTCTATCAGGAGAACAAAAAATGGTTTCTCCGGAGGAGGGCACGATCAGGCAGAACGACCCGACCTGCGATGTCGAAGAGAAGACGCCTCCAACTGGAGAGCCAGGTATGCAGCACATTGCCCCAGAGCGTGCGACTCTGCGAGCAGCGGCTCCGACGTTCGTCCCGAGAAGTTGTGGTCCTGTACCCTCGATGCTGTGCAGTGAGGCCCTTTACCAGGATAAGTTCGCGAAGATGAGCATGCAGCAGATGGGGCAGCTGGGTCCTCTCGATGCTGCGCAGTTGGGACCCCCTCCTGGTCTGCATGATGATCTCGCGCAGATGGCACTGCAGGGGGTGGGCCCTCTCGAAGCAGCGCAGCTGGGTCCCCCTCCAGGTCTGCAGGATGAGTTCCCGGACATGGCAATGCAGCAGGTGGGGAGGCAGTGCGACGAATACACCACCGTGATGATGCGCAATTTGCCATGCAATTTCTTGCGCGAAGATCTTATCGCACTGATGGACGCGAATGGCTTTGCTGGGTTCTACAATTTGGTATACATGCCGATCGATTTCACTACCGGAATGGGCATGGGATACGGGTTTGTGAATCTGGTCTCTGCGGATGTGCTACCGCGCTTCCAACTCGCCTTTGAAGGCTTCAGGAAGTGGCCTACCCCGTCTCAGAAGGTGTGCACCATCATGCTGTCCAAGACGCAGGGCCTGTACGCGAACGTCCATCGCTATCGGAACAGCCCTGGCATGGGCGAAGGCGTTCCCGAGCGGTTCAGGCCCGTGCTCTTCCGCGGGACTTCGCGGATTCCCTTCCCGGCGCCCACGATCGGATGGTCGAAGCGGTGCCGAGACGTCCAGGCCCGTTGCGCTTCTCAGTGGGGCCAGTCGTGCGCAGCCCCTCCTTGCTGCCCCTGATCGGGTGGAATCTTGTCGTACGCTGTCCCCCAAGACCTCCGACATCGTGAAAGCTTTCGCGACGCGGGCCTCCGGAGCTGCATGCCCGATCCACGAGTCGCTTGTCTCTAGGCCTCCTGCACGGGGTCGGAGCAGATGGGGTCGGAGGATCGCGCCATATCGCCGTTGCATCGCCGATGCGGTTCGATGTGGAGCCCGATTTTCTCCACGCCAGCGTCGCCGATGCACCGCCGACGTCGCCAACGCATCGTCGATGCATCGGCAGTGCATTGGCGAGGCGGCGTGATCCTCCGACCTCATCTGCTCGGACCCCATCTAAGAGGCCTCTATGGTTGTGTCGCGGCTCTTCTCTCTGACGGCCCCAGGGCCCGAATTGCCGAGCAGAGCCACACCGCACGACAGGGGCGAGCGGCTTTCAGAGGGCACCTTTGCTCGAAGAAGAAAGACGCCTGTGAACATAAACTTTTGGTGCTCCGCACGGGTTTCCTGGATCCGTGCTGGGCCCCCCCAGCGTCGCCTCGGGCGCCGCCCCTGGCGCGCTCCGCGCGGGGAGGGGGGCCCAGCGCAGATGCAAGACAGCAGTTTCTGTGCATGGCGCTTTTTCGTCGTCTGTCTGCATCCCCGCGCCGCGGCCCCTCCTAACCCGTCGCCCTCGGCCATACCACGGGCTACGGGCGGCTTCCGACTTCGGCTTCGGTTTTGGCGCGTCCAAGGGCCTTCTGCGACTTGCCGCGCAGCCCCTGTGCTCTGGTCGCGCTGCAGCGCCCGTCGTGCCCATCGGCCGTTGAAAGTAGAAGTGTTCTCTTGGAGTCCTATGTTCCAATCTACCCGAAGCGCCTGCCTACTTCGATGCTCGAGTGGCTTCACCTTTTCCGTCCTCTTCAGGGGGCGGGCGGACACCCAGTCTATCTTCAACGCCTTCCTACTTCATGGTTCTACCCTCTCTGGGTTTCTTAACAAGCGTGGGGGGTACCCCCCCCGACGGGGGTCAACCTCGCCTTGGCAGCGCGCCGCGACAGGGGTCGGCGCGCGATGGCTGCCCGCGACGGGGGCCGATGTGGGGCCGTCGGCGGGGGTGCCCCCCCCCCTCCCGACGCTTATGGAGAAACTCGGGGTACGTCTTGCGGCCGATGGGTAACTCTTTCGCGATGCCCGGAGGTCTGGGCCTGTACGCTTATAGGAGGAAACTCGGGGTACTTCTTTCGCGATGCCCGGGGCGTGCCCCCCCCCCCCCCCCGACGCTTACGAAGAAGCTCGGGGTACTTCTGCCGGCCGATGGGTAATCCTTTCGCGATGCCCGGAGGTCTGGGCCTGCACGCTGGGTTCGCGTCGTGTCGACCGGCGGCGACCCCAGCGCGGGCGTTCAAGGTTGAACGCCGCCTGTGGCCAAGAATGGGCCCATCCTTGAACGATCTGGCCTTTTTGAAAGGGCCGATCGTTCAAGTTTGAACGATTCTTGAACGATTCCCGCGGTGTCAGGAACCAACGCCGGGGTCGACACGACGCGAACTTGCCGTAGACGCGTCGAGCTGCCTGGGAGCGCCGTGCCCTTTCGTGTTCCGAGACGCTTTCTGTAGAAAGACGCGCAGCCTCCCGCCGTGCTCGCCACTCCACGTTTTCTCCCAGCGCTCAGTCTTGCAGTGGAGGCCCATGCCAAGAAGAACACCCTGCTCGCCTCCAGGGTGCCCTGGGCTTCTTGGGTTTCGATGGTTTTTCGATGGAGAGCGTGACGTTCCCACACCAAACAACTATTTGACGTCCTGGGGTCTCGGGGTCGGGATTCTTGTGGGAGGTTTCTTGTGGTCGGGCCTCCACTGTGTTCGCCATTCCGCTGTTTCTCCCCGCGCTCAGCTTACTGGCCTGTATCTGCATCTGGCCCGTCTTTGCCCCTTGGCCGCGTGAGGAGGGTCCGAGCAGATGGGGTCGGCGGATCGCGCCGCGTCGCCGATTCGTCGGCGATGCGTCCGTGTTCGGAGCCCAGTTTTCTCTATCCCGGTGCCGCCGATGCATCGGCCAGGCAGCGCGATCCTGCGACCCCATGTGCTCAGAACCCACCCGGGCGGCTTCCGCTGCGGTGCTCCAGTCATGGGGGCCGCACGGGCGAGCTCGCGGCGGGTCGTGCGCGATCTCGGGCCACGAGGTGGGGCCAAGGCCTGCGGGCCCGACGGGTATTTGAGCCAGCCAGGGCGCTGGAGGTGCGTTTGGGAACGTTAGGATGTTTTGCTTTCCATGACCTTCTTGATCTGCGGTGGTGCCAGGGCCGGAGTTGCCAAAGCCACGATCTTCACATACGAACCACTGGCGTGGTGGCCCTGCCATGCCGGGCACCTTCCTGCCCCTGCCGTGCGGAAGACGTCGCTCTGTTGCTTCACCAGCGGGCTTGTGGCCTGCGCGTGCGGATCCTCTCAGGGGTGGGATCTCTCCGGTCCGTCTCGAGCACGCCATGGCTGTGCTCTGCGGGGGTGGTCGCAGGCCCGGCGCGGCAAGCTGTGGCTCTTCGCAAGCCAGCCACCCCTCCTGCTTCACGTCCCCCTCTTTAGAGTAGAGGATCGACTGCAGGATCGACTTAACCGATTGCCCGTCGAATCTTCAACAAAGCGTATCATGCCCCGTACACTTACGAGCTGTGCACGATGACACGCTCCGTAATATCGACGAGAAATCAGTCTTGGAATAAACCATTTCTGTGGCCGAACTTCCGCTCGACTGCTCCACGTCCTCCTCTTGCGCCCCCTCCTTCCCGCTGTCCTTCGTCCCCCTCCGCGTCCCAGTCCCTCTGCGTCGGCCCTCTCGTCGCGCTCCGTGTCCTTCTCCTATTGTCGTCGTCGTCCTCCTTCTCCTTTCTCTGCCTCCCCCCCTTTCTCCACCACGCACTGCTGCTCTTGCCTCTCCTCCTGGTCCTCGTCCCTCTCCTCGTCCTCGTCGCCCTGCTGTTCGTTCCGTCATCCCCGTCGTCGTCACAGCCCCCTCTCTTTTTTTTTCTCTCTACATGCTTCCCTCCCCTCCTCTGTGGTAGCGAGAGAGAGAGAGAGAGAGAGAGATAGAGAGAGAGAGGGAGCGCGCGGTACCGCCAGGGGCGGGGCCCGTCAGGGCCTGCGCGGAGGGGGGCCGGAGCCCTCAGTGCATCTTGTCCTCGTTGGCCGAGGTCGGAGTGCTGAGTCTTGCGCCCGGTGGACGTTGGAGGTCGATACGGTAGGTTCGCGTCGTGTCGACCAGCGGCGACCCCAGCGCGGGCGTTCAAGGTTGAACGCCGCCGGCGACCCAGAATCGATCGATGTTGAACGATCGGACGTCGCGGCAGCGGCCGATCGTTCAAGGTTGAACGATCCCTGCGGTGTCAAAAACCAATGCTGGGGTCGGCACGACACGAACCTGCCGTAGGGAGAGGTGGAAGTGGAGAGTCGGAAGCCAGATTCGGGCCGGACGAAAGGGGGGGATTGGGAAAGGGGGGGTACGAAATCTGCTGCATGCAGCTGGTCTCGGCCTCGCCGAGGGGCCCATTCCTCGATACATCGTCGCCTCTGGCGCCGGGAGGCGCCGGGAAAATCAGCTACGTGGGCTGATTCTCAACCCCCCACTTTGCTATCCCCCCCTTTCGCCCGACCCGACAGATGCTGGAGTCGGAGTGCTGGGTTGGTGGAGGTCGGAGGTCGTTCGTCGGAGGTGGAATAGTTGAGGGCCAGGTGCGGGGCGCTTGGTGTCGGAGTGCTGAGCTGGTGGGCGCCCGAGGTCGCTCGGTGAAGCTGGAGGTGGGGCGTCGGATGTCAAAAGCTGCAGGTCGGAGTGCTGGCTGGTGGGTTTGGGAGTGGATAGGCGGATGCTGGATGGTGGATGTCGGAATGCTGGGCTGGTACAGGTCGGAGGCCAATCGGCGGAGGTGCGAGCGACCCGCGCCCAGGGCTCGCGCCGACGGAGGTCGGCGTGTCGTGATGGTGGAGGCTGGAGGTTGGCGGTGGAGGTGGAGGTGGAAGGTCGGCTGCTGCACGATGGAGGTCAGCATGCTGGGCCGGTGGAGGTCGGGGGCCGACCGTCGAAGGTGAGGTGGAACGTCGGCTTCGGGGGCGGACAGAACCCCCCCACGGTGACACGTCGATTCGTGCATTGTCCGCTCTCGGCGCTCGAGAGGGCGCCGCGGCCGTTATTTTTCCGGGCCTGCGCCCGCCAGGTTTGGGCCTCAGGTCGTTTCCACCAAACCACGTTTTACTAAAGGGAGGTCTGTCCATCCCCGACGATTGCTGCATGCTGGAGGCCGGAGGGCCGAGTTGGTGGATGCTGGGCGTTGACAGGTGGAGGTGGGGGCCGCGGGCCGGGGGCGGGGGGGGTGGGGCGGCCCGCAAACAGGCTCCCAGGGCCTCCGGCAGCGCCGATGGCACTCGGAGCAGAAAAACGCACCCCCTGAATCGCCGTGCAGTGCCTGATGTAGTGAGAGGTTTATGCACAGTGTTTGGGGGGGCTACCCCTGACGATTATTCTTGGGCTCGTGTTGCATGACTCCGCCCGCCGCCGTTGTGGATCATTGTTTTGTTGATCGGCTGTCGGGGTTACATTTTGGGATAAACAGAAATGCTACTCCTAGCGGTGATGTTTTTGGTCGTGGTGGTTGTTCCTCGTTATGGTCGTGGTGGCTGCTCGTGGTCGTAGTGGCTGTTTCTGGTCGTGGTCGTTGTTGCTGTTATTGTGGTCGTGGTGAATGCAACACCGCATCATGGACACACACACACACAGGTGTTACCGAACACCCCCTTCCTGGGTGGACGCCGGCGTGTCGCCGTGATGGTCGGGGACGTGGTCGTGATGGCTGTTTCAGGCCGCGTAGGCTGTTTCTGATCGTGGTCGTGGTGGCTATTCGTGGTCTTGGTGGCTGTTTCTGGTCGTGGTCGTGGTGGCTGCGCGTGGTCCTGGTGGCTGTTCGTGGTGGCTGTTCCTCGTGGTGGTCGTGGTGGCTGTTCACGGTCGTGGTTGCTGTTTCTGGTCGTGGTCGTGGCGGCTGCTCGTAGTCGTGACGGATGCAACACCGCATCATGGACACCTCCATCTGTCACGGAATACCCGCTTGGGTGGACGCCAGCGTGTCGCCGTGATGGTCGTGGACGTGGTCGTGGCGGCTGATCCTGGTAGCGTTGGCTGTTTATGGTCGTGGTCGTGGTTGCTGTTCGTGGTCGTGGCGGGTGCAACACCGCATCTTGGACACCTCATGTCACGCTGTACCACCCCTTCTTCGGTGGACGCCGGCGCGTCGCCGCGATGGTCGTGGACGTGGTCGTGATAGCCGTGTCTGGTCGTGTAGGCTGTTTCTGGCGGCGCCGGCTGGTGGGCATCCTCCTCGCGCACTCAGGCACTTCCGGGGCAAAGAAGGGGCTTTACTCCTGCGGCCCTCAGAGGATCGAGGAGCGGGAACTCGACGAGGAGGAGGAGGAGGAGGATGAGGAACAGGAGGAAGAGGAGGAGGAAGAGGAGGAGGCTGGGTTGGCGGCGAGGCCGGGGGCGACGCTGCCCCGGCATGGCGGGGGCGCTCGCGGGGCTCGTGGGAGAGGCTGCTGGCGCGGAGCCCGGCCTGGGCGCTGGCGAGGCGGGGGCCTGGCTCGCGGCCCTGCGGCTCGTCTGCTGCCGCGGCCCCGGCGGCGCCGGGATGCTTGCTGAAGGCGGAGTCGAATTCGGGACCGCCGCAGGGGAAACAAAAACGAGTCGTCCAAACTGGATTCCCACGTGGTTTTCACGTGTGAGAACCAGCGCGTGTTCGGCCCAATCCCCAAGTCTATGTTTCACGGTCCTGCAGGACAGCGGCCTAAACCCATGCCAACCCATATGTTGTGCAACATATTCAAGAGCTCAAAATCCAAATCCACCTCACCACATGTTCTTGTTCACCGCAGGACGGATATCAAAACATCATGGTGCAATGTGTTCTTAATGATGAGTCTGGGCAACGGCATAATATGTTACTTAGATTACCTTGCAACTCGATACATCATTATGTACAGTTTATGCCAACGCTCCACAAGTTTTCGACGCAGACTCGTACGTGTGCGACGAGCTCGAGAGAAAGCCAAGGTCATTCAAGCAAGGAGGCCGAGATCGAGGAACACTGCTGGGATCTCAGACAACCAGATCGTATGATATCTGGGAGGGACAGTGCGCCGAGGCTCAAGCAGTGGCGAAGCGTCCTGGCGTGCCAATAGCCCTACCACACAATGTTCTAAGAACCGTTCGCTGTTTCCACGGCATGTTACCATAACATTTCTGGCGGATTCTGTCTTGTTTTGTCACATTGGGTCTATGTTCTAAGAACCTTAATTTTTGCTTTGAGAACATTTTGGGCTCTACGAACATTTCGTGGTAGGACCATAGTCGGGGAGACGCAAGACCCGAGTAAGCCAGAACTCGGGTTTGCCGACGCTTTTTTGACGAGCGCGCCCTGGATTTTGACGGTCCAGTTTTCGTGGGGTGTCTGCGCGTCTGTAGCGGGAACTCGCGTCAAATCTCAGATTGGGCCTCGTCATTTTTATGTAGGCCCCGTCGGGCCAACCCGAGTCCCCCGTACCCGAGTCTTACGTCTCCCCGATCCCAGACCCCCGACGTAATGATTTGTTCATTACGTCGACCCCCAGAGGTCCCGACCCTTTCCCCATGACCGGCTTTGCATCCTGAGTCGTTTTTTGACGCTCCCGAGGCCCGGTGAGGGCCCCAGGAGGCCGAAAATTCGGAAGATCCTCCCGAAAATTAGGAAAATTAGGAAAATTAGGAAAATTAGGCCGAAAATTAGGAAAATTAGGGCCCAGCAGGTCATGATTTATTCATTACTCGAGGGGGTCTGGGATAAATAGGACTGCCGGGACGGCCGGCCCCTGCTCGAGAGCCCCCAGGGGCCCCGGACGCGGCCTGGCCGGGAGCGCGGTGCTGGCCCGCAGCTGGCGCCTCCCCCATGGCGCCCGCACCGCGCCGCGCGCGCCCCCGCGGCCAGGCGGCCGGTCTTCATGGTCACGGCGCGCGCGGCCCCCGCTCCCTCGGCGCCCGGGCCCTCCTCTCTCCTCCTCCTCCTCCTTCTCCTCCTCCTCCTCCTCCTCCTCCTCCTACTGCTCCTCCTCCTCCTCATCATCCTTCCTCCTCCTCCTCCTCCTCCTCCTCCTCCTCCTCCTTCTCCTCCTCCTCCTCCTCCTCCTCCTCCTCATTCCCTCCTCCTCCTCCTCCTCCTCCTCCTCCTCCTCCTCCTCCTCCTCCTCCTCCTCCTCCTCCTGTGTGGGGGCGTGCCTGGAGGGGGGAGGTCGGGGCCGGGGCGCGGAGGGGCGCGGAGGGGCGCGGGAGGGGGAGCACGGGGACGGGGGGAGGGAGGGACGGGACTGGGAGGGGGAGGGGGATCCGGGAGATCGGGCCGGACGAAAGGGGGGGATCTGGGAAAGGGGGGGGTACGAAGTCTGCTGCCTGCAGCTGGTTTCGGCCCCACCGATCGGGGCCCATTCCCCGATACATGGCCGCCTCCGGCGCCGGGAGGCGCCGGGAAAGTCAGCAACGTGAGCTGATTCTCAAACCCCCCCTTGGCTATACCCCCCCTGTCGCCCGGCCCGAGGAGATGGGGAGGGGGGAACATCATGAGGGGATCGGGGAGAGGCCGGAGGGGAAAGGTGGGGGAGAGGTTGCGGGGAAGGCCAAGGGACGGGGGGGAGGAAGAGGAGGCACGTGTCCGCAGATAGAGTACATCTCGAGAGGACTGGGCCATTCCGCCGGCCCCCCGATGACGACGGCGGCTGTGATGGTGTGGACGAAGACCAAGTGTGCTGGACGATGAGAGCGTCCACGGCCGGGGCCGTGCGGGGCCTCAGGTTGGGAGCGTCTGGACTCTGTCAGTCTGGACGCCCGAGATGGGCACGGAAAGAATGGGTACGATGTCCAACAGCAGTTCTTGTTCATTCTGAACAGGACTCGCTGTCCGCGCCGCCGCGGCCTGTGTCCATTCGAGACAGAAGGCCACCTGCCCAACAGCGGCCGCTGTTGGCTTGGGACAACATTTGTTGTTGGGCATAGTGCCCATTCTTTCCGTACCCATTTCGGGCGTCCACAGTCTGGACCCGCCGGTGGGCCGGTTGGAGGTACAGCTCGTGGGCAGGGCCCAAGAAGTCAGGAGCGAAAGAAGGACGTACATGTACATGAATCCACGCTGGTTTCGAGAGCACGCATTGCACAACTGCTGGGCGCGTACGTCCTGCTTGCGAGGGGCCGTGTTCATGTACATAGCTGGGCGCGTACGTCCTTTGTGGGCTCCCTAAGAAGGGCGCACCGCGGTTCTTCTCTGAGCCTTTCGGTTGGGGAAGGGGGCAGTCTGACGAGGAAACGGAGAACGAGAGGAGAGGCAAATGAGGGATGCAATTCTTGTGGGGGGGTATATCGGGGATCGTTGGGGCACGTATGCGGTGCCACCTGGATAACGATATCGGTGGTGATGCGGAGGAGGAGGGGGGGGCATGACGACATTTGGGGCGATGAAGAAGTGCACGGGTGAGACTTTGTGGGCCTCTTGGGCCGTCTTGGGGCCCTCTTGGAGGCTTCTGTGCCCGTTTTGGGGTGGTCTTGGAGGCCTCTTGGGCCGTCTTGGAGCGTTGGAAAGCCGAATAGGTGAGAATTTTAGACTCCTTCAACAACGCTCCAGGGGCGCCCTTCCCCTGCATCGCCTTTGCCCGTTCAGCCCGATGCACCAGATTTCTGAGTTTGAATCGTATTTCGATGTGAAGGGGGTTCCCCGCCCCGCGCCGCACGGGATGATCCCTTTCCCTCCGTCAGCATGTGCGTTGCCCTCTACAGTGGAAGCCCATGCCAAGAAACATCCTGCTTTCCTCCAGGGTGTCCTGGGTTTCTTGGGTCTCGTTGTTTTTTTCTATGGAAGGCGTGACTTCTCCGCACCGAAAATGCGTGGACGTCCTGGGGTCTCAGGGTTGGGTTTCCTGTGGAAGGTTTCTTGTGGACTGGCCTCCACTGTAAGCTCTGGTTGGTACAACGGTTTTGGCGCCGTAGCGAAAGTTAGCCTTGACCATGACGGGCAGAAGAACGGCTTGGACCGTGATGCCAGTAATCGCCATGCAGGATGGTACGTTGGGAGTGGGAGAAGGAGTTTGGAGAAAGAAGGATGAATGGGCGAAGCTTCGACGGAGTGGTCGAGGGTGCGGAGAGAACCCTGGGAGAGAGGAGGGGCGGGAGGGAGGGCAAGGACTTTCGTGGAGGCGAGGAGGGATGAACGGCGAGCAGCATGATGATGGCGATGACCATGAGTATTGCATAACAGGGGAAGTGCTCCAGAGTCTGGCCGAGGTAGTTCAGCGAGGCTCTCTACAAGCAACCGTCTAGGGCGATCCGTCTTGTTCCCTCTCGTCTTCCTCCCTCTTCCTCTCTGCCTGTGTTGAAGTGATGCTCGCGCGCTCGTCAGGTAGTGCAGTTTCCCGGTGCATCGTCCTCACAGTTGGTGTCACGCAGTGCGCCCGCTGGAAAACTTACCAGAAATAAGCAACTGGATTGGGCGACGGGGAGGGGGGGAGGAGGGGGAGATGCAAGTGAGGTGGTGGATCAGGAGGCATGAGCAGCGATTCAAAGGATGATGAATATGTGTTTGTCAGGGAGGAGGAGGAGGAGGAGGAGGCCGAGGAGTTGGCGGTGGAATATCAGCAGCAGTCTGCACATGAATTGGTTTTTGATAAGGATGTGGAGGAGAAGGAGGAGGCCGAGGAGTTGGCGGAGGGATATCAGCAGCAGTGTGAAAATGAGTGGGGGTGTGATAGGAGGATGTGGAGAGGAAGGGGAGGAGGAGATGGAGACGGAACATCATGAAGCGGTTCTTTTGGGTGGTGCAGGATAAAGGAGGGAGGAATATGAGGAGGAGGAGGAGGAGGAGGACCAGGTGGAGGCGGATGAGTGGAAGGAGCGAGGGAGGGAGGGAGGAGGAGCAGGCGGATGACAAGGAGTAGGGAGCACAGACTCAGTAGCATCAGCAGGAGGGAGGAGAGAGGGGGACAGAGGCGAGGAGATGTATCCACACACGCACACATCTATATATATTTGTATATAAATGTGGTTCTCCCCACAAGATCCTACATTTTATCTTGAATCGTATTCACGTTTGTCATCTTCTGAATCATCCCTCCCTTCTCTTCTTCCGTCCTCCCCCTTCTTCAAAAACAATTCCTCCTCCTCCTCGCCCATCTCCTCCTCCTCCTCATTATCCTTTCCGTTTCCTCCTCCCTGTTAGTAACACGAAAACAAGAATACACAGTGCAAGGGAAAGCTTTGTGTTTGTTTTTCGTTTAGGATGCAAGGAAACACGGCGTACGTTTGGTTTTTTGGGGGTGTTGAAAGCTCTAGTGCTCCCCGCGGCCTCCTCCCAGCGCCTCCTGCTTTCTTTTCCTCCTCCTTGTTGCAAAGCAAGTCAATCAAGCATACACAGTGTCTGGCGCCCTCGATGTAAGGGAGCGCTGTGTATGTTTGTTTTTTTGTTTATGTTGGTCTAGGATGCAAGGGCGCACTGTGTGGTTTGGGTTATGTTGGTTTTGCTTTGTTTTGGAAGCTCAAGTGCTCCCCGCGGCCTCCTCCCACTCCTCCGTTCCTTTCCTCCTCCCTATGGCACAGCAAGGAAACCAAAACTTTACAGTGTTGGGCGCCCTCGATGCAAGGAATGCTGTGTATGTTTGGTTTGCTGTGTTTTGGGGTTTGGGATGCAAGGGAACATCGCATATGTCTGGTCATTTTGTTGTTGTTTGGTTTTGGAAGCTCAAGTGCTCCCCGCGGTCTCCCCCACAGCACCTCCTCCTTCCTTTTCCTCCCTATTGCACAGCAAGGAAACCAAACATACACAGTGTTTGGCGCCCTCGGTGCAAGGAAACGCTGTGTATGTTTTGCTTGTTTGGCTTTTTTGGTTTAGCATGGAAGGAAACATTGCGTATGTGTGGTTATTTTGTTTTTTTGGGTTTGGGAGCTCTGGAAAAGAAGGAGGAGGTGTTGGGGGGAGGCCGCGGGGAGCTTTTGAGCCTCCAAAACAAGAAAACAAAATAGCCAAGCATACGCAGTGTTTCCTTGTATCGTAAACCAAAACAACCAGAAAAAACAAGTATACAGCGTTTCCTTGCAGCGAGGGCGCCAAACCTTGTGGCTTTGCAACAAGGAGGAGGAAAGAACATGACAGGAGGTGCTGCGGGGGAGGCCGCGGGGAGCACTTGAGCTTCCAAAACCAAACAAAAACAAATTAACCCAAACTATACAATGTTTCCTTGCATCTTAAACACCAAAAAAAACAGCACACCAAACATACACAGCGTTTCCTTGCATCGAGGGCGCCAAACACTGTGTATGTTTGGTTTTCTTGTTTTGCAACAAGGAGGAGGAAAGGACAGGAGGAGGTGCTGGGGGGGAGGCCGCCGGGAGCACTTGCGCTTCCAAAACAAAAAAAAAAAACAATATAACCAGACATACACAGTGTTTCCTTGCATCCTAGACCAACACAAACAGAACAACCAAACATACACAGCGCTCCCTTGCATCGAGGGCGCCAAACACAGTGTATTCTTGTTTTCGTGTTACTACAAAGAGGGGGAATCGGAAAGGAGAATGCGGAGGAGGAGGATGGGCGAGGAGGAGGAGGAATTGTGTTTGGAGAAGGGGGAGGACGGAAGAGAAGGATGAATAAGAAGCTGATGAACGTGAATACGATTCAAGATAAAAGGTATGATCTTTGGGGGGCAATCATAAATTTATCAAGATATCTACATACATGCACACCTGCACATACTTTCCCGAAGGAGGTTAGGATAAGACAGGGGGGAAGGATCAGGAGGAGCTGGAACCAGGAGGGTGGATCATACCGTCTGCAGGAGAAAAATATAACGACCATGAGGATGTCCCGGCGATCCGACACGCTGCGCCTTCTGTGCGTTCCCGCGCGGCGCTGCCGATCCGGCTCGTCGTCGAGTCCGTGCCAGTGCGGACCGATCCGACGTGCGGTCCGATCCGATCCACTTGCGATGCTCGACGTCGACTGTGCCTGCCCTCCCTGTCGTGGCGCCCCCTCCCGGCGCAGGTGGTGATCGTGGTCGTCTTTGGGATGCTGTCCGCGATTTCGCCCACCTTCGTGTGGGACCCCCCCGCAGGGGTGCCTTCCAGCGCATCGCCGAAGCTGCCGCCTCCGCCCTGCCACCTTCTGCTCGCCCTGCCCCGCTCGAGCGGTGCCCGAGTTTGCCCTGCCCGCTGCCGCTTCGACACAGCTTGCCCGACGTAGCTCACGCCACATGGCCTACACCGCACAGCTTCAACGACATGACTCACCACCCACCAAACCACCCCAACCCAACCCGAAGGCCCAAATTTGCCCTCTATTTCCAGTGGGGGGGGGTCGGGGAACGTCGAAAAAACACGTATGGAACCCTTACCCCCCCCAACCCGAAATTCGGGCCTTCGGGTTGGGTTGGGGTGGTCTGGTAGGTAGTCACATGACGCACACCACATAGCGCGCACCACATAGATTACACCGTCATTATGGCTTCCACCTCGACACTGCCATGGTGATCTGCTTGAGGTTCACGCCGGCTAGCGTCTCTTTGCACCCAGCTGCAGCCCGTGCCCCGTGGCCATCGAAGATTCACAAACGCCATACCATAAATCATTAACTTCTGGCGCTCCGCACTGATTTCTCGGATCCGCGCTGGGCCCCCCCCCCGCGGCGCATGCTGCAGCCATCGAAGAAGAAAACACGCCACAAGCATAAACTTTTGGCGCTCCGCGCGGATTTCTCGGATCCGCACTGGGCCCCCCCACCCCCCCGGGCGGCGCCTCCGGCGCCGCCCCTGGCGCGCTCCACGCGCCAGGGAGAGGGGTCCAGCGCAGATCCAAGAAGTCCGCGCGGAGTCAAAAGTTTATGTTCAGTGGCGCGCTGTTTCTTCTTCGAGTGCTGCAGCCAGGCAGGATCTCAAGGACGAGTGGCGCTCCGAAGCGCAGCACCTGGGGGCACCGGAGGAAGGAGGGGGGGAGCGCATGGACCCCCGGCGCCCACTCATCGCCCGATGCGATGCTGGCCGACCCCGCCCACCCCGCTGAAGACCGCGCTCACGGTGCCGCCGCCGGCTCGACCTCTCTCGACCTCCCGGCCCCCGTGGAGCTCTCGGGCCTGGGCTTGCGCCCCGCGCTGCTGTTGCTGTCAAGCAGCGGCGAAGTGTCGTGGTGTGCCAAAAGGCCTGCCACAAAATGTTCTCGGGACCTGTTGTGGTTGCCACGGAAGGTTCTCAGAACATTTCTGGCCGAGGTTGTCTCGTTTTGGCGCATCGGGCTGACGTTCTAAGAGCATTGTTTTGGTGATAGGAAGATTGTTGGGTTCTAAAAACATGTCGTGGTAGGCCTATAGTCAGGAGGGATGAACACACAGACACAATTAATCGTCAATTCCCCAGGAAATATTGGAAAATGACGTAGAAAAAATATGGCGAAATATGGGGAGTCCTGTTATCTGTGTCTATTTATTTGTGTGTCCCAAGGCCCCTTCATGTAGGAATGCTGGGACTGTCGGCCCCTGTTCAATGCTGGCAGCCAGCCCCCAGTGCCCATGGTTGGACGCACGCTCTCGCAGCGTTCCGGGCCGCTCCAAGAAGGCCGCGGCGCTCGAGGCATCCCCGGAGCCGCCCGATCTCAGAGGTTCTCGATGCATTATCGTCGCGATGTCATCCTCGTCCTGGCTTCTTCCTGTTCTGGGCTGCCGAGGAGGAGGAGGAGGAGGAGGAGGAGGAGGAGGAGGAGGAGGAGGAGGAGGAGGGGGAGGAGGGGGAGGAGGAGCAGGAGGAGGGGGGGATGGTGAGAAGCCTCGGGCGTGCTTCCGGCCCCCTGCCCTTCGGGGGAGTCCCCGTTGGCGCCGGAGACTGCCCAGAGAGCTTCTCAGAAGGCCGGAGGCCTCTTCCGTCCGAGTCGGGGATTTACCCATATTCAGGCGATCGCAAAGATGATGGGGGCGTGGATTTGCGACGGGTCCTGTGTCCGTGGGAAGTCGCGGATTTCCGCCGCCGAACGGGGCGAACCGGCCGCCTTTGGGGGAGGGCACCGCCCCCGATCCATGGATTTGGCGACCGCGCGCCAAATCCAAGAATCGCTACTCCATGTTTGCGCGCCCCCGACGTTGGCGATGGAGACTGCCCAGAGAGCCAGAGGCTGGCAGGATCTTAGTTCAAGATCGCGGCAGGATCTTAGTTCAAGATCGGGTAAGTAGCTTCTTATTTTCTAACATGCTGGATTTTATAGAAGAAGATCCTTACGTGAGATCATACACATTACCTAGTAGTTCTGTGTTTCTTCAGCATTCAAATTCATCACAACCCCATCGCAACGTCCTGGGAGGCCCCTTTCTAACCCCCTCACAAACTCTTCGTAATCCCTTTCCATCCCCTTCTAACCCCCAGAACCACCCCTGGGAGGCAGAAGATTCATGAGGGAATTGAACAGGAGGGTCCAAGAGGTCCCCAAGATGGCCCAATAAACCCCCAAGAGGCCCCCAAGACGGACCAAAAAGCCCCCAAGAGGCCCCCAAGACATGCCAAGATGGGCCCGAGTCTGCCCACGAGGGCCCCGGCCCCAAGACGGCCGAAGATGTTGCCAAGATGGCCCCAAAGGGCCCAAGACGCCCCAAAAGAGCACCAGGAGGATCCCCAAGAGGGTCTGAAGAGGCGAAAATCATTGATGTCACGCATGTTGTCGATCGCACACGGCAGATCAGTGACATCTGCGCGCCAGAGAAGCGCGCGTCGGCAAACTTCGACTCACGCAGCTCCGTGGATTTAGTCCACGGGCCCGCGCTAGTATACTTGGGGGCGCGCATCCAGGAACCATTTGCTTTTCGTCGGTATCCTGGGTTTCTTCGCTCCGCGCGCTGCGCGGCGACTCCCCGCGGCCGTTGAAGGAGCTGCTGCGTCCAGGGTGCTCCAGGTTTCCCTCCGGTGCACCTCGCGCGCGCGGGTTTTCAGCGTTTGGTTTTCTTGCGAGGGTTTCTTGCGGCCGCGGCCGCAGTGTATTCATATATATATATATATATATATATATATATATATACATACATACAGAGAGATATGTCCATAGCCGCCGCATGCCGATGTTCCTGAGGACGGATCCCCCAAGGCGGCGTTTGAGGATGAACTCCCGCCTCGGCACGCAGGCCCCCCGGAGTTCCCGGCCCCTCCGCCGCGCAGCTCGAGGACTGGGGGGGGGGGTCCGGTGGGGGCTTCGGACCGGGGGGGTCCGGACCGAGAGAGGTCCAGACAGCCCAGATGGTCTGGTACCGGAAATTTTCGGTAGCGATTTCGACGCACCCCGAATTTCGGTAGCGACCGGATCTTCGTTTGAGGGCGTTGAAATAGCGGATTTCAGAACGCTCTGATACCGGTATTGGGCGCTACATTTCGGTATTTCGGTAGCGACCGATCTCTGCGGAGCGCTACCGGAAATTTTCGGTAGCGGACCATCAGGGAGGGCTAGGTCCGGACCCAGGGGGGGGGTCCGGGGTGAGGGTTCGGACCGGGGGGGTTCGGACCGGGGGGGGGTACTGACTGGGGTCCAGACCGGGAGAGGACCGGACCGAGGTGCGGACCGGGAGGGGTCCAGAGAGGTCCGGGCCCGGATCCCCTCGCCTTCTCTTCGCGGGCGCGCCTCCGCCCGCACGGTGGGTCCGCACGGCGTTGACGCGGAGAAGACCCTGGCGCGGGTGTTCAGGGCAGTGCGCCGATGGCAGGACGATTTGCACAATCGGGTTGAACGACCCGCGAAGTGTTAGGAGTTCATGAGCAAGCCGTCACAACACGAGTTTCCTGTGTCCTCCCTGCCGCTATGTGCAGTGCCGCTGTCATAATTGACGTGCCCGCCAAACGTCCAACGTCTCGATAAGATCGCGCCGGAGCTTTTTGGCATGTTTCGTGCGCTGGGGCCGTTCCTGGGTCTCGGGGACTGCGAAGGCAACAAAAACAACCTTGGGTGAACAACTCGCCGTGAGGAAGAGGTCGAGGGCTACTTGGACTCGCGAGTCGAACATATCGAACAGTCCCTCGCTTGGAATCGTTCAATTTCGCAGACACTGAACCCGCTCCCACAAAATCTCAGCCTCGCTGTCGTCTTCCTCGAGGACCGAGGACCGTGGATTTTGGAGTGCTGCTTGTTTGCCGCAAAGCCTCCGCGGGGATCCCGGGGCATCAGGTGGCTGTATTTGTTCCGCTTCATGGTGGGCTTCGGTTACGGTGGCAACATTGCCGTAGACTTCGCGATCTTCACGGAGCTGCTGCCGACCAAGGCATCGACGTGATGAGTGCGGATGTGTGTGTGTGTGTGCCTCCGCCGTCTTCTCCGCTCCGTGCCGCCTAGATTTTCTGCCCCAGTTCTCGCCATTGCGCGCTTCCAGAAGTCTCGGACTCGCTATCCCCTTACCGCCCCCGTCCTTCCCCCTTCTTACCTCTTCCTGCCGCCCAGGCCGCGGCGCCCGAGACATCTCTGATGGTCCGGTCGCTACCGAAATACCGAAATGTAGCGCCCAATACCGGTATCAGAGCGTTCTGAAACCCGCTATCTCAACGCCTTCGAACGAAGATCCGGTCGCTACCGAAATTCGGGGTGCGTCGAAATCGCTACCGAAAATTTCCGGTACCAGACCATCTGGGATCCTCAAGAGCCGCCGGATCTCAGAGATTCTCGACTTGGCCGTGGCCACCCCTGGCGGCGCTGCCGCGCGCCGCGCGCGCGCGCGGAGCGGCGGCGCGCTGTTGGCAGCGCGGCTTCGGCTTCGCCCCCCATCATCGTCATCGTCCGCCCCCTCCTCCTCCTCCTCCTCCTCATCCTCCTCCTCCTCATCCTCCTCCTCCTCGTGTTCTCCTTCCTCCTCCTCCTCCTCCTCCTCCTCCTCCTCCTCCTTCTTCCTCCTCGATTTATCTTCGCCCGATCTTGTCCTCGTCCTGGCTTCCTCCTGGAGCACCCGCCGAGCCTCCCGCGCGACCTCCCCCCCCCCCTTGCGCTGCCGAGAGGGCCCCCGGGGGCCTGGTCTCCGCCCGGCCCTTTGCGAGACTCCCCCTGGGCGGGCCCTGAGAACGCTCGGCCCTCCTCCTCGCCCTCTCCTCGCTCTCCGTCCTCTGCGGCCCTCTGCTCGCCCCCTCTGCGGCCCTCTTCTCATCCTCGTCGTCGCCCTCGTCGTTTGCCGCCATTCCTGCCCCTCCTCCCCCTCCTCCTCCTCCTCCTCCTCCTCCTCCTCCTCCTCCTCCTCAGCCTCGTCCTTTGCCTTCCTTCCTCCTCCTCCTCCTCCTCCTGCTCCTGCTCCTGCTCCTCCTCCTCCTCCTCCTCCTCCTCCTCCTTCTCCTCACCTCTTCTCCCTCCCTCGTATTCGCGGACGGCGACGGGGGCAGCGACGCCGCCGCGATGGCCCGTGGCGGCGGCGGCGCTCGCCGCGGCGCTCTCCCCCACCCACCCCCCGCGGGCCAGGGCCGCGGCGACATGCTGTTCTACATCTCCGCCTTCTGGCCCATCGGGCAGGCGGTCGGGAGAGGGAGGGGCGCGGCGGAATGACAACGACGAGGAGGACGACGATCTGGACGAGGACGGCGACGACACCGACGACGACGCCGCCGACGACGAAGACGACGACGATGCCGCCCACGATGACGACGATGGCGACGACGACGGCGACGACGATGCCGACGCCGACGTCGCCGTTGTCGCCGCCGCCGACAACGACGACGACGAGACGATGACGACGACGACGGCGCCGACGCCCACGTTGACGACGCCGACGCCGGCGCCGACGACGACGACGCCGACGACGACGACGACGACAAGGACCTCGACGCCGACGCCGACGCCAGCGCCGACGACGACCACGCCGTCTCCGACCATGCCGACGCAGACGCCGAAACCGCCGCTGACGCCGACGACGACGGCGGCGACGACGACGCCTACGTTATCGCCGACGACAACGCCGACGACAACGCCGCCGACGACGACGCCGACACCGACGCAGACGCCGATGCCGACGCCGACGCCGATCATGACGACGCCGATGACGCCAAGGACGCCGACGCCGACGACGCCGCCAACGCCGCCAACGCCGACGCCGACGCCGACGCCGACGCCGACGCCGCCACCGACGACGCCGACGCGACGCCTACGCCGACGCCGACGATGAAGACGGCGACGACATTGCCGGGCGGCCAAGACGGGGCAAAAGCGCGCCTGCGCGCCGTCGTCGCTGCGTCATATGGTAGCCGCGTCGTCTGGCCGGTGGGGGTGGCCGCGGCCGGTCTCGGCGGCGAGCCCGACGAGGGGCGGTGCCCTTCGCCTTCGGCGAGAGGCCGTTGACCGAGGACGCGGCGGACTATTTTGGGAAGGCAGGGCTCGGAGGTTGATAGACCTCCTACCCTGACACGTCGACCAGCGAATTGGCCGTTTTCGGTTCGCGAGAGGACGTCGCGGTCGTCATTTTTGCGGGTCCATGTCCGTCGATTTGAATCCCAGGCCGGTTTCGCTAAAGTGTGGTTTACCAAAAGGAGGTTTGTTCACCGCCGAGCCGACTATTTTGGGAAGGCGGGGCGGAAGGGGAGGGACGTGAAGGGGGAGCGAGGACGGGGGACGGGAAGGGAGGTGGGTGGGTGGGGGAAGGTTGAACTGGTGAATGACGAAAGATGCATGGGGCGAAGGGAATGGCCGGAGGCGGACGGGGAGCGCGGGGAAGGGAAGTGGGGCGGAGGGAGGGGAGAGGGAAGTTGGGAGAGGAGGAGCAGGAGGAGGAGGGGAAGGAGGAGGAGGAGGAGGAGGAGGACTAGTGCAAACCCAAGACTCACCAACGATGTTGGAATAAGCCCTTCTCAAAGCTCCCTCTCTACAGGCCCGTACAGTGGTCAATTTCTGCTTGGAGACAACCGTTTGAAGATCGCGAAGCGCACCGAAACACCATGTTTGGGATTTCAGCGCCGCGAATCCACATGACTGTTGCGCATTTACGATTCTGAAGCCTGGCAGAACACAATTCGTCGGACTCCAGCACCGCGCACCAAAGAACCTGTTGCGCCCCAACAGTCCTGAGTCGCTCCACACACATTATGTTTGTAGATGACCATTTGACTCTGCGACACTCTTGCCATTTTTTGAAACTACGTTGCGTGGCGCAGAACGAGATCCGCATGTTGAAAAGGAATTACATTTGAGCAATTTCTACCTTTGTCTAAAGACGAATGCGCGCGGCGCTAAGGCGATAACCACATGTTGAGGACCACCCGCCCTCCATCCGTGAAGCCCTTGCCATTGTTTAGAACAAATGTGCGCGGCCCCTAGGTTGCGAGCAACATGATGGAGACGGCACGTCCTCCATGTTTGAAGCTGTTTCCAATTTTCAAGCCCCAGAATCATAAATGGTAAGACACTCTCAGACGCAACTCCCGGGCCCCCCTTTCGACTTACTTCGGGGAACTACAGGGGGGGAGCTATTCATAATGAAAGTGCATAAAGGAGGAGGAGGAGGCGGAGGAGGATGCGGAGGCGGAGGCGGAGAGAGAGGCGGATGCTGAGGCGGAGACGGAGGCGGAGGAAGAGGACGAGGAGGAGGAAGAGAGGAGGAAGAGGAGGCGGAGGAGAAGGAGGAGAAGCAGGAGGAGGAGGACGAGGGAGAATGAGGAGGAGGAGGAGGAGGACGAGGACGAGGAGATGAGCAGGATAGGAGGAGGCGGAGGAGGAGGCGGAGGAGGCGGAGGAGAAGGAGGGACGAGGAGCAGGAGGAGGAGGAGGAGGAGGAGTGCGAGGCGAGGAGGAGGCGGAGGAGGAGCAGGAGGAGGAGGCGGAGGAGGAGGGGAAGGAGGAGGAGGCGGAGCAGAAGGTGGAGCCGGGGGAGGAGGAGGAGGAGGAGGAGGCGGAGGAGGAAGAAACGGAGAATGAGGAGGAAGAGGAGGAGGTAGAGGGAATATAGACGGAGGAGGAGGAGGAAAAGAAGGAGGAAAAAGAGGCGGAGGTGGTGGAGGAGGAGGAGTGGGAGGAGGAGGAGGAGGAGGAGGAGGAGGAGGAGCGAGAGAAGAGGAGAGCGGGGGAGAAAGGAGGAGGAGGCGGAGTAGGAGGAGGAGGAGGAGGAGGAGGAGGTGCAGGAGGACGACGAGGAGGATGATGATGAGGACGTGGACGAGGAGGAGGATGAGGAGGAGGAGTTCGATGATGATGCTGCTGACGATGATGATGATGAGGAGGAGGAGAAGGAGGAGGAGTTGGGTATGATGATGATGCTAATGATGATGACGGTGATGCTCATGAAGCTGATGATGCTGTTGCTGATGATGATGCTGATGATGATACTGATGATGATGGTGATGCTGATGCTGGTGCTGCTGATACTGATGATGCTGATGATGACGATGATGCTGCTGATGGTGATGATGATACTGATGATGCTGATTATGCTGATGATGGTGATGCTGATGGTGCTGATGATGATGATGATGGTGATGATGGCGATGTTGATGATTAGGATGACGCTGCTGGTTACGCTGATGCTGCTGCTGATGTTGCTGATGCTGAGTTTGATGATGCTGTTGTTAATTTTGATGATGCTGATGATCATGGTGGTGATGATGATGATGGTGATGATGATGCTAATGCTGATTATGATGGTGATGCTGATGATGACTATGATGATAATGTTGATGGTGGTGGAGGTGGTGATGATGCTGATGGTGATGATGATGATGCTGATGATGATGATGATGATGGTGCTGCCGATGATGATGATGATGGTGGTGATGATGATGATGATAATGATGCTGATGATGATGATGGTGATGGTGGTGGTGATGATGCTGATGGTGATGATGATGATGCTGCTGATGATGATGATCATGATGGTGCTGCTGATGATGATGATGGTGATGATGATGATGATGATGATGGTGATGGTGATGATGATGATGATGATGATGATGATGATGATGGTGATGGTGATGGTGATGGTGATGGTGATGGTGATGGTGATGGTGATGGTGATGGTGATGGTGATGATGATGATGATGATGATGAATGATGATGGTGATGGGTGATGATGGTGATGGTGATGGATGTGATGATGATGATGATGATGATGTGATGTGATGATGCTGATGCTGATGATGCTGATGCTGATGCTGATGATCTGATGCTGATGCTGATGGCTGATGCTGATGATGATGCTGTGATGCTGATGATGATGATGCTGATGATGCTGATGATGATGATGATGATGATGATGATGCTAATGATGATGCTGTGATGATGATGAATATGATGATGAATATGATGAGATGATGAGATAGATGATGATGATGATGATGATGATGATGATGAGACGATGATGATGATGAATGATGATGATGATGATGATGTGATGGGGGGAGGAGGAGAAGGAGGAGGAGGGAGGAGGAAAGGAGGAGGAGGAGGAGGAGGAGAGAGGGAGGAGAGGAGAAGGAAAGAGAGGATGAGGTGGAGGAGGAGGGGAGGAGGAGGAGGAGGAGACCTGAGGTGGAGGCTTTACATTTTTCCACGCTGGACGTTTATCGCTCAGTTTCGTGAGCAAGGACCCTCACACACCGATCTGGATTTAAGGAAAGAGGACGAGGAGGGGAGGGAGGAGGAGGAGGTGGAGGAGGAGGACGAGGAACGAGATGAGGACGAGAAGGAGGACGAGGAGAGAGGAGGAGGAGGAGGAGAGGATGAGAGGGAGGAGGAGGAGGAGGAGGAGGGATAATGATATTAATAATAGGGGGGAGGAGGAGGAGGAGGAGGAGGAGGAGGAGGAGGAGGAGAAGAGGAGGAGGAGGAGTAGGAGGAGGGGGAGGGGAGGAGGAGGAGGACGAGGAGGAGGAGGAAGATGAGGAGGAGGAAGAGGACGGGCGGCACGAGAAGGAGGACGGAGAGGAACCTAGAAACGCCCCTGAGCCACTCGTGGGGGAAAGCAGCGAGGGGACGTGCCAGGCGGAGGGGTGGCCGGGGGGGGGGGGGCAGGACGAGGAGTGGTAGGCGACGGAAGGGGCGTCTGGAAAGTTCCGGAGAGGGGAAGGAGTGGGAGAGGGGAAGAGTGGGAGGAAGGGGACCCCCTCTGCCCAACTCCCTCGAGATTCGAATGTCACGAGGAAACGGCAACATCGTGAAGAGTCATGACCGTCGCCCTCAGTCCAGATCGATCTGTGAGCATCCCAGCGCTCGAAACTGGGCGAAAATCGCCCAGGGCGAAACACATGCGAAGCCCAAATCTCAGGGTCCTCCCTCCTCCCCCTCCTCCTCCTCCTCCTCCTCGCTCCTCCTCCTCCTCCTCCTCCTCCTCCTCCTCCTCCTCCTTCTCTTCCTCCTCCTCCTCGTCGTCCTCCTTCTCTCGTTCTTTTGTCCTCCTTCTTTTTCTCACACTTCCTTTCAGACGGGGCAAGGACGAGGATAAACCCGTTCCAGAGCGGTCCTCAACGCTCCCAGAGCGTTCCAGAACGTTCTGAGAAGGCCGCGGCGCCCGAGACACCCTCCAGAGCCGCCAGATCTCAGAGATTCTCGACCTATCCTCACCCGAGGTTGTTCTCGTCCTGGCTTCGTCTTCTCCTCCGACAGCGGCAGCCGCGGCGCAGAAGACGCGGCCGCCGCCGGGGGGCCCTCCGCGCCGAGAGGCCTCGACCTGCCTCCTCGCGTGGGCCGTGATCCCGGCGCTGGGCCGCCCCGCCGGCCCTTTCGGGGGGCGCTCCCGTGGTTCTCCTCAGCTCGTCGCTGCGAGCGAGCCTGGTGCTCAAGCAGTGGCGAGGCGTCCTGGCAGGTTTCTTGCGGAAGGCCTCTTGTCGGAGGCGACGGAGTGGGCGCACAGCCCAGGGGAGAGCAGCACGGGCACTTCTCCGGGGGCGCCGATGATCTGGGTCTTCGACAGGGCTCCCGGGCGAACACGTGCCGTGCCCGCCCCTGGGCTAGTTCGCCCTTGTCGCCGCCGCCGATCTCGTGGCGCCGCCTCCCGGGGGAGGGGGCCCCGCTCGCCGGCCCAAGAGGCCCGCGCGGCCTCCGGCAGGCCACAGCGGGGGCCCTTGCCGAGCAAGCACCCTGCTTCGAGGCTCGTCTCGGGGACCTTCCTGGGGCCCACCCAACGGATCAGTTCGACTCAAGTTCGACTGAGGTTCGACTCAGATTCGACTCGGGTTCGACTCAGGTTCGACTCAGGTTCGATGCAGGTTCGACGCAGCTTCGACCCAGGTTTCGACGCAGCTTCGCCGCACGAGTGGAGCGAGTGGCTCCAGGAAGGTCCCCAGAATGAGCATGCAACCCTGCTTGCCTCCAGGGTGCCCTGGGTTTCGTGGGGTTCGATCGTTTCGCGGCGGACAGCGCGACGTTCCCACGCCAAAAATCAGTGTCAGGTTTCTTCTGGGAGGTTTCTCTTGGTCGGGCTCCTGCTGCTGTGAGAACCTTTCTTGGTTTCCTGACGATGCGGCTCATTTCTGGCCGAGGCCGCCTGGTTCTGACGCGTCGGCGTTTCTGATGTTCTTAGAGCATGTTGCTTCTGTTTTTGTCCCTGGGACATGCTTCTGTTCCAAGAGTTCCTGGTAGGCCTATAGGAATGCCGGGACGGTCGGTCCCTGCTCAAGGGACGAAAAGACTGGGGGGACGAAGGACGACAGCCGTTCTCCACCATGTTTCAGGCGATCGCCAAGATGGATCAAGGGGCGTGGATTCGCGACGGGTCCCTTTTCCATTGGAAATCGCGGATTTCCGCCTCCGAACGAGGCGGCACCAGCCACATTTCGGGAAGGGCACCTCCTGCGATCCATGGATTTGGCGACCGCGCGCCAAATCCATGGATCGCTAATCCATGCTTGCGCGCCCCCGACTCGCTGTCGGTGCCGCCGCGGACGTGGTCCACTGGATGCAGAACGTCGCCTGCCCAATTTGGATTAGCCGTCGCTCGGTGCCGGTTTTGGGCGACAGTTTCTGTTTGTGGTCGTGCCCGCTGTCCCGTGCTTGCCCGTTTCGGGTCTGCCAGGCTCTGTGGACTCTGAGGCAGCAAGGCCGGTCGGTGCCGATGCCGCTCCCTTTGCTCTCGCCCCGTCTGGACCCCCCGCGGGCCCTTCGGTGCCACGGCCAGAGTCGCCTCGGCATCCTGGTCGGGTCGTGGCACGGTTCGGACCGGGGAAAGGGGTATACTCTTTTTTGTCCGTCCCTTCGGTTGGGCGGTCCTTGCTATCTCTTGACGAGGGCGGTGAGCAGGAGGAGGCGGGGTGACTGCCAGGTGGGCGTGAGGAGGAGAAGTGGTGGGCCCTGGGCAAGCTAATGTGTTGGCGCAAAGAGGGCACAGTGGTGCTCACAGTAATCACCAGCGCTACTCCCGCCGTAAAGGAGCGAACTCGTGGCTTGCCAGGGCTCGCGACGCAGACCAGGCTGACCCGGAGGTTGGCGCTGGCCCGCGTCGCCGTCCCCGATCAACGCCCAGAGCCCTCCTGGGGGCTACAAAAAAAGCAGCCCACGGCACGATGTCTGTGCGAAAGGTGGGGGCGACAACCTGGGGACCTACAGAGCGGAGATCGTGATCGTTCAGCGTTGAACGAATCACGCGGGGTCTGGAACCACAGCCCACGTCGTGACGGCGGCCGGAATTTCTG
Source organism: Prorocentrum cordatum (assembly GCA_963575745.1). Lineage (NCBI taxonomy): Eukaryota > Dinophyceae > Prorocentrales > Prorocentraceae > Prorocentrum > Prorocentrum cordatum. The sequence goes on along the minus strand of CAUYUJ010016437.1, from coordinate 16,977 downwards.
CCTTTGGGTCCTTCTTCCTGCTCTTAGTGCCTGTGGCGCCGTGGGAATCGCGTGGCCGCACCCCCGGTAGCTCGAGGCAGCTGGCGCTGTAGACCGTCTTTCCCCAGATTTGAGCTCATCGCGTGGCAGCTGCAATGCTCGAGAGGACTCCAAGGCCCCGGCGGGCTCTTGATCTCACCTTCCGAAATCTGGTCCTGCTGCTCCTCTCGCCCTTGCTCATCCTGTAACCCTCTTTTGTTGTGTCCACTCTCTCTTTCTCTTTCTCTCTCTACCTCTCTGCCTCCGTTCTCTTCATTTTTCCACCCTCTCTCTCTCTCTCTTTTTTTACCCTCTCCCCCTCCCTCTCCTTCTCCCCCTCCCACTCCATCCCTCCCTCGCCCTCTCTCCTCTTCGGGTAGGGTGGGAGGGGTGATAAGGGGCCAGGAGAATGGGACAGAAGGAAGATTGGGATGGGGAGTGGGAGGGAAGGGAGGGGGGGAAACGGACAGAGGGAGGGGCGCTGGAGGGGACACGACGTGTGGGCAAGGGCAGAGCAGGGGGCGGCAGGGCAGAGCGAGGGGGAAATGGTGGGAGGGACGAGGGGAGGAGGGAATGGGAAAGGGAGGATGGGAGGAGGGAGGGGAGGATAGAGAGGAGGAGGGGAGGAGGAGGGGAGGAGAGAGGGGAGAGGGGAGGAGGGACGAGGGGAGGAGGGAGGAGGAGGGGAGGAGAGAAAGGGAGGAGAGAAAGGGAGATGGGCAAGGGTGGACGGAGGGAGCTGGAAGGGGCATGGTGGAGGAGATCACCGCTCCTCCGTGGCGCTGCTGCCTTGGCCCCTCCGTGGGAGACCCAGGGCGCGGCCCCAACGGCACCGTGGAAGTCCCGCCGCCGTCGCCGCCGCTGTCGTCGCTTTCTCCGGCCTGCCGCCCCCCCCGCGTCCTGGGGGGGCGCCGGCGCGGCCGTTGGGCCGCCGGGCCTACAGTGGAAGCCCATGCCCCAGGCCCACCACGCCTGCAGAGGAGTGGGCTGCCTGCCCCCCCGGGAGGCCGTCGTGCGTGGGCGGAGGGACGGTGCATCCCGCGGGAGCTGCGGCAACCGCAAGAGGGTCGTCAGTGGCAGCGTTGCTCACAGTGGGGGCCCATGCTAAGAAATACCCTGCTTGCCAGGGGTGCCCTGGGCTTCTTGGGTGTCGATGGTCTTGCCATGGAAAGCGTGACGTTGCCACACACAAAATCAAGGGACGTTCTGGGGTCTCAGGGGTTGGGTTTCCTGCTGGGGCGTCTCAACGGAAAGAGCTGCCCGCGCTTATCCCGCCCCGCCCAAAGGGTTCTAGCACCAAATTGAGCCCCCCAAGAATATTCGAGACCTTCGGCGCCCCCGCTCGTGAAATCTTTTGCCGTCGTCGCCGTCGTTGCTGTCGCCATCGCCGTCAGGGTCGCCAGCGTCGCCGTCGTCGCCAGTGCCTGTCAGGGCTGTTGGGGCTCAACGGGAGGAAGGCCCACAGTGGGGGCCCATGGCAGGAAGCACCCTGCCTGCCCCCAGGGGGGCCCTGGGCTTCTTGGGTTTCCATGGTTTTGCTGCTGACAGCGTGACGTTCCCACACCGGAGATCCGTGGACGTCCAGAGGGGTCTCCGGGTTGGGTTTCTTGTGGAAGGTTTCTCGTGGTCGAGCCCTGGACTGCACACGCCGTCGGCAGTAAGGATCGGGCTTGGCGATAACGGCCTGGACTCGCGGCAGCGCAGTGCACTCTGCGTGCCGGAGCCCGCCGGCACGGCGCGCGCTTAACGGCACGCGCGACGGCGGCAGGCGACGGCGCGCAGAGGTTGCTGTGAACAGTTGCTTGAAGCTACGACTGCATTCGCCGATGTAGGACAGTCATGACTCCTCCTCCTCCTCCTCCTCCTCCTCCTCCTCCTCCTCCTCCTCCTCTTACTCTTACTCTTCCTCCTCCACCTCCTCCTCTTCCTCCTCCTCCTCCTACCTCCCTCTCTCCGCCTCCTCCTCCTCCTCCTCCTCACCTTCTCCTCCCCCTGCCCTCCTCCTCCTCCTCCTCCTCCTCTCCTCCTCCTCCCTCCCCTCCCTCTCCTCCTCCTCCTCCTCCTCCTCCTCCTCCTCCTCCTCCTCGCTCCTCCTCCCTCCTCCTCCCCCTCCTCCTCCTCTCCTCCTCCTCCTCCTCCTCCTCCTCCTCCTCCTCTCCTCCTCCTCCTTCCTCCTCCTCCTCCTCCTCCTCCTCCTCCTCCTCCCTCTTCCTCCTCCTCCTACTCCTCCGCCTCCTCCTCCTCCTCCTTCCCCCATCGCCGCCCCTCGCGCGCCCGATTGTATTCGCCGATGGAGGACAGTCAGGACGCCGCCATAAGGAAGGGTTCGGGTTCGGAGGGGTCTCGCAGCTCCGTGGGCCCTTCCGGTGGTGTTCCAGCAGTGGGCGCTCCTCGTGCGCCCGGAGGGACTCGGGGTCCACGGGAGGCTCCGCTCCTCTGTTCAGCGCTCTGTTTGATGGTAGCGCGACTGTACTCTCTCGGAAGCTGGGCGACGGCTGGCAAATCCGTGGCTGCTAAAACGGAGCTCCAGGAAATCGTGTTGTTCTTCTGGGAAGCAGCCCATTTACTATTTTAGTGCGTTGAGCTTGATTCTCTGGGAATGTGTGTTTTCCTCTTCCGGGAAGGCCGTTTTCGCAGCCGCGGACTTGCCAGCCCTCGCCCAGCTTCCAACTCTCCCTCGCCGCCCGTTGCGCGCGCTCCGTGGCGTAGGCTGGCGGTCGTTCCTCCTCCTTCTCCTCCTCCTCCCCATCCCTCTCCTCCTCCTCCTCCTCCTCCTACTTCCCTCCTCCTCCCCTCCTCCTCCTCCTCCTCCTCCGCCTCCCTCCTCTCCCTCTCCCCCCCCTCCCCCCCTCCCTCCTCCTCCCTCCTCCTCCGCCTCCTCCTCCTCCTTTCCTCCTCCTCCTCCTCCTCCTCCCCTCCCTTCTTCCTCTTCCCTCCTCCTTCCTCCTCCTCTTCCTCCTCCTCCTCCTCCTCCTCCTCCTCCTCCTCCTCCTCCTCCTCCTCACACACCCACAGCAAACATCCGAAGTACCGAACTGGAGCTGCTGCTGCTACAGCAACTGCACACCGCTCAAGGAGCAACGGAGGGAGAAGGAGAAGGAGAGAGAGAGAGAGAGAGGGACAGAGAATAAGAGAGGTGTGCCCGACCCAACTCCCGTGCTCCTGCGCTGCACTGGCGCGGCACGGAGGGGAAGGGAGGGGTTGCCCATGCCAATGACCCGCCATGACCATGAACCTCAAACCACCAAACCTGAGTCTCCTCTGGGCACCCCCTTAAGCGCCCGAAGCAGGCCCTCATGGGCTCCGTGCCTCACCAGCTCACAAGTATCTCGCTGTTAAGGGACACAGAGGGAGGGTACTTGTGCCACAATGCCGTTGCCAAGGCACCATCTGCGCCGAGCTCTAGCTTCCCTCTCACCCAGGGCGGGGACGCGCTGGCTCGGGACGAAGGGGCGGAGCAGGAGGGTCCTTGGAGGAAGTCAGGGAACGGGGTGGAGAGGGAAGGGGCTGGGCCAGGCCAGCACGCCATGGGCCCGTGGCTTTGAAATATAGAAGCCGTTGTTGCGGGTTCCCACCCATAGCTCCAATCCCTCCCAATCCGAGCTTCGATCCATTGCTGCCAGCTGGCAGCTGCAGATGGACAAGGAGGGGAGGAGGGAGGGAGACCCTTCACAGCAATCATCATTACAACAACATTCTGGGGTAGAGGGAGGGAGGGCGTGCAGGTGAGCAACAGTCTGCTTGGCGCACCGTCCGCCTTTGCTGCTACTTTCCACCTGCTGCTGCTGCTCTCCGCCACTACCTAGCGTTGTACCAAACTTCGTGCAAATATGGATTGTGGGGAGCTGCTCGCCAAACTTAGGACGCTCCTTATGCGCCTCGAGCTTGCCTTTGCCCACGTACGTTACTCCCCCTCCTACCCCAGAAATGGCTGGCAAGACGCAGCAACATCTCTGAGGGATAGGGATGAGGAAGAATAGGCCGGACATGGAGGGAGAAGGCGTCGAGGGAAGGTTGGGGAGGCATCTGCTGGGCAGTGGCCCCGAGATTCGGGCAAAGCTGCCTTCGTGCCTCGCCCAATGAGCTGTTGAGGAGTCTGCTGCCAACCACTGCGGTCACTGCGAGCTTTACTGGCCCGCGGACTTCCCCAGCCTGGGCACCCGCCTGGGGAATTCTGCAAGGCACGCGTCAGGGGCCCAGCACTTCCAGGGAATGCGGTTGCGTGCCGTTCTGCCCCTCCCACACCTGATGCCACATCTGATGCCACTTCGACTTCGCAACAGCACGTTTGGGCAACAGGTATGAAGCGATACTAGAAACATCGTGGCAACGCACACGTATGCCATCCTTGCAAGCGGGCTTGGTATCTTGCATTGTGGGCTCACAGATCTCGCGGGAGTTCCCGGTGTGCCTCTCCTTGGCCAACGTGATCAACGCTCCGTTGGCATCAATGTTGAACGTCACTTCGGACCTCACGACTTCCAGGCTCGAATGAGCGGCCTGGCGTCTAGCAGCGAAACGTCTGTAACGGTGCTATCGCTCTTGTCCTGCAGCGTCTTCTCTTGCAGGATGTCCCCGTAGCCGTCGTCTGAATCGTTCTGCGCCTTCACGGTGATATCATGCTGGCCGACATCAGAGGAAATGTCGAAGTGTGTTGCTCCAGAGTCGGACGCCTGCTGCTCCTGCAAATCCACATGCTTCTGCTCATAGCTGTCCTCGGAGATCGGCACTGACTCCGCGCAGCTCTGCTTCGCATGCTGCTCGCACTTCGCACTTCAAGAGGTTCTTGCTGAGGGCAGGGTAGAAGAGGTCGCTGTCTGTACGCAGGGTGTCATCGGACGTGGAACCATCCTCAGCTGCGCAGTGAGCAGCACCTGGAAAGCCCGCGGTTTCTTCGGACTGCTCCTCCTCATGGTCTGCATGGGAGCCCGAGAACTGCTGGACCTCTGCTTCCATGTTGCCCTCCATCCAGCGATACACCCTATGCACAACTTGTTGGGCCTCTCCAGGGTGTCGAAGGAAAGCTGCCGCTCTGTCCAGTGCACGCAAGTCTCTCTGGAGATCGGTGGGCACTCTCTTCCCCTGGCGTCGCAGCGCTCCGAGCCCTCGTGCCAGCGTCGTGGCCTGCAGTGCCGCGACGAGCTCCCCAGCCGCTCCCACGAGCGCCTTCGCTTCTGCTCCGAGGGAAGGGCAGGGAGAAAAAGCCCCTGGCGCAGTGTTCAACATCGCCATCAAGTCTGCCGCCTCCCCCACCGTCTGCACAAAGGAGACCGTGCTGCCATGGCGGACAGGAATGCCTCGACGCTTCGAGGCCATGGGGAAAGGGGGCAGACAGAAGATGCGAATTTTTGGGCCGACGCAGCCCCGAAATCGCGCGCGGCGGCGGGACGCGTGCGCAGCCGTAGCTTGAGCAAAATGGCTACAGACTCCTCTTCCTCCTCCTTCTCCTCCTCCTCATCCTGCTCCTCCTCCTCCTCCTCCTCCTCCTCCTCCTCCTCCTTCTCCCCCTCCCCCTCCTCCTCCTCCTCCGCCTCCGCCTCCCCTCCTCCTCCTCCGCCTCCTCCTCCTCCTCCTCCTCCTCCTCCCCTCCTCCCCCCTTCCCCCCCTCCTCCTCCGCCTCTCTCCTCCTCCTCCTCCTCCTCCTCCCCGTCCTCCTCTCCTCCTCCCTCCCCTCCTCCTCCTCCTCCTCCTCCTCCTCCTCCTCCTCCTCCTCCTCCTCCTCCTCCTCCTCCTCCTCTCCCCCCCCTCCCCCCTCCCCCCTCCCCCTCCCCCTCCTTCTCCTCCCTCGCCGCCCCTCGCGCGCGCGATCCGTGGCGGAGGCTGGCGGGCGTTCCTGGCCTGCCGCCCCCCCGCCGCCCGCCCCGCCGCCGAGACCACCCGGACCTCTGGCGCGCGGCCTCTCGGTGTTTTCGGGCCCGTCCTGGGAGCCTCCTCCTCCTCCTCCTCCTCCTCCTCCTCTCCTCCTCCTCCTCCTCCTCCTCCTCCTCCTCCTCCTCCCCCCTCCTTCTCCCCCTCCCCTCCGCCCTCCTCCCCTCCTCCCCTCCTCCTCCTCCTCCTCCTCCTCCTCCTCCTCCTCCTCCCAGGATGAGGCCTTGGCCAAAAAGGGGTCCAGCGACAAGGGGGTGGTGCACCTGGATTTGGTGCAACAGATTTTCGGGCGGGACGAAAGGGGGGGATTGGGAAAGGGGGGATTACGAAATCTGCTGCATGCAGCTGGTTTCGGCCTCACCGAGGGGCCCCTTCCTCGATACATTCACAGCCACCTCTGGCGCCGGGAGGCGCCGGGAAAATCAGCTACGTGAGCTGATTCTCAACCCCCCCCCTTGCTATCCCCCCCTTTCGCCCGACCTGAGATTAGTGGGGTTGCCGTACATCTGGTGCGTGCAAGACATGCTGGGTCGCAAATGTGTATTGCTGGATTTTCGCGTGCGAACCACATTGTAGTGGCCTCTGGCCAGTGCCGCCGATCCATGGCGCTTTTGATGCTATTGTTGGTATGGACGATGGCGACGACAACGGACCACCAGCGGTCGACGAGTGGGATCATTACGACGACGACCGACGAACGGGTTAACGACGACGGTTGACGACGACAATGATGACGACGACGGGGGAAAGAGGAGGAGGAGGACGAGGAGGAGGAGGAGGAAGAGGAGGCTGATGATGATGATGATGATGATGATGATGATGATGATGATGCTGATGATGATGATGATGATGATGATGATGATGATGATGATGATGATGATGATGATGATGATGATGATGATCACGGTGACGTTTACGATTATGTAGTGGCCTTCGACCAATGCCGCCACCGTGCCAGAGTGGTGTCGCAGGGCTCTTCAGTGTTCGTTGGGATTTCGTGGTAGGTCTCTCGGGGGTCTCATGGGTACACTTTTGAGGCATCCAGGGGGCCGTTGTGGGGACCCTCGGGGCCTCTTTTGGGCCTCTTGGGAGCCTCTTCTGGGCCTCTTGGGTCCTGCTAGGGGCCTGGGGGCCTCCTGGGACCTCTTGGGGTCCTCTTGGGGGCCTCTTGGGGGCCTCTTGGGGCCTCTGGGGGGCTTCTGGAGGCCGAGGGTTTGAAATTTCCGTTCGGGTTCCCCGTCTGGCTCCCCTTTTGGAGCCGTTTTGAGAGCCTCTCGGGCCGTCTTGGGGGGTTCTTGGGCAGTCTTGGGGCTCTCTTGGGCCGTCTTGGGGCCATTTGGGGAGCCTCTTGGGCCGTCTTGGGGCGATCTTGTGGGCCTCTGGGGCCGTCTTGGAGCGTCGGGACGCAGAATCTGTCCGAAACCATTGTAAAATTAATGATTTGGGCATCTAAGGGTCCTCTTCTGGGGGTCTTGGAGGCTTCTTGGAGCGTCTCGGCGGCCTCTTGGGCCGTCTGGAGGTCATCTTCGGCGTCTTGGAGCGCTCTTTGGGCGTCTCGGGGGCTTCTGGCGCCGTCTTGGGGGGTCTTGGGGCCCTCTTGGCCCGTCTTGGGGCACTCGTGGGCCCAGGAAAGCCCTCCCCAGAAAGCGGACCACAACTCGCACCCCCCCCCCTCCCTCCCCCTTTTCCCCGGCAGAGCCCCCCAGTCCCCCCCCCCCCAGCTGAGCGGAAGCTCAGGCTCCAGGCTGTAGGCTGTAGCTGAGATTTGTTCAAAATCACACGCGGGATCGGCGGACTTGCAATACGGTGCAAGAATATTCTCCGACGCCGTACATTTGCAATTTAATGGGCCCAAATATATTGCACCACCCCTTTTCAGCTGGTCCGCCAGAGGTCAGGAGAGGAGGGGGAGAGGGGGGGCTAGGGAGGTGACGAGCGGGAGCGTGGACGCGTTCGTGCATGCGCGCGTGCGTGCGCGCGTCTGCTATGTCATGCACGCCGCTCCGATGGGGATGCTGGGTGGGTGGGTCACAGTCCCGTCCCGTTCAGGAGGGTCCCGTTCCAAAGTGGCAAACACACGTGTCTCTCTTGTCCCTTCACCCCTCGCTGTTCGTTCATATCTCTCTCACGCTGCCTCTGTCCCTCCCTTCCTCTTTTGGGGCACGGTTGCGTGTACAATGTTATAGATGTAGGTGTATGTATGTATGTAGATATGTATGCATGCATGTGTGTATGTATTTGTGTGTGTATGTTTGTATATATGTATGTATGTATGCATGTATATGGTTGTGTGCATTATGTGTGTATGTGTGTATATTTGTACGTATGTATGTACGTATGTATGCATGCATGTATGAATGCATGCGTATATGTATGTGTGTATGTATGGTTGGTTGTTTGTATGTACATGTATACATGCATGTACGTATGTATGTGTATATGGATGTGCGTATGTATGTATGCATGTAGGCATGCATGTTTGTATGTGTGTATGTGTGTGTGGATGCATGCGTGTGTACGCATGCATGCATACATGTATGCATTGATGTGTATGTATGTATGCATGCATGCATGTATGTCTGTACGTCTGTATGTCTGTGCTTTATGTATGTATGTATGATTATATGTGCTTACGTGTGTATGTATGCATGAATGTATGTGTCTGTGAATATGTGTATGTGTGTATTATGTATGTATGTATGTATGTATGTATGTATGTATGTATGTATGTAGGTATGTGTCTATGTGTGCATACATGCATGCATGCATGCATTTATGTATGTATGAATGCATGTGTGTATATGCATGCATGCATGCATGCATGTATGTACGTACGCACGTATGTATGTGTGTATGTATGTGTGTATGTATGTGTGTATGTATGTATGTATGTATGTATGTATGTATGTATGTATGTATGTATGTATGTATGTATGTATGTATATGTATGTGTGGATGCAGGTGTGTATATGTATGTATGTATGTCTGTGTATGCATGCTGCGGCAGGCAGGGGCAGGCAGGCAGGCAGGCAGCAGGCAGGCAGGGAGGCAGGGAGGCAGGAGCAGGGAGGCAGGGAGGCAGGGAGGGAGGGAGAGGGAGGGAGGGAGGGAGGGAGGGAGGAGGGGGAGGGAGGGGTGAGGGAGGTATGTTATTATGTATGTATGTATGTATGTATGTATGTATGTATGTATGTATGTATGTATGTGCGTATGTGCGTATGTGTGTATGTGTATGCGGGTCCGTAGCCATTTTGGCTCAAGCCATTTTGGCTCAAGCCATCTCGGCTCGAGGTGGCCTGAGTGGCTTGGGCGGCGCCGCACCCCCTGCCCTCGGCCGCGCGGGGCGCGGCGGATGGGGCGACAGCGCGGCCGGGGCGGGCCATGTACGGCGGACCCTGCGGGGCGGGCGCCGGCGCAGCGGCGGCGCAGCAGGGCGGCCTCCCCAGCCTCCTGGAGGGCTGGGCCTGGGGCTGGGGCTGGTGCCTCATCCCAGTGCCGCTGGCAGGAGCCGCGGGCGCGGGGCCGCTCCTCGCCCCCGCGCCGGGTGCGTGGGCCGGGCCCCGCGCGGCCTGGCCCGGCTTGGCGGAAACAGAAGAAGGCAAACCCAACCAGCGGGTTGAGGAGGCGCCTGCGGCTGCACGCGCCGAAGGCGGCGGAGGCCCCGGCGAGCAGCTGGCGAGCTCCCCCGCGCGCGGACCCGCCGGGCCCAGGCCGCTGCCTGCAGCGCCCGGGGCAGGAGCGACTGGCCCCCTGGCACGAGGACCGACGGCGCAGCCGGTCGGCAAGAAGAGCGACGGCTGGACGCCACCCTGGCCGGGCGCCGAGCGGCGGGGACTGCCGCAGCCCGCCGCGCCCCCCGCGCCAGCCGGAGGCCCAGCCGCGGCGCCGGGAGGAGGAGCGGGCGCCCCCCCCGAGGCGGGCACGGAACCCGGCGGGCAGCCCGCCGCCTTCCAAGCCTTGGGCGGCGACGGCGGCCGACCAGGCAAGGGACGCAAGCAGAGGGAAGCCCTCCTCGAGCTACTCCTACTCGAGCGAGGAGGAAGCAGAGAGCGACGCGGCGGGACCAGACGCGCCGGCCGCCGCGGCCGGGACAGCGGCCGGGCCAGCGCCACCAGCAGCAGCGCGGACGGCGGCCGCGGCTCCACGGGCTCTGGCCGCGGCGGCGCGGGCTCTGGCCGCGCCAGCCGCGGCTCCGCCGGCGGCGGCCCCGCCGGCAGCGCCTGCGGAGCCCGCGCGGCAGGGCGCCGGGAGCACGGCGGCGGATCTCCACCTACCATGTTTTTTTTGGTTGTGTCGGGTTATAAGTTGTTACAAGGGATTATAACGTCCACTATAACCTGCGTACAACCTGCTACAACCAGCTCGTAGCGCTCGTAACATCCTAAGTCACACCCTGACGTGCAAAAACAATATAACCCAACACCAGAGGATATAAGTGTTATAGGGTGGTTATAACTCCAAGATGACGTCAATATAAAATATATTCAGAAACTTAGGTTGACTTACAAAAGTGATCTTGGAAGTTGACTTGATTTACGAAAAAGTTATTTTGACTTATGAAAATCGAATTCTACAAACGTGTAGCCTTCTACGAACCCAGTGGTCGACCATCTTGGGAATTTCGCCACTGGGCCAAAACTGCTACATGCATGTACCTTCGCTTCTTACACGTCTATTTACAAAAGCCAAAGGAACTTTATCAAGAAGTTGCTGCGACCGTGCCTCGGGTGAGGGTATGTGGCTTCTTGGGCTTCTGAGTTTGGGGCGTCCCTACGCGTCTTCGGGCAGAATTGTGAGGCCTCTGGCTTGCTGCCGCGCGCGCTCCATGCGTGCTCCTGAGGGTGTGTCGGGGGCTCTGACAGGGCGCATAATGATGGCGGTGCTGGCTATGATAATGATGATGATGATGATGATGATGACGCTGATGATGTTGATGGTGGTGATGATGATGGTGAGGGTGATGGTAAACATGACGATGATGATGATGATGATGACGGTGATGATAATGATGATGATGTTGATGATGGTGATGACGATGATGACGATGACGACGGTGGTGATGATGGTGCTGATGATGATGTCGGTAATGATGATGATGGCGCTGATGCTGATGCTGATGGCGCGCGATGGAGATTGTTTCCTCTCTCTCTCTCTCTCTATCGCTGCCGTCGCCTAAGGTGCGTTGAGCAGGTCGCGGCTCTTGCGAGCAATTCTGGCCCACCTGGCCAACTTCGCCACGCGTGTCTCGAGCTCCTCGCCACTGGATTCAACCTCTGTCGGGCTGCCGTCGACGGGCGAAGGGGGGGGGGGGGCCTGCGAACATTCACGGGGCGAGGGGTCCCGTCTGATGCGACTCTCTCAGCGGTCTGGCGCCAGGCGCGTTCAGCTGCATGGTCAGCGGCTCGGCCCTGAGCGACCATGTCGCCAGCGACCGTGGTGTCCAGAGGTGGCGCGGTCTGGTCCTCAGCGACCATGGTGTCCGAGGCGGCCTGCGCATGGCCCTCAGCGGCCTTGTCGGTCTGGTTGGCGACGACCTGGCCCTCAGCGGCTTGGTCAGCGGCTCGGCTCTCAGCGACCTTGTCCTCCGCGACCTGGCCAGCCGCTCGGTCGGCTACGACCCGGTCGTCAGTGGCTTGAACAACGGTCTGCGGGTCCTCAGCGAAATTGTCCGAAACGGCTTGGTCTTCAGCAGTTGCGTCGGCGTGGTCGGCGACGACTGGGCCGCGGCGCCTCTGGCCGCGTCGGCGCCGCGTCGAACGCGCGGTCGCAACAACAGACAGGGCTCGCCGCGAGAGTTCCAGTACCGAATGGGCGGGAGAAGCTTCGGGGGCATTCTGGCGCTGAAACGGCAGCGGTATGACATCGATTCAAATACGGATGACGGTATTGTTGGTCGCGGGTGGTTACAGTGTATGTTGTTGGTTACAATGTTTGATGCCGAGTGTTTTGGTGTGCGTGGTTGTGTTTGTCGTTGTTGGTCGCTTTGTTATTGATGACAGTGGTGATGTTGTTGATGATGTCAGTCTTTGTTGTTGGTTGCGGAAATTGTATGGTGATGGCGTTGTTTGTTGTTTGGCAGTGGTGCTGTTGTTGACGATGTCAGTGTTTGTTGTTGGTTGCGGGGTGTTTATTGTGATGGCGTTGTTTGGTGTTGATTGTTACGGTGAGTATTGCAATGGTGATGGTCATGCTGACGAATGTGACAATGGCGATGATGAAGATGGTGGGTATGGCAACAATGATGTTGATGATGATGATGATTGTGGTTATGATGGTGTACGGTGATGTTAACCGATGGTTGCAGCTGTGCTTGGATGACATGCGATGCTGATGATGGTGTTCTTTTTTTGTTCAGGCGCTGCTAAGGGTCGTGCAACAACGATGGCGCGATTACGCCACCAATCCCAGCCAAGTAACTACTTCCAACTACATTGGGCGGGCGCACGCACGACGCAGACATGCGCGCCCTGCCTCGCCCAAGCTGACGGGCTGCGCATCGCGCAAGCGTGCGCGAATGCAACGCGTTCGGGGCGGGCCCCAGTGGTGCGTGCGAAGCCAAAAGCAAAGCCTCGGCGCATAAGGCCATGCTCTCGCCACTGCAGGAGGTCGCCCTTCCCGAGTTCACCCGTCGGCGAATTCAGGATGGGGGCCCAGGCCACGCATTGGATGTGGCACTGGTCTGTCGCAGCGAATTCTGCGTTGCATGCGTGCACGGGGCCGCGCCGACAGACTGGTGCCAGCGTGTCTGGCTTGCCCAACGCCTTGGCCAATCTCTGTAGATCGCTTGCAAGAACGGTGGTTGGGCTCTCGTTGAGCGAATAGCCGCGCGCGCGCGCTTCATCACTTTGCGATGGCGCTCAGGGCCAAAACAAGACAACAGAACGCGCCAACGAAGCCAAAACTCGGGCACGTGTTTCTGCAGATGGATCTTCCTTTTGACGGACCTCAGGTATATATTCTTGAACAGTTCGTGATGCGTCCGCATGGCGCTCTGCAGCGTCGACACGTCGGACAGGTCGCCCCTCTGGAAAATTGCCAACATGACCCGAAGCAGCGCGAACCAATCCAACGCCCGCTGCAGCCCTTGCGATGCGCTGCGGTGCCACGACAACGTCAACGAACAGCCCAAGCACAACTACGGCAGAGAGCGCCTCTGCTGCAAACCCTCTGAGGTGCTTCCCATGCGCCGCAAAGATGCGATCAACAAAAAAATGCGCCCCAAACCCTTCGTGTTCTTCGGGGAGGTGACTTGGCTGCACCATGCATCTACGTCGTGCTTGGCGGTGCCGCGTGGGCAGATCAGGTTCACCAGCCCGTTAATCTCATATTGAGCGCCCCCCCCCCCCCCCCCCCTGACGCGACGCACGCGCGCATCCAGTCAGGGTACTCGCACCATGGCGGTCGCAGCGTGGTCCCCACGAGGTCGTCCCACAGCACCCCCTCGGGGTCCCACTTGACGCCAGTGCTCTGCTGCAGAAAGGCGAGGTCCCCTCCGCCATGTGCGCGCGCCGCCACGCGTCTTGCCAGCTCGTGCAAGGTTTCGGGCGTGTGCGGGTCCATGCGCTCGTACTCGGCGCTATCGACGTGGGCCAAGTAGGGGTGGTGAAATGGGCGACGCCGCCCCAATATATTCCGACGCCATCCGCGCGGCACGCTGCCGTTGAAACCAACGTGGTTGAATGCCCATCACATGCTGCTCCCAGTCGGCGACGAGCACCGACGGCTTAGCGCGAAATTGCATAGACTCACAATTGTGTGTCAAGCCAACTCAGCTCAAAGACTCGAGCAACGAGCGGGTCATGATCCGAACAAGGTGTGACCATGCCACTTTTACTTCTGATCAGCCACTCTCGCGTAAGCGAACGGAATCCAAGCCAAATCCCCGTCCCTGAACCAAGCGGGGTATTGCAAGATTGTGAAATAAAGGCATTGGCAAGACCGTCCATCGTCAGGGCGCTTTTCGTTCCCTGGCTGGGCCATGTCTAAGTACAGCACAATGTCCAAAGTTTCTGGGGGCGCACGCTGCACTACACCGCTGAGAAAACGGGAAAAAACTGGCCGATACAGTGCACAAGTAATACAAGAGAGCAGCTGGACAAACTTGATTCACCGTCATCGTGCCACCAGGCCCCACGATCAACGCGTTCGTGCCGACAGTGCCATAGGGTGTGCTTGCGTTCCGAATGGAATGGAGGTGCCGATGCGATCGTTTAGGCGCCCGTTGCACTCTATGAGTGACCGATTGAACCGTGTCTGCCATAGCCTGAATCATCGTTAGTGCAGCACATCCGCTCGCAGCCGCCGCGACTGCGTAAGTCTCGAACGCAGCATCGCTGTTCCGTTTCTTGCCGGGCATTGGGTTCGTGGACACCGAAACGGTGCACTGAAATCGGGCCACAATACAGCTGAGCCCAAAGCGGCTAACGTGATGACGATGATAGGTGCGATGTGTGGCCATGCGTGTCGTCTGCACATCAAGTATATGTGAGTCGGTATGTTTATATGTGGGTCTACAAGTATCTGTGAGTCGGTCTGTTTATGAGTGGGTCTACAAGCATCTGCGAGTCGGTCTGTTTATGAGTGTGTCTACGTGAGATATTGTGAATATGATTCTGAGTGGTCGAATTCTGAGAGGGTCTGGTTCTGAGAGTCGAGGCTCTCCGGCGTGGTTTCGAGCGTTTCCTTGCGTTTATCTTGGAGGAGAAGGAGGAGGAGGAGGAGGAGGAGGAGGAGGATAAGGAGGATTATGATAGTGGTGATTGTGGCCCTTTTTTCATTCAGCACCACCCCTAGCGCTCAACGTGCATGAACTCCCAATCCTGCGTGTCCTCGTCTGGCCTGGCGACCCACCCCCCGTCGAAATCGCCGATCGACTCGCAAAATGTGCTGTCGAAGCCGCCCACGGTTGCGATGCGCTCGGCTTTCTCGGCCTTCTCGGCCAACATGCTGATCTGGCGTCTGATTATGCTGATGCCCTTTGCGATGCTGGCCGCTTCTTCGTGGTTCAAGTTGTCGGGGACGAGTGCGGTGATTTGGTCAACATCCTTCAACATCTGCTCGAGCTTATCGTTGATGGCAATCACATCGGGATTGATACGCACCTCGTCCTCCATTCGGTCCTCGACCTCGCTCTTCACAACTTCCATCGCAATGGAAACCGACGGAGCGCCGATGGGTCGTCGAGCCAGCAGGTCATACAGCTACGGGTTGCGGTCGCTATCGTCTCCACCCTCCTCCTCGACCACCGTCTCGTCGTCCGCCTCCTCCTCCTCCTCCTCCCCCTCCTCGACCCCTGAAATGCGACATCGATGTCGCGTTTCAGGGGTCGTTCCTCTTCCTCCTCCTCCTCGTCGTCCTCCTCCTCGTCGTCCTCCTCGTCGTCCTCCTCCTCCTCCTCCTCGACCCCTGAAATGCGACATCGATGGCGACATCGATGTCGCGTTTCAGGGGTCGTTCCTCTTCCTCCTCCTCCTCGTCGTCCTCCTCCTCGTCCTCCTCCTCCTCCTCCTCCTCCCCACGCGCACTCATTGAATCCTAAACTCAAGATGCCCTATCTGTTGAAACTGTTTTTTGTATATACGGGAGGATCAAGCAAGTCGAAATCTTCGTAAAGAATGGTCGTTCGCGCCTATCTTTTACACCCCGTCTGGCCCCATCCAGAACCATGTGTCAGATGTAATTTCAGCCCCTACATGTCAGTTAAATCCAAGCTTCATCCCTGCATCATCTCTACTGTATGTATGCCCTGATTGACCGATACGTTGCCGACGCAATTTCCAGCGTGTAACTTCCAATCGTAGAGCTTACATCCCATCCATCTGAAATCGAGAATTATGCTTGGGACCTTCTCCAGGTGTTTGGGGGGCCCCGTTTGGTTTTCTTAAGCCTCGAAGGGCCCAGTCAAACCCTCGAGTAGGCCTTCGGAGTCTCAGATCTAAAATTCGGAACTTCCGAGGGTGGGCGGGGCCGGCACATTCGGGCACACGTTCCGGCGCACGGGGGGGGGGGGCCCGGCACGCCATACATTCGGTTGGGCGGAGAGTTCCGGCACACCTCCGGCACGCCCCTCTTTCGCGCGCGAGAGAAGGGGGCGGGGGGCAAACGAGGATTGTGCTGCTTGAAGGGTCCGTTTTGTCAGGAGTGAAAGTGGGGTCGTTCAGTTCCCCTCTCTCCCCTCCCCCATTCACCTCAATCCCCCTCGTACTTTCCTCCGCTTCTCCTCTCTCTCTCTCTCTCGCCAGGCGACCTGTTTTTTCTTCTCCCTCCTCTCTCTCTCTCTCTCTCTCTCTTTCTCTCTCTCTCTCTTCTCTCCTCCTCCCTCCTCCTCCTCCTCCTCCATCCTCCTCCCTCCTCCTTCTCCTCCTCCTTCTCCTCCTCCTCCTCCTCCTCATCCTCCTCCTCGTCCTCCTCCTCCTCCTCCTTCTCCTCCTCTCCTCCGCTCCTCCCTCTCTCCTTCTCCTCCTCTTCCTCATACCTCCTCCTCCTCCTTTTCCTCCTCCCCCCCCTCCTCCTCCTCCTCCTCCTCCTCCTCCTCCTCCTCTCTTTATCCCTCCTCCCTCCTAATCCTCCTTCTCCTCCTCCTCTCTCCTCCTCTTTTTTTTTTTTTTTTTTCTCTCTCTCTCTCTCTGGCTTCCGCAGTAGGATGATGAATGTGATGAGGGTGTTCCTGATGATGATGGCGATGCTTGTAATGATGAAGGTAGTGACGGTGGTGATGATGTTAGTTGTTATGATCCAGTAACAACGGTTGCCGACTGTGCGATAGTTGCGGTGGGGATGGTGGGGTGGTAATCGTGATTGTGATGGCGGTGGAAGTGGTCAGAACGATGATGTCGATGACGATATGTGACGATTGGAGTGGTGATGATGAGCATGGCGATGGCGGCGATGCTGATGATGATTATTGGTTGCCAGCGGCTATCGAGCAATGATTCGCCACAGGCTCGAGCGTCTGAACATCCAAAACGAAGTCACACTGCGCACAGTGTGTTTAGCGTTGCATGGCGACGACCTGCAGCGCTCTCACTTCGTGACATCCTTGTCCTCACCGATGGGCTTCTCCTCATCCTCGATGGGCTTCTCCTCATCCTC
>CAUYUJ010016436.1:223762-278163 GCA_963575745.1 Prorocentrum cordatum | reverse complement strand
CTCCTCCTCCTCCTCCTCCTCCTCCTCCTCCCCCCATCCTGGCTCCATCAGAAGAGCAACCCAGGGTGAAAAAGCAGTCCCCGAGGACGGGCCCAGAGTGCTGGGCCCCGGGCATTGAGCACAAACAAGACAACAAGACGTCGGAGGTCTGGGCCCTGGGCCTTCGACGGGGAGCTGCTGCCTGGACGGCGCGGGCTGTGGATTCCGTCACCGCGCGAGCCGTCCAACCTTGAACGGAGTTCTGAGACGCTACCGCCAACAGGAGGACGACGAGAAGGAGGAAGAGGAGGAAGAGAAGAAGGAGCAGGAAAATGAAGAGGAGGCGGAAGAGGAAAACCCCGGGGAAATCCAAAAAAACCCAAACCTCTGATCCTCCTCTGCCTCGTCCTCCTCTTGTTTCACCCCTCTTCCGTTTCTTTCCCTCCCTCCAGGAGCCACCAGAAAGCCTACAAAAGACCAAGACTAACACCACCTCCTCCTTTCCCCAATCCTTCCCCATCCCCCCCTCCTCCTCCCACTCTTACTCTCTCCTGACCTCCCCCCTTCCTACCACTCTTACCCCTCTTCCTCCTCCCACTCTTACTCCTGCAAATGTAACTGGGGCACGTACGCAGAACAATCGCAACGCAGGGTACGCAAGTGGTAGTCGCCGCCTGCCGGCGGCATATCATGCTTGAGCCAAAAAGCGATGCCAGTCCACAATCACTGCATGTCTGCATTCTAACACCCTCCCTCGCACGGCCCCCCCGTACAAGCGGCGGAAACGTGTTATCACAAACTGAACCAAAAGTCTAGATCCACGTTTGTCCATGCTGGCTTACTAACCCTACCAGCGTTGGACCGCAAAATGACGGGGCGTTTCTCGCACACTAGCGCTCACCGCGTAGTGGAGGCATGCGTGGGGAAGCCATACCAATAACAGTGGGTTCCCCATCTTCTGCAACAGGTTAACAAACATTGAATGGTACAGTCCAAGTATGGTCGCTGAAGTAGAACTCGATATGCTGTTTGATGGCCTGGAGCAAGTGATCTTCGCCGCTGTGGCAGTCGGTGGAGCCGTCATGATCGTTAGCGTTGCCAGCAGGATATAACTGGCTCGCCTGCAAGGTCTCAAGCCGAACCAAGAATCCCGACAAAGGGTCGCGACGATGTATACAGAAGAGTTCCTGCTTGAAGCAGCGGCGCCTGCTCTGCAGCGCTTCCAGGCCTCCAACGCGAGAGACAGGCGGCGTTGCCCCAGTGGCGACTACCGACGGCATCCTGGTACGCTATGTGTTCCAAGTGGTCTTGCTCGAAGGCGTCGTCCGTAATGGCTTCACGTAGTCTCTGAAAGCGCACCCCCATTTTCATCTCCAAAATCTGTTCGACCAGTTGGCGCTCATTAGGTCGGAATCCCGATGAGCCACCACATTGCGAAGCAGCTCGGATCCGAGAGCGTGAAGACGGCTGCGACTGCGGTCGCGAATCATAGCGACTTGCGAAAATTGATGCAGCGGGTTTTGCCGAACACGCGTAGGGCGCCAAAAGCAATGTTTGGTAGAACGGTCACGTCCGCTTCAACAAGCCATTCGAGCACAACAATATGGTGTGCAAGAAGAGTAGAAGTAAACACGTAGCTCCGAAAGAGATGAGAAGAATGCGTCGTGTCGGCTCCTGATCTGGACTGGCTACGAATGTCGCCCAATTTCTCCTTCTCTCTCTTTTTCCTTCTCCGCCTCCTCCTCCTCCACCTCCTTTCCCCCCCCCCCTCCTCCTTCCGCCCCCTCATCATCCCTCCTCCTCCTCCCTCCCTCTTTCCGCTTTGCTCTTCCCGCCGCCCCTCCCGCGTTCCCTGTCCCCCCTCCCCCCTCCCGGGCGCACATGCTGAGCCGCTGCGCGGCGGTGGTGGACGCCGAGAAGGTGCCGCCGGAGAGCGGACGGACGCCGCCGGGGGCGGCGCCTCGGCGCCGCGGGGCATGGCGAACAAAACACACACTGCATACGAAAACAAACCAGGACACATGCACACACACACACACACACACGCGCGCGCACACGCGCGCACACGCGCGCGCACACACACGCACACACGCACACACACACACAGACACACGCACACACACCCGCACACACACACACGCACACACACACTTTGGCGTCGCGGCGTAAAAGTCTGTGGCCACACAAGTCGTTGGCGTCGTCGCGTCGCAACACACGCACACAAGTTTGTGGCGTTGCGGCCACGCGTGCGGCGGCGCGGCGTATGGCAGGTCAGGCGAGCGCGCGGTCCAACCCAGCTCAGGCAGCGCGGAGAAGCTGTCCACCCATAGGGGATCGACGGCAACACTCACGGGGGGGGGCAGCTGCGAGGGGAGGGACGGGGGGAAAAGGGTGAAAGAAGGGGGAACGAGGCCAAGAAAGCGCAGTGCGGCAGTGACAAGCCGAGGCAACAGGCGAGGCGCACCGGGATGGCGGCAACGGCAGACAACCAGGAATAATGACCAAGGACGTACAAACACACACACACACACACGCGCACCCTTTCTGGGCAACGCTTGGTCCCAACCATGGAGCCGTATCGCGATGCTCCCTACAATGTGAAGCCATGCGCCACCATACGCAAATGAGCCAAACCGAAATTTAGCTTTCGATGTCAAGAATTCCAGACAAATCCCAAGGTCTACGGCAAAACCCAAAGACCCCGCAGATGCAGGTAGGAGTGAGGGGTCGCTGCGGTCTCGGCGCGCGCGCTGCGATTTGGAACACTGAGGATGACGAGCCCGCCGCAGTGGCCGATTTTCTCGCCGTAGAGCCAATGGGGATCAAGCTCGCCGCAGGCGTCGATTTCTTTCACCTAGCAACAAAGAATTGTAATCACAAGACAGGCGCCGATTGTTTTGCACCACAAAGGCCTCCTGGGGCCCCCATGAACGGGCGGGGCCCTGGGGCTGGGTTTCGCCGGGCCCCCCCCCCCGGCCAGACAGATGAAGATAAACAAGACGCGCGCAAATTGACTCGCGTGCGCGGAACTCCCTCCCTCCGAAAAGTGGGTGATGATTTGAAGCGCATTGGAAGCATAAGCTAAACTAAATAACGGTAATCGTAATTCCCTGGCCCAGCGGGCCAGAGAGGTGTGTTAGAATCTCTCTCAGAGGCTCAGAACAATTCTAATTCGCGCGCGCGTTTCTTCGCCTGGGGGGACCCCCAACGAAAAATAACCCAGGCAAATCGCGGCAAGATCCCGGCAAAGTGAGGGCCACGGATGCTGGAATGTTTGGCGGCTTTTCAGGGCCCCCAAGAGCGCCCCAACGGACCCCGAGGGAGCTCCGAGAGGGCCTGAGAATAAGGATCAACGATGGCCAGGCCAAAGATGGCCCGAAGACAGTCCCAGGAGGCCGCAAGATGGCCTCACGACCAACAGGGTCCCTTGAGCTTCAATGTGATGGATTTGTATTGTTCCAAGGATTTAGGCGTCACCGTCTCTTCGGGCTCCCGACCGCCCAGGACGGCCCAGCGGGCCCCCAAGATCGCCCGCCCTCCGCATGCTCAGGGGTCGTGCTGATCCTGCGCGCCATGCTCCTCCTGTTCATGCTGCTGCCGCCGCTCAGCAGCAGCAGCAGCAGCAGGAACAGGAGTAACGCGAGAGCCCCCCCAGCAGCAGCTGCTGGGGGGGGGCTCTCGCGCTCTATAAGGTTATCCCTCGATATTGCGATAGGCGGAATATGAATAGGAGTAGGATGAGGATGAGGAGGAGGAGGTGGAGGAGGACGAGGAGGAGAAGCAGAAAGAGGAGGAGGAGGAGGAAGAGGAGGAGGAGGAGAGAGAGCAAGGGAGGGGGGAACGTGGAAGGATGGAGCGGAGATGAAGGAGGAAGGATGCGGAGAAGGATCAGGAGGAAGAGGGAGGGGGGAAGGGGGAATGATGAGAGAGGTGGCGGGTGGAGCAGGAGAAGGGGGAGGAGGACCAGGAGCAAGAGGAGGAGGAGGAGGAGGAGGAGGATGAGGAGGAGGAGGAGGACTGATGATGACTGGTGATGATTGTGATGGTGATGGCGATGACGATGGTCATGTGGAGGAGGAGGAAGAGGAGGGAGAGGAGGAGGAGGATACGGCTGATTAGGAGGACGACGAGGGACGGAGGAGGATGGGGAACAGGAGGAGGTGAGAGGGGCAGGAGGAGGGGGGTGAGAAGACGTTTTTGTTTGGGAAGGGGCTCGGATGTCAATTATCATAATGGCACTCGGAGGTCACAAAGGGTACCCTCCCGTCCCCAGTGCTCATCGCCCTCGTGCCCTCGCCCCCCTCCTGCTCCCCATCCCCCCTTTCCTCCTCATTCTCGCCCCCTCCTCTTCCTCTCCTCCTGTCCCTGCTTCTTCCTCCTCCTTCTCTTTCTCTGCCTCCTCCCCCTCCCCCTTCTCCCCCTCTCCCTCCTGCTCCGCCTCCCCCTCCGTTTTCTTCTCCTCTTTCTCTTCGTTTTCATCCTGATGATCTTCCTCTACAGGAGTGCCCGTGGACCTCAATCGGAGCAATGTACATCAACAGTTTCGATTTGTACATGGGCGCAGCGGGACAGGGAGCGAGGCGTGGGCCAAAACAGCCCAATAAGAGAAGCAGCCACACTGAGCGCTTCCCTCATCGGGCCAGTGAGGGAAGCAGCCAAATTGAGCGCTTCCCTCATCGGGCCAGGGAGGGAATCAGCGGATTTCAGCGTTTCCCTCATCGACGGTTTTGCCTGATTCCTGATCTGGTCGCTGCTGTCGGCTGGTTGTTGGTCTTGCCATGCGCATGCTCAGGGCCCCTTTCTACTCCTGCTGCTGCTGCTGCTGCTGCTGCTGCTGCGGCTGGGGTGCTCTCGCGTTCCCTGTGATGATCCTGAATGTGATCCCTCCGTATCGCGATGATGATGAGGAGGAGGCGGAGGAGGAGAGAGGGCGAGGGAGGGCGGAACGCGGGGGGAGGGAGCGGAGAAGAGAAAGGATGATGATGCTGATGATGATGATGATGATGATGATGATGATGATCATGATGATGATGATGATGATGATGATGATGATGATGATGATGATGATGCTGATGATGATGATGATGATGATGATGATGATGATGATGATGAGAAGGAGGAGGAGGAGGAGGAGGAGGATCATAATCAGGATGACGAAGGAGGGTGGAGCAGGAGAAGGGGGAGGAGGGGGAGAGGGAGCAGGAGCAAGAGGAGGAGGAGGAGGAGGAATGGGAGGAGGAAAGGGATGGATCGGGACGTGGAGGGCATGGTAGGGAGGACATGTAGGAAGAAATGATCCCCTGTCTTCTTTGGGCATGCTATTGTGCGCGCGCGCTGTGAAACATATGGGCTAATGCTTCCCTTACTGCGCTGTTTTGGCCCGCGCATCGCTTATTGCCCCATTGCGCCCAGTGACAGAACCGGAACTGATGTTGCACGTTGCCCCGACGGAGGTCGGCGGGCATTTCTAAAGAAGAGGATCAGGAGGAGGCGAAGGAGGAGAAAGATAAGAAGGAGGAGGGGAGGAGGAGGAGGAGGAGGAGGAGGAGGAGGAGGAGGGAGAGGGCGAGGAGGCAGTGGAGGAGGAGGAGGAGAAGGAGGACGGAGAGGAGAGAGAGGAGGAGAGGCAGAGGAGGCGAGGGGGAGGAGGAGGAGGAGGAGGTGGAGGAGGAAGGAGGAAGGAGGAATGGGGGAGGGGGATAGGGAGAGGGAACGGGGGAGACCGCTGATCATGAACAATAGGAATGGGAGGGTGCCCTCTACTACATACCTCAGAATGCAAGTCATCCGAGACCCCCCTCAAAAAGAACGTCTTCATATGCCCCGCCTGCTCCCCCATTCACCTCCTCCTCTCCTTCATCACCCTCCTTTGCTTCGTCGTCATCGTCCTCCTCCGAATCAACCGCATCAATATCATCCTCCATGTGACCATCGTGATCATCTTCAACATCTTCATCATCAACCAACAACCTCCTCATCATGATCCTGGTCCTCCTCCCCCTTCTCCTGCTCCATACTCCATCTCTCCCATCATTTCTCCTACTCCCCCTCCCTCCCTCTTCCTCCTCATCTTTTTTTCTCATCCTTCCTCCTTCATCTCCGCTCCCTCTTCCCGCGTTCCCCCCTCCCTCGCCCCCTCTTCTCCCCCGCCTCCTCCTTCCTCATCGCGATGGCGAGGGATCACCTCGTCACAGGGAACGCGAGAGCCACCCGGCAACAGCAGGGGGAGCAGGAAGGGGAGCAGGAACAGAATCAGCACGATCCCTGAGCACGCGGTGGGCGGGGTGATCTCGGGGGTCTTTAAGACCGCCCTGGGCGGTCGGGAACCCGAAAAGGCGAAGACGCCAAAATGCGTGAAAGAAACAGAAAACTCATCATTTGAATTGAAGCTCGGGGGTCCCTGTTGGAGCTGTACTGGACCATGGCGGGGCTGTCTGGCGGCGTCTCGGTCTTGGGATTGCTTCCGGGCCATCTTT
Source organism: Prorocentrum cordatum (assembly GCA_963575745.1). Taxonomy (NCBI): domain Eukaryota; class Dinophyceae; order Prorocentrales; family Prorocentraceae; genus Prorocentrum; species Prorocentrum cordatum. The sequence continues at coordinate 271,708 of CAUYUJ010016436.1, read as the reverse complement.
GGGCTGGCTGCCCATTGATCTTTCTTCTTCGGCATTCTCGGAACTCCCTGGGGTTCTGTTGGGGCGTTTCTGGGTCGCTCTTGGGGGTTCTGAAGACCGCCGCCCGGAGTTCCAGCGTCCCTGGCCCCCACTTTGCCGGAACCTTGCCGGGTATTCTTCGTCAGGAATCCCCTTGGGGCCGACCACCCGTTGGGCAGGCGAAATACGACCACCGTAAATCAGCTCAGCTTCTGCTTCGGGTGCGGTTCAAATCGTAGCCCACTTGTCTTACCATTGACCATGGGGGGTTATAAGTGTGCGTTCGCACGCACTGCCTACGCCGTTGATGATCAAAGAACGAAGTGTCGGTTGGACCCGCTTGCGTTTGGCAGCGGATGCTTCTACATAGTAGGAAATACGGCGCGTCTCTCCACGCTGACCAAGCGTTTCCTGGGCCGGGCCGCCTCACTGTAAGAGCTCACTCTTCCGAGAGTGGAGGCGTCCGGCCTGAGAAGATTTTGGGGGCGAGGGGGGAAACGGGGGGGGGGGAAGGGGCCCGCCGCCCCTCCCGTGCATGGATACGTGCGCGGTCTGCGAGGGAGATCGTCGGTTGCCCAAAAGGGCCCCCGCGCCGCTTACAAACCAGTGTCAAACTTGCTCGGGCCCGCGCCGGGTGCGTCAAAACATATCATCGGAAATCAACATCAAAGGTTTAAAATGGGAACAAACAAATTGCTTGTGCCTTCCGACCCTCCGTCGTGTTGCGGCGGAAGGCCCAGACGGTTTGGGAAGGCCCGGCAGCGCAATGCAGAAGGCCCGCGCGGATTGGGAAGGCCCGTTCCGTGTTGCGGAAAGCCCGATCGGTTGCGGAAGGCCCGCCGTCGCGTTGCGGAAGGCCCGGTCGTGTTGCGGGAGGGCCCAGACGGTTTTGGAAGGCCCGTCCTTGGAATCGGGTGCTTTAACATTCAGGCCTTTAAAAACATGGAGAAATCCGTGCTGCGGGCCTGGCCCCCGCGTTGCGGGCCCGGCTGAACGTTGCAGAAAGCCCGGACGGTTTGGGGAGGCCCGTCCCCGTGGCGCGGACTGTTCGGGAAGGCCCGCTGCGTGTTGCAGAAGGCCCGGACGGTTTGGGAAGGCCCGTCCCCGTGTCGCGAAGGCCCGGACGGTTTGGGAAGGCCCGGCTGCGCGTTGCGAAAGATCTGGCAATTGTTTGAAGGCCGGGCTCCGTGTTGCGGAAGGCCCGGATGTTTTGGGAAGGGGTGGTTGCGCGTTGCAGAAGGCCCGAATGGTAAACCCTAAACCCTAAACTGCAAGCAGCGGGCTGTGCAACATCCGTACCCCGTGACGCCCGGCCGAGCGCTCAGCGTGTCTGCCCATGCAGCGTGCGCCGCACTGACGAAGTGCGCTGAGGAGGCATGCGCTCGCCGTGCGCATGCAGCTCCGCTGGTTCGACAAATGAAAACAACCCTTAACATCAAACCCAGCCAGTGGGTGTGCTACGATCGGTTCGGTTCCATCGCCTGGGGCTCTAAACCTACGAAAATACAGCGTGCGGCGCTTTTTCCGAAAACTTCATGGAAATACGACATGCGGCGCCCTCGGGCCCAAGAAACATAATGCGGTCAGGCTGGCCGGTACCGCTCTCGCTGCTGATGGTCGTGTCCGAGCTGTGTGAGCCATGCGCACTTGAAACAAGAAATCGCCAGCTTCCCAACTGATGGGAAGGGGGCCCCTCGATGCTACAGCGTCGCACCGAGGCCGGCGCAACCAAGGCAAGTCGGCGAGAACGTGGGGAGGAGGAAAACGAGACGACGACGACGAGGACGACAAGCGGACCGGCCACGAGGCCAGGAAAGGCGAGAAAGACGAGGGACACGACGAGGAACGACGAGAGGGGGACGTGGGCTCATGAGAGCCCGGAGGCCGCAGAACAGCCACAGGGCACGGAGGAAGAAGCCGCGCGCCAGTAGCCGCGGCCCGCCTACGCGGCGCGCGGCACGCTGCGTGCTTCGATGCCCAAGCGTTCCCACGGTATCCCGCGGTATCCTACGCGCCCCCAAGCAATCCCAAGCGCTCCCCGGCGCTCCCAGGCGCTCCCACAGGCGCCGCCTCGCGCTCCCAGGCGCCGCCCGGCGCTCGCAGGCACTCGCGAACGCCCCCCGGCGCTCCCAAGCGCCCCCGCGCCAACAACAAGTGCCGCCGCAGCCATGCCCGCGCATCGTAGCGAGGGGGCGCCAAACACGCCCCCATCGCGCCCCCCCTCCAGCCATGCGAAATTCGCGCTCCCAAGCGCTCCTCGGCGCTCCCAAGCGCTCCCAGGCGCTCGCAGGCGCTCGTCGCGAACGCTCCCCGGCGCTCCCCCGCCATGCAAGTGCTGCCGCAGCCATGCCCGCGCATCGTAGCGGGCGGGCGCCGAACCCACCCACCCCTCGCGCTCCCCCTCCAGCCACGCGAGTCTTCGCGCCGAAGGCGGCTGCGTTAATGAAGGCAATCGCTTCAGCGCGGGCGACGCCAACGGCGAAGCCTAACGCCGAGAGCGCATGCGACTGCCATGCGCATCGCCGTCAGCCCCCGTGGACTTCTGCGCCCGCGGTAGCCCCGCGGCGTAATTCCATGCCGAAGGCCGCGACGAGCAGCTCGGCAACTGCGCAGAACGCATCGCGCGCGTACTCAAACGCATGCGAACTGCCCGGGCCGCCTTGGCCTGCTCGCAACAGCACGCTCGCTTGCGCGCCGAACATGACAGCCCCCCTCGATGAAGGGAGCCGGGGGGGGGGGGTAAACCCTGAATCCTAAAAGGCTTCACTTGGGGTGGTCTGGGGCGGGAATGCGAGTTCGGAGCGCGCGCGGCCTGGGCAGCGATCCCCCCGAACACTCTTGGTGGTGGGGAGATCGCAGCCAGTGCGCGATTGCTCCAATGCGGGCCCTAAGCACTAAACCCTAAGGCACTGCGACCCTACGACCCTAAGACCCTCAGACCCCCGGGCCCTCAGACCCTCGGACCCTCGGACCCTTGGGCCCTCAGGCCCTAAGACCTCCAGACCGTCAGACCCTCAGAACCTCAGCCCCTCAGACACTCAGACCCTCAGACCCTCGGACCCTGCGACCCTCAGACGCTCCGACCCTGAGGCCCTGAGACCCTGCGACCCCGCGACCCCGCGACCGCGGCGCCCTACGACCCCGCGATCCTAAGACCCTCAGACCCTAAGATCCTGAGACCCGAAGACCCTTGGACCCTAAGACCCCAAGTTCCTACAACCCTTAGGACCCTGCGACACTTGAGCCATGGGGCGCTCAAGACCCTGAGACCCTCAGACCCTCGGACCGTAAGATCCTGAGACCCCGGGGCGTTGAAGCCCTAAGATCCTAAGTTCCTCAAGCCCTTGAGACCCTGAGACCCTCGAGCCATAGGGCCCTGCGATAATGAGACCTTGAAGGCCCTAAGACCCTATGGCCCGAAGTCCCCAGGACCCTAAGACGCTCAAAGTATTGGACCCTAAGACCCCAAGACCCCAAGGCCCGAAAGCCCTAGGGTCCTAAGACCCTCAGACCCTCAGGCCCTAGGACCCTACGACCCTAATGCCCTACGACTCTACGACCCCAAGCCCCCGAGATCTTCGGACACTCAGACCCCCCGACCCAAACGCCCCGCGACCCTAGGGCCCCAGGACAGCGCGACCCTATGGCCGTAGGACCCTAAGACCCTACAGCCCTAAAAGCCCTGAGGCCCTATAAGACACTGAGACCCCGGGACCCTGCGGCCCTGCGACCCTAAATCCTTAGAGCCCCCAGGCACCGGAGACCCTGAGACCCTGAGATCCTGAGACACTGAAGCGTTGAGACACTAGGACACTAAGACCCTGAAGCCCTAAGACACTAAGGCCCTGGGGCCCCAAGGGCCCTAAGACTAAGACCCTAAGGCCCTGCGACACTACTACCCCGCGACCCTGCAACCCTACGACTCCACGACCCTAAGACCCTGCGACCCTAGACCCTAAGACCCCATGACCCTACGACCCTGGGACCCTATAGCCCTTCCCAGTGCACCTACCTCTTCCGGCAGACGGACGCGATGGACAAGGCAAAGCCGGGCGGTTGGGGAGAGACACTTCTCATGCATTTCTCGTCTTACGAGACTGCCCCTGCGGGGGCGCGAGTATGAGCGAGGCTAAAGATGAAAGGCGCCTCCCAAGTGGAGGCTTGGAGGGCGAGGGGATTGCGTCGCAGGTTGCAGCCTCGAGCCCAGGCCTTCGGGCCGAAATGAATGCCCTGTCGTCGAACGAAGTGCTGCACAAGGTGCTGGGTGCGCGACAATCACGCGTCAATATGGCTCGTGTTTTGCTGGTACACACAGGCAGGCCAATCGACGCAGACATGCTTGGCGTCGAGGGGCTCAGCAGCGTTCACACCCTTCTTCGAAAATTCGTATTGCAGCACAGAACGCCCAGGGCTTGAACTGGCGGTTGTTGGATCATCGCGACAAGTTGCAAACTTTGCTGCAGGAGGCACGACAGCGATCTTACGATGTGGCGTGTGTCACGGAACTGCACAATGATGTGCCAGCACGAGTATTTCTAGATGAATTCATGTTTCTGGTGGGAGGGAGAACGGGACTTCTTCTTAATCCTCGTGCTCTTCTTGTTTTTGAAGGAGGGGGATCACAGTGGCATTACGAAGGGGAGAGGCTTACAGTTGCACATCTTCTTAGCGAGGAGGGTCAGAGCATACATGTCGTGAGCGTGCGCGGGCCGTCCGGGGTCAGCATGCACGATCTTCAAATCTGGCACAACCGTGTGGTGGGTTTACACAAAACACTCGAGCACATCGGGGGCGTGCAGGTGCGGGGCGGGACCTTCAATGCGCACAGGGGGACGGACCACATATGCGACTCGATTCACACTGGGCCTTATTCTCTGCAGACACCCACAACCAGCAGTGGGAAGAAATGGACGCAGACACTACTCCGCACTAGTCTTGCTCATGTGGACTCGTTCGTGCGACTGAACCGGAGAGGGACGCGGTGGATCTCACGAGAAAGCAGTGGTATAATATTGACGGGCTGCTGATCTCGCACCAGTTCAGAAAGAGTGTGCAATCCGTCAAAATGATCACGAACCGGGCGCTCTCTGACCACCTGGGCAGACAGTATGACTTACGCCTCGGCACGACCAAGGGGCACCCAAACCACGCCGCTCGGAAGCAGAAGTTTCAAGCCATTCTTTGCCGACGCCGGAACGAGGTGCAGGCCGAACAGAAAAAGTTGAACACCAAGCTCTTGAAGGGCACCAGCGCCATCACGAAGATGAGGAAGGAGGTTATTGGGAGGAAGGTGGAGGAGAAGTTAGACACAGAGCAGAGCGACACGAATCCCTGGGAGAGGTTGAAGGCGGTGGTGTTGGAGGTGGGGGAGGAGGTGTTGGGCAGGGGCAAGCAGAACAACGTCGCAGGTGCACCGCGCACACAGGAGGATGCGCGCACGCTTGAGCAGTTGAAGAGCACCATGCAACCATCATGGAGAAGGGTGTTGGAGTGTAAGAGGACGGAGGAGGGGATCGCACGCAAACAGCATCAGTTGGACAAGCGCAAGTGGGAGCACTTCAAACGTCGTGCTCGTTCCAGATACGTGAGGGAGATTTGCAAACAAATCGCCGGGGCGATGGACATGGGGGATCTGCACACTTTTTACGCGCTTCTTCCAAAACTGGGCATCTACACGGTGGGGAAAACGAACCAAGGCGAGGAACCACATTCTTTGGACGAGATTGCGGATTTCCTGGAAAAGCTCGGGTCCAACCCCAAGGAAGTGAGTCACGACGCGATCAACAGAGGGGCCAAGGACATCCCAGTCAACAACACCATCGGCGACACCCCCGGTGAAAAGGAAGTGCTGTCAGCTCTCACTGCCACGAAGGACAGCGCCGGGGGCTTTGACGAGGTGACGGTGGGCCTCCTGAAGTGTCTCCAGGGCACGAGCAAAACAGCTATTGGCGGCTTCTGTTCAACATCTCTGGACGCTCTCGCCCAAAAATTGGCCAGCAAAAATATCGCAAGTTCAACGTTTCCGCTTGTGCAAGAAAGGGGACCGCAGCAAGCTGGGCAATTACAGGACCCTGTAGCTGATCAATGTCGTAGCGCGCCTGGTGTGCAAAATCCTCTCGGCCCGTCTCCAACAGCACGCTGAACAACATAATCTCTTTCCTGAGACACAATGGGGGTTTCGAAGTGAACGAAATACGGTGGGGGCCCCATTTGTGGCGCGTTCCATTGTGGAGATGGCCGCAGAGATCGGTGAAGTGTCGGCTACCAAACTCCCTGCACTTATTCTCCTCTTGTTGGACATAGAGAAAGCGCGCCCTTCTGTGCCCGGAACAGCGGCCGAGGAAGTTTTTCGCCGTACAGGTATTCCAGAAAACATGTGCGAGTTGATCGAGCATCTTCATGGGAACTGTTCTTATCGTGTGAAGACTTCGGAAGGGCTCTCCCGGGAGCGCTTGCCAAGGGGTTCCGAGAGGGAGACCCATCCTCTCCGGTATGTTTTAATATATACCACTCGGCCGTCATGTCGGATCTTAGGAACAAGCTGATCACAGAGCTCGGCGCCAAGATTGGCGCGGAAATCGGTTGGCAACAGCGTCGCCCCCTTGGCTGTCGGCAGAAAGATGATCCCAAAAATGCAGAATTCTTCGTGGAGCGCTTGATCGACCTCCTTTTTCGCAGACGATACATCGATCTGGTACCGGGGAGGAGTACTGGAACGCGTCGAGAAATTGGCGGAGGAGGTGATGTGGGAATGGGGGGAAAAGGTGCACATGGGGAAGTTGGAGCGGTTGGTCTTTGGGAAACGTACCTATCCAAAACAAAAAAACATCGTTTTCGCCGTAAACGCCCGGAGGAGAACACGGAGAAACCCCACCCCACGGAGGAGTTCCAGGACGCACTCCGATTTTTGGGCGGGTGGTTGGAGGCGAACGGGGGTCACAACGTGGACGCGGGAAAACGGATCAAGGCGGCAAAAAATCTCTGGGGGGAGCGTTTACGACAATTACCTCGTCTTGGGATCAGTGACAAAGACCGGGGGCGAGTCATAAAAGCAGTCGTGGGGTCGTCGTTGTTTTACGGAATGGAGGCCCGGTCCGTGTCGCCCCTGCAGATGCAGCATATGCAAAAATTCCAGAACCAAGTGGTCATGGGGAGCACGGGGACTCGCAATATCAACATGCATGACCAGCAAATCACTCTGCAAGATTTACGCAAGCGTCCGCATCTGGAGCCGGTACACATCACCATTGCTGTCAAGCAGATGAGATGGATAGGGCACGCGAGCAGGCTTCCTTCGACACGCTGGGAACACAAGCTGATCCGGGGCTGGCTGAGGCCGGAACACGCGTTCCCGGCCGCGACGGGGAGAGGCAGTTGTCGACCGAGTCCCAACACAAGGCAACAGTTCTGGACAAGGGTTCATTATTTGATGAAGTTCACACAGTATGACCCCAAGGAATGGCCGGACCGTTGGTGCGAAGTTGCTGCCGATCGTGAACAATGGCGTCATCTTATTGATAAGTGGAAAAACGAAGCCTTGTCCAAAGCTGCCAAAAATGAATGGGCTCAGCGTCATGGGCCAGAAGGGAAGGTTGCACAGAGGGAAGCACAGAAAGCACAGAAGTTGGAGCTGATCAAAGACATCCCCATCGATGCTGCGGGCATGGGTTCTTGTCCTCATTGTGGCGCAGTGTACTCGAAGAATTCTCTGGGGTATCATGCGGGGGTATGCGCAGGGAAGACAGAGACGCAAAGGGAGGATATCAAGAGGAGGAGGAGGATGGAACGCTACGAAAGGGAGAAGGCGGGAGGAGGGACAACCAAGAGGAGGAGGGAAGAGCTGGATGCCATGCGTTTGACATCTGCACGTACGTCAGCAACGCAGAGCACATCGGTTCAGCACGCCGGCGGTGGGAAACGCGCAATCTATTCTGCGGAGGAGCGCACCGTCAGACGTCGGCAGCGCAGAAAAGGGCCGACCCCAATTGCTTGTCAACGTGTTGTGTACCGTGGACAGAAGAGGAAAAGGGAGGAGGAGGAGGAGGAGAAAGGGGCGGGAGGGGCATCGAGGCGGAGACAGAAAGCCAGCGCGTTCGTCGCTTTGGATGCCCCGGGCCCTGCCGGGTCCTCTGCTGCCAGGAAAGTTCAACGCCGTCTTCGTGGCAAACAGACAGCTCGCCCTCTCAAGACAGATGCTCCGGTCCGTCTCCGTAAAGCTCGTGGTAAATATTCATTTGAACAGGTGAAAGAGAAGAGTCGCCCAAGGGACCTCACGTCACTGCCGGCCCCTCCTCGACCCCCGGGAGCTCCCATGGACAAGTGCCTGTTTTGTTCCGAACAATTCCCTTATGTCGAGAAATGCAGCATGCACATGAAGATCTGCATGCACATGCCGTACAATATGTGGCTTTCGCGCACACGTTACACGGTAGACACACCATCTGCTGATTGTGCATGTAAGCGCTGTGGGACGAAGTTCACCACGCCAAAGGGATGCTCGCGTCATTCTCACAATTGCGGTGCCAGAAGAACGTTGCACAAGCTCCCGCTTAACACGCTTGCTTACCATCCGACAGCTTTCAGTGAAGCTCAGATCGTCTTGCATCAGCACCGGGGCTACAAGAAAGGCCTCAAAAACAAGCCTCGCCAGCCCACGCCGGCGCCGTAGCCATGAACGCCGACCAGCTTGCACAGGCTCTTCAGCAAGCAACCGCGGCCCGGGCGGGCCAGGCACCGGCAGGCGGGGCACCGGCTGCGCAGGCTCAGCGGGGCAACAACGGCGGCGGCGACGGTGAAGTGTTCACGCACCTTCTTCGGGGCCATCTTTGGCTTCGCCAAGACATGCGCCCTGTCGGTGATGCACTCCAGCTTGCCGTTCTTCTTCGCTCTGACGACGAGCTTGACGAGTTCTTGAGCAAAGCGGACTTCTGGAAGAGCAAGCTTGGCACGGACACCAAAAAGAGGGGCCTGGAGGAGGACAAGGGGGAGGTGATGGAGGTGGAGAACGGGAAAAAGGAGAAGGAGAAGGGGGCAGGCAAAGGCGAGAAGAAAGATGGAAACTCCCTGGGCCCGAAGAAGGTTTTCATGGTCGCTGTTCTCTTCAGTCGGTTGCTTCAGATCGTCACAGGCCTCGCGGAGGGTCCCGCTCTCTCGGAGGGTAACAAGAAAAAGGCACTGGTGGTACTCAAGGAGTTCACGGAGTGCCAGCCCACGGTCCTCGATCTCCTGTTCGCCGGGTTCTCTCCCAAGGTCCCGAAGCCGTCCAAGTGGAGGACGTGGCTGTGGAATATCACCCTCAACCAGATGTACATCACTGATGATATTAAGCAGATGTTCATGATTTTGATTGCTGTGACTGCACACCCGGACTGCCAGCTCAAGATTGAGGTCAAGAGGACGGCTCAGTCCAAGTCAGAGGCCGATCTATGGACGAGATTGAGGGAAAGGAGGTGGACGTCGCTGTTGAGCGCCGAGATGCCGGGTGCTGTGCAAAGGAAGCTCTGCGGCCTGCGGAGCACTCTCCCCTCTCCCATCCTTCCAGGGAGAGGGGACACAAGCCCGGCGAGAACACAGCCGGCTCCTCCTGTCCACCTGCTGGGGCGGGAGGCGCTGGCATGGAGTTGCACACACATTTTCGTCTACGAAGCGATGTACAGCACGCTGACGAGGGCCCACATCGGCTCTGATTACAAGATGACCGTTTTCATACATACATTTTTGTCTTCAGGTTCAAGATGATCGTTTTCACACACACCATTTTCCAGATGCGGCTGTGGCGGCCTCAATTGGTGCTTCTCGAGCAGGTTTTCTCCTCGCTGGGCTGTCTGCTCCCACTTTTCGTGGCCCCACAGGCCACTCTGGCATGGTGTTCGAAGAGGACCGGGATATCTACGACTACGTTGTCGGCTTCTTCCACAATGGTATATCGGTGTGCTCACCTCCTGCTAGGGACCCTATAACCCTAAGACCATGAGACCCTACGACCCTATGACGCCAAGACCCTAGAACCCTACGACCCTGCGACCTCATGGCCCTAGCACAGCACGACCCTACGACCCTAAGACCCTGCGACCCCACGACCCCAAGACTCATAGACCCTAAGGCCCTAAGGACCGGCGACCCTGCGAGCCCGCGACCCTAAGACACCGTAAAACTCTAAGGCCTTAGAGACTATCAGACCATGGCCCGATGGCCCCTGGACCCTAGGATCCTAACACCCTTAAGACCCTAACCCCCTACGGCCCTCAGACACTCAGACCTCGAGACTCTAAGACTCTGAGGTCCTAGGACCCTAACATCATAAGATCCTCAGAACCTCGGAGACTAAAACCCTGAAGGCCCCAGGACCCCAAGGCCCTGAAGCCCCCGGACCCTCAGACCGCAAGACCCTCAGACCCTCGGGCCCGAAGACCCTGCGACCCCGCGACCCTGAGACCCTAAAACCTAAGACACTACGGCCCTCGGACCCTAGGATCCCCAGACCCTCAGAACCTCAGACTCTAAGACCCTAGGACCCTGAGGCCCTCAGACCCTACGGCTGTAAGACCCCAAGACCCTTGGACCACAGGACCCCGGTTCCCTGGGGCCCTGCGGCCCTGGGGCCCTAAGACCGCGAGACCCTGCGGCCCCTGGGCAACGGGGCCCTGCGACCCTGAGACCCGAAGACACTAAGACCCTGAAGCCCTGATGCCCCAAGCCCCCAATACCCTGCGGCCCTGAGACCCTAAGACCTGATACCCCGGGACCTTCAATCCCTACGACCCCAAAGCCTGAGACCCTAAAACCTCAGGGGCCCTGGGAACCCAAGACCGCGAGACCCTCAGACCCTCGGGCCCTAAGGCCCTAAGGCTCTAAAGGCCCGAAGACGCTGGGGCCCGGAGGCCCCGAAGCCCCGGGCCCTAAAGCCCGAAAGTCCCAAGGCCGTAAGACCCTGAGACCCTCGGGCCCTAAGACCCTCAGGCCCGCAGACCCCAAGTCCCTAAGGCCCCACGGCCCTCAGACCCTTTGACCCTCCGACCCGAAGACCCAAAGTTCCTCAAACCTTAAGAATCTAAGACCCTTGGGCCATAGGGCCTCAAGGCCCCAGGGCCCCAAGACCCGAGGACCCTAAAGGACCCTGATACCCCGAGACCCTACGACCCTAAGATCCTACGGCCCTAAAACTCCAAGACAAAACCCGGAGGCACCTAGACTCTAGGATCCTAAGGCCATAAGATCCTAAGGTTCTAAAGCCCTAGTACCCTAAAGTCCTAACGACCCTAAGACCATAAGTAGGTCCTCAAGACCCGAAGACCCACAGACCCTAGGGTCGCGAGGCGTCAAGACCCGCAGCCCCTACGATTCAACGGCCCCAAGACCCTAGAGACACTCAGACCCTAAGACCCTGAAGCCCTGAGACCCTAAGATGCTAAGACCCTGAGGCCCTAAGGCGCTGAGGCCCCAAGGCCCTCAGACCCGAAGGGCCCTGGGCCCTAAGACTTCAGGGCCCCGAGGCCCTGAGACCCTGAAGCCATGAGGCCATGAGGCCCCAAGGCCCCAAGGCCCTACGGCGCCAAGGCCCTAAGGCCCTGTGGCCCGAAGGCCCTCAGGACCGAAGACCCCAAGGCACGGGGGCCCTGAAACCTTGCGGCCCTGAGACCCTCAGAACCTAAGACCCTGCGAACCGCAGGCCCTGAGACCCTGGGACCCTGAGGCACGAAAACCCGAAGACCCTAAGACCGTGAGACCATAAGACCCTAAGGCCCTACGAACGTATGACCCTAAGACCGTAGGACCTACGACCTAAGACCCGAACCCCCAAATCCTAGACCCCATGGATAACGCATTGAGGGTCTGCGAATCCACATTTTGCCATGGGGCCCTACTTGGGAAACCGGGCAGACCGCGGCAGAGCCCCCAGACCCTCATGCGTCGTGTAAACGTTAAATCCTAAACCAGACACTAAACCCTAAACCCAGTAGGCGGCCACCCCCCTGCGTTGGGGAGCCACCATGTTGCGGAAGGCCTGGCGGACAGCCGCCACTACGTTGGGATGCTACCATGTTGCGGAAGGCCCGGCGAAAAACCTCCTAAGCTGGGGAGCCACCATGTTGCGGAAGGCCCGGGGAAGAACCTCCTACGTTAGAGAGCCACCATGTTGCGGAAGGCGCCGCGAAGAGCCTCCTACGTCGGGGAACCACCATGTTGCGGAAGGCCCGGCGGAACTCCCCCTACGCGGGGGAGCCACCATGTTGCGGAAGGCCTCGACGACTTTCTAAGGTCCTGGCCTCGGGCTCCCAGTCGTCGAACGATCGGTCCAAGACGCTCAATGTGGCCTTCAGATGGCCCGAGACGCCTTTCAAACGCCCCAAGAGGCCACCAAGAGCCCTCCCCAGAGGGCCCCCAGAGGCAAACAGTAATATATTTCCTTTGGTTGTTCAAAGATTTAGGCGCTCTCGCCTTTTCGTCTTACCCGCGCTCCAACAAGGCCCAAGAGGCCACCAAGGTCGCCCCAAGACGACCCAAGACGTCTCCAAGAGGGCCTCAAAACGGCCCCAGAAGGCCAGAATATAGCCCAAAAGGCCCCCAAGAGAGCTCCAAGAGCAGGCCCTGACGAGGCACCCGAACGGACATTTCAGCTCTCGGCCCCGAGAGGCCACCAGAAGGCGCCAATAAGCCCCCACGAGGCTCGCAAGAGGCCGTAGAGGCCCCCAAGAGACCCCAGGAGGTCAAAAAATATAATCAAGAGGCCCCCGAGAGGCCTCCCAAAAGACCCCAAGCAGCCTCCCAAGCAGGCGTTGCGTCGACGATCAAGTTTGTCCCCAAAATGCCCGAAGAAGCGATCGATAGGTCTCCTCCTCCTCCTCCTCCTCCACCTCCTCCTCCTACACCTCCTCCTCCTCCTCATCGTTCACCACCTCCTCCTCCTCCGCCTCCTCCTCCTCCTCCTCCTCCTCCCCCTCGTCCTCCTCCTCCTCCTCCTCCTTCTCCTCCTCCTCCTCCTCTTCCGTCTGTCGGGCGCTCCAACGGACGCGCTTCGCCTCGTCCCTCGTCCCTCGTCCCTGTTCCTCCTCCTCCCCCTCCTCCTCCTCCCCCTCACCCCCCGTCAAAAATCAGCTCCTGGTCCTCTCCAGGCTTGCGCATTGACCAGAACCTTGAAGGGAAGTCCAGCCGTGGCGGCGAGACATCCCCCAGAGGCCCAGAGGGGGGCGACAGACACTCGAAGCCGTCGTCTTCCTCCTCCAGGCGTTTGTGTATGCCCGTGTTTCTTATACCGAATATGTAGATGTTACCCTGAGCTCTAATTTATCTTATTTAATCGCTTCGCTCACTCCGCCGGCCCATGTTGCGCGCCTTAGAAGCCTTTTGGAGCTTCCTGGGGGCCTCTTCGGGCGCGAGGCTCGAATTGTCGGTTCGTGTTCCCCCTCTCGGGCCCGTCTTGGGGCCGTTTTAGGGCTCTCTTGGGCTGTTTTGGGCCTCTTGGGCCGTTTCGGGGCCGTCTCCTCCTCCTCCTCCTCCTCCTCCTCCTCCTCCTCCTCCTCCTCCTCCTCCAACTGCTCCTCCTCCTCCTCCTCCTCCTCCTCCTCCTCCTCCTGGGTCCTCCCCTTCCCCCTTACCCCCCGTCAAAAATCAGCCCCTGGTCCTCTCCAAGAGAAAGGACTTTGCCGTCGGGGCCCGGCGTCCCGCGCTCGGGGCTCAGGGCCCGCAGGCGCAAACCGGCGGTTTCGGCACCGGCCGTCCTGCGGCCAAAGGCGCCTATGGCACGACCCGTAGCAGAATCAGTGCAGTCGGGGCGTTGACCTAAGGAACCCAAAATAAGGAACGAGGCCCCTTTTTTTCCATAAGTTACACTTCGATTTCCCATCGAAAACCAAAGGAAAACCTGAGGCAAGCTGCGAAACACTTAAGGAACGCGGAGCCCCTCCCCAACGAAAAGGGTTCCTTCTTCAGGGCCCCGACTGTAGGCCTGCGCCGCCGCGTGCCACTTCCATGTGGCGCCGAGGGTCTGCCCCCACTCCGCGCGGAGGGCGGGGCTAGACGGCTCCGTTGACCTCGTCGCCCGGCAGACGACGCAGACTGGCGGCGCCATCGCTGCACGCGCGAGCCGCGCCGACGGATGGGATCCCGGACCCGACAACTGAGAGAGCGCGCGCCGAGGGGGGCAGGGGGCGGGGCTGAAAGGAGGGTGGGAAGAAGAGGACGACGGGGCGAAAAGACGGAATGGAGGAGGACCAGGTGGCGATGGAGAGGGACGGAAGGACAAGGAGACATGAGAAGACGGAGGTATGCGGAAGAGGGAAGCGGCTCAAGCTCAGTGCACTCGCGCTAGATCTGGCATTCACTGGAATGGCGCCAGATCGCGAATGGCCGAGTGAGCCCGAGGCCCGGGTGGGGTTTACCATCCTCGATTTGGTCATTGGTGGAAGCTCCCTCCGGCCTCCCTGTTGGCGGAGGCTCTAGGCATAGAGAGTGCACTCAAGGAGGCCAGATCCTGGATCCATTCATGCAGAATCTATGAAGCTGTCCTCTAGTTATTGCCGATATCGCTGCCTTGTCCGCTGTCGCCGCTCAGTTTGTTGTTGCCCCCCTTTTCTGTATTGTGCATTCGCATTTCGCATTCGCTCCGCTGCTGCGCCGCTGCTGCGTGGCTGCCTTGCTGCTCGCCGTTGCCTGTTTGCCTCTCCGCCGCTCTCTCGCTGTCGTCGCGCTGTCTAGGATCTCTTTACTTAATTATCCATGTGTCACCCCTCTCCGTCGCAAGCAATGCAGTGTAGTTTCTTGGAGCTTCCCCGCGGAGAAGATCCGATGGTTCCATTCCTCTTTCCTCTCTCCTAGTCTTTCCCCTTTGACGAAGAGTCCCGACGACGACGACGATTGCGGCGCGACGACGGAGACGACAAACGGAGGCGAGAGACGACGGCGAGTGACGACACGCGGATACGACCGACGACAACGAGTGAAGATGACAGGTGACGACGACGATGACGACGACGAAAACGACCACAAGTGACGACGACGACAACGACGACGACAGGGTTGACGAGTGACGACGAATGACGACGGGTGACGACGACGACAACGACGACGACGACGAACGACGGCACCGACACCGATGATGACTGGGAGCCCAGGAACACGGGCCCGGGGCCCCGGGCCCGGGGCCCAGGTTCCCAAGCGTCCAGGGCAATGTGTCTGGGGAGTCCAGGGCCCGGGGCCTGGCGCGTGGGGCCCGGGGGCTGGCGTCTGGGGCCGGGGGCCGGACCGGGGCCCAGGCGCGACTATTCCGCCGTAGCGGGAGGAGGAGGCGGAGGACGAGGCGGAGGAGGAGGAGGAATGCTCTGGAACGCTATGAAAAATGACAAATGTCCGCAAGGCTCCCCATGGTGACGCGTGCACCACTTCGGTCACCTGGGAGACATCCTGTACGACTCCTCTCGGCAGGCCGAATGTCAGTCGGAGTCTCCTGAAAACAAAATTCCCCTCCCAGCCTCCTCCTCCCTGGACGCGGCTGACGGATCGGCGCGGGGGGGGCGAGCTCCAAGCAAACGCGCACGTCGTGCCAGCTGCTGCTCAGGCTCGCCTCCCTGGGTACTGCCACGGGATCGAGCCAGCTGGGAGGGCGGCAAAGGAGGGGGAGAGGGGGCCCTCAGCGCGCCCGCGGGCGGGGGCTCGCGCGCCGCCGTAGCCCCCACAACAGCCTGCGGGGCCCCCTCTCTCTTAGGATAAGCCCCTTTTCCGAATTCCATTTGAGTTCTCGGCCCTTTTCTGGGGGTCATACCTTCACAACGAAATTTCACATGTCTATCGTCAGCTCTCGCGAAACGGCCACGCTTGCTGCAGGCACGCATGAACCACTTGTCGACGTAAGCCATCTCATGGAGCTCGTGAAACTCGAGCGCCCCCGCAACGAACGACGGGGGAGCCTGCTGCACTTCAGGCGGCATGGGTCCCTCTGGGATGGCCCTGCCCGCGCAGGGCGTGGCCGCGAAGCGAAATAACTTGGAGCCTGGCACCGCCTGATCACGCTCAGTGCGCCGCCAACCCGTGCCCGGCTTCTCTAACTGTTCGGCCGACTCTTTGACAGCTCTAAAATACATGTTGCCAGGCGGCCGCTTCGTGACAGCCACTCTCTCGCCTCTAACTTGGGATTCAGCGCTGGCCGAGTCAGCCGCGGCCCGTCCGGCGCGCCTTCGCACCAGACTGGCTATAGCATCGACGCGATCAGTCTGAGGCGCCTCCCCGACCAGCCCGACCACCCACGCCAGCTCCACCCCGCCCCGAGCCCAAATATCCGCTGCCGCATTTCCTGCGGCCATCTCCATCTGCAGGTCTGACGCCAGCAGCTCTGGAGATTCGTCTGAATGAGACGGCGCCCACTGCACTTCGACAGTGGCGGCGGCTGCCCTACTACTCCAAGCGACGCGGTCCCTAGTCCACAAATATTCGCTGGCCCCGGCGGGGGCGGCGAAATCCATCTTACGGCGCCACTTCTCAGCAACCGACAAAGGATCCGCGATGAGAAGGAACGAAACGGAAACCTCCTCGAGAGCCACGCAGAAGGCCTGAATCTGCGAGCGTGGGGCGGCCTGGCGGGCTCCAAGGAGGGGTCTAGAACAGCCGCTTGCATGTTCCACTCCCCTTGGGGCCAGCGCAGAGCGCAGATGGACGACCCGCGGCGTCTGCGCCTGGGCCCCCCCGAGAATCGACCCCCCGAGCCGTCGCCATGCACTGTTTAAATGCAATCGCTACCTCGGGGGGCCTCGACACCCCCCCCCCGCGCCCGGCCTCAACTCCTGCCCCTCAGGCCGCCCGCCCAGGAAGAGAGGGCGCGCGAGGCGAGTGGCGCGCGTGTGTGTGTGTGTGTTTATGTGTGTGTGTGCGTGTGTGTGTGTGTGTGTGTGTGTGTGTGTGTGTGTGTGTGTGTGCGTGCGTGCGTGCGTGCGTGCGTGCGTGCGTGTGTGTGTGTGTGTGTGTGTGTGCGTGTGTGTGCGTGCGTGTGCGTGTGTTGTGTGCGTGGCGGGGTGCGTGTGGTGGTGGTGGTGGTGGGGGAGGGGGGGGGGGGGCGCGGAGCCGCAAGGCTGGCTCTGCATCTGCTTGCGCTAAAGCTGCGGCGATCAAACAATCCGTTTTGATGTAAGATTCATGCCTAGCGCCTCTGGAACAACTCCAGATCCCATGGTTCAGCGCGGCAGGCTCGGTTTTGCATATGGGACAGAGCTCTGAAATATCATATCCTTTTTCACTGCAGCGGACCCGCGGCCATTGGCCGCCAGCGATGGCGGTCGCGTTGAGCGCCAGCTGGTCGAGCATCCCGTCGCGCTCGAACCTCCTCTGTTCCCTGACGACGGGCCGCAGGTCACCGCCCTCCTCCAGGTTCTCGCCGTTTTCGCGCCTGGTCGCCGTCGTCCACAGGTCGCGCCTCAGGTTAGCCTCGAAATCGTCCAGGAGCTTCTGGAAGCATCCCGCGTCGATGAAGACCCCGTCCTCCGTCGACGGCAGCTCCCGAGCCCGCCTGGCGCCTGAGCAGGGTGATCTCGCGCTTCGACATCATGCCGAACGTCTGCTGCCCAAAGATCGCCTGCGGGAGGGCGCCTGCGTTGTAGAGATCCTTGGCCTTCTTCTTGGGTGCTGCGATTCTCCGAAATCTGAATATTTAAGCATGCCTTCGCCGTCTCTGACTTGTCTCTGCATGCTCTTCGCGGTTACTCTTTTCCGTCCGCCCGATGCGTCCAGTCCCAAGCCCGCGGTCGCACCACTGGCTGGCTTTGGCTGGTATACCCTGCCGTCGGAGTCGTCTGGCCACCTCATTGACTGCCTTCAGGTCCGAGCCAACTACCATGGTCTTGTCCGAGATGGTCATCCTCTGCGTTTCCAACCTGGCATTAGCTGGTCGCTCACCACTTGCTTGCTGCCTTCGCATCTAACCACCGCGTCATCCACGAAAGCCCACAAGCTCGCATTCGGTGATCTTCTGTGAGCAGCCTCCAGCGCTCGATGAAGGATCAGCTTCGCTAAGGTCACGCCCCGTGCCGATCCTGCCACCACTGATCGCGTGGGCCATATCGCGTCGCTGATGGCTGACCTCTCTTGCAAATATCTCGGTCCAAGAAATATGACCACCTCCAGTCCGTCCGCCACCGCTGGGAACCCCACCGCACATGCAATCCCCATCAGGATGACCCGCGTCGCCGTGTCGTAGAACTTCTCGATGTCCAATAGTAGTGTCACCGCTGATGCTCCTAACTCAACACCTGTGTCGCCCAAGATGGCCCGTAATGAACCTGCTCGGGGCGCAGGGCTTCCTTTGATGGCCGCGTCCCCGTGGTCCGAGAGCCCTGCGCCCCACATCTCGCAAACTCCTCCACGCGCTCTGGACCACAATTTGACTGGTAATGGGAGCATGGCAAGCACCCTATCTCCTCCCGCAGGTCCTGGCTTGGCCACAACCGCACATTTCGTTGCCGATATCTGCCTAGGCCATGTAAGCTGCCGCTCACTCTCCCCAGTGATGTCCAGCAGATCCTGCTTGCCACGCGCGGGGAGCCTGTCAATGTCGGTGGTGTCCAACTGGTCCAACCCTTCGCTTTTGATGACGAGGTAGCTGGCAGCACCCTGTTCAGCGTCTCCATGCCGATCGGTCCCAATCCTCTTTAACCGCCCGTTTCCTGGTGGTCTCTAGCTGCTGGATGATGTGCTTCCTCTCGTCCACAGGGTCCGTCCATATGTGCCCCCACTTCTTAGCTGTCGCGTTCATGATTCTAGTCCGGTCTGCTGTCACAAATTCTGGTCCAGTAGCCATCTCGAACTTGGGCGCCTCTTTAGGCTTGACGTGCCTGTGCAACATGCCCGCCTTGGTCTGCCACGCCTTCTTCGCCCAAGTCGCAAAACTTGTCCTAACCGTCGCCATCGATCTGGATGATGCCGAGGCCAGGTGCTTCTGTGTCTGCTCCACAAGGTAGGCCAGCTGCCCCTGGTCCAGCTCTGTGATGTCGCCCGCCATCTCTAAGTGCCGGTCGATGTTGGTGGTGGTGGTCACGTGCTTGCTGAACGCCTCCCTGTGGGATCTGTTGAGGCGGAGGAGGAGGAGGGGGAGGAGGAGGCGGAGGAGGAGGAGGAGGAGGAAGGCGAAGACGCCGACGACGAGAAGGACGGCCCATGCACCCGACGTCGTGAGTTTGGGTCAATGCCCGCGTCTTGTCCTCGATCTCGGCTTCAGTGGCCTGTGAAGCAGAGTTGAATAAAACTGACGGCGATTGTTATAGAGCTGGTTCCCAGGGAATGGCTGGGCTTCTTTTTGATGGGGGGAGGGTCCACGTGGGCAGACACCTCCAGACGAAGCAGCTCGGGTCATGGCACGGCGTGGCAGGACACACCTGCAACACCTGACCCAAACCCTCCCTCCTCCTTCCCGCCTCCTCTCCTCCTCCCTCCCTCTCCTCCTCCTCTCCTCCCTCCGCCCTCCTCCCCTCTTGCCACATCTCATTATTCCTCTTCCCCCCAAACTGCCCCTGGAGTAAGGGGAGTTGCAAGGCTTCGGGCTGGGCCCCCCGAGCAGCCCCAGCTGGTCTCAACAGGCCCCCTCAAAGAGTCTGGGGCGGTCGGCATCGGAACCATCCCGAATGGTGAGGTGTTCAGACCGCCCCGGATCAGGGTGGTCTGCTTCGAGGCCAGCTGAGGCTGCTCGGGGGGCCTCGTGAGAGGCCAGCCGGGACCACCCGGGGGGGGGGGGGTTGTGCGCAGCCCGAAGCCGTTCCACAGAGGGAGGAGGAGGAGGAGGAGGAGGAGGAGGAGGAGGAGGAGGAGGAGGAGCGCAAGGCTTGGGGCGCCACCGATGTTGAACTTGGGCCCGTCCCGCAACGCCTGCGCGCAGCGACGGGCGCGGCGACGTGGCGGGGGCGCGCGGGCGGCCGATGGAGACGGGCGCCCGGCGCGGGCAGGGGCCCGGCCCCCGGCAGCTCCGAGGGCGAGGGCTGCGGCAGCTCTCGGAGGCTTTCGGGAAGTCTCGCTGCCCTGGGGGCATTCCCGGCTGCGCCTCGTCGAGAGAGCATTTCGGGAATTGCCCGGCTCATCCCGAGCGGCCCCCAGAGACCACCCGAGCGGCAGCCCCGGAGCCGCCGGGCCCAGGCCCCCATCGTGTCGTGCAGAAGTCGGGGCGGAAGATGTCTTCGCCTTTCGGGACTCGGGGGCCCCATCGCCCGGGGCCGCCAAGAAGAGCTCAGGGCAGAACGTCTGCCCCAGGCAAGGCGCCTGCCCCAGGGATAGCGTCGAGGCCTATGGTCGTCCGCGCCATGACAGAGATGGCGACGTAGGCTGTCTGGGTCCTCCGAGCTCCTCCTGCCCCTCCTCCTCCTCTCCTCCTCCTCCTCCTCCTCCTCCTCCTCCTCCTCCTCCTCTCCTCCTCCTCCTCCTCCTCCTCTTACCCCTTCCTTCTCTCCTCCTCCTCCTCCTCCTCCAACTCCTCCTCTTCCTCCTCCACCTCCTCCCCCTCCTCCTCCCGCTCCTCCTCCTTCTCCCCCTCCTCCTCCTCCTCCTCCTCCTCCTCTCCTCCTCCTCCTCCTCCTCCTCCTCCTACCCCCTTCTCCGACCGCAAAGAGGAGAGAGCGCGAGCAGCAGGTGCAGCGGATGCCGATCTCGCCTGCACGCTGACGGCAGCCTGAGTTGCGCGCCGTAGGTGGACGTACGCCGAGGAGGATTGAAGAGGGGGTGCAGGACTCTTCGTCGGCTCCCTCTCCCCTCCGACCCCGTCGTCCGCCTCGGGCTCGCGCTCCCGCCCCTGTACGTACATCACCCGACTCGAGCGTGAGCACGCCCACGCACACGTAAACAACGCTGTGCTTCTAGGAGGAGGAGGAGGAGGAGGAGGAGGAAGAGGAGGAAGAGGAGGAGGAGGGGGAAGAGCGCATGAACCCCGAGAGAATGGTGCATGTATTAGCTTACGTTTACGGCGTACAGCTCGTGCAGTCTGGCGCGCATTGATGATCCAAGCGGGCGATACACACATTCGTGCGGTGAGACTATGGGCCGAAGTTCATGGAACATGTATTGTGCAAAAGTCAGCCTGCGATGCGTCCTCAGACGGGCGTTCTCCATCCCACGATAGTTGCACCGAGGAGGAGGAGGAGGAGGAGGAGGAGGAGGAAGAGGAGAAGGATGAGGAGGCCTGGGGCTTTCGATCCACTGCTCTCGGGTTCAATCGATCCGATAGCCACCGTCGCACGCGGTGCGACGGCGGCGAGACCACTTCCCCCTCCACCCTACCATTTGTTTTGTGCACAGTCAACCCGTCTAGTAAGGATCCGCGGTGAGGATACGAGGGCTTTGAAGGGCCATGTCGACCCTCTTCGAGCGGGGCGCGGCCAACGAGAGCAGCCAAGAATTGGCCGAAGGAGGCAAGAATGCAAGGGTAGCCTTTGTAAAGTCTCTCATCCTTACTATGTTCGGCTACACGTAAGAGCGACCCTGGGTAAGAGTGACCTTTGGTGCGCGGCTTAACGGGGGACGCGGGGTGGCCAAACCTGGGCGCGCAGGCCGCTGCCAACGCCTCGCGCTCAGCGATCGGGGGGCCCCATTGGGCCCGCACCAAAGGCCACTCCGGCGAAAGGTCGCTCTTACGTGTAGTCGATATGTGGGATGACTGTACGTCTGTGTATGGTGTCCACCCTACCTTCCCCCCCCCTCGGGGATCTTCTGACCCGGGTCAATCCAGACCCGGGTCAGCAGGAAACCAAACAACTGCAATGCAGGAAATAAAAACTGCAACGCAGGGCTTCGCAAACCCGGGTCAGCCAATATGCGCGGCCGCCTCGCGGCCACGAGCGGCTCGCTAACCCAGGTCAGCCAGAGGGGATCTTCGCAGGATCTTGCAGGATCCAATGCCCTGGCTGATCCCCGTTTGCATTGACCCCCGTCTCAAGGCTCCCTCCCCCCCCCCGGCATTGACCGTCGCCAGCGTGCGGCGCTACCGGGAGCCCCCCGGCCGCGCGGCCCGCGCGGCGAGGGCGGTTTCGGGCTGGCGCGTCCGCCGTGGGCTTGCCGCAGCAGCACCAGAGGGGGATCGCTGGATCCAGAGACGGCGCCCCGAGGGGTGGGGCCCTGAGGACGAGGCGCCTCGCACAGTGCCGATATCCACCCCTGGGCCCCTCCCTTTATCCTGAGGACCCCATCCCTCGGGACCCCATCCTTGAACCGCCGACAGAAGGAGGGGGGGCCGGGCGCAGGGGGCGCCAGGGCGGCGGCGACGACGATGGGCGGCGGCGGCAGGCGGCGGCGGCGGCAGGCGGATGCGGTTTCGAGGCGCGCCGCCGCTCAGGACGCCGCCCTCCGCCGGGATCGCGGCGGGGGCGGCGGCGGGGCGTTCCAGGCACACTAGCGGGGAGGGGGGGAGGAGAGGAGGAGCAAGGCGAAACTAGAACACGAGGACGACATCGGGTGAGGATGAATCGAGAATCTCTAAGATCTGGCGGATCTGGAGGATGTATCGGACGCCGCGGCCTTCTCAGAGCGTGCTGGAACGCTCTGGAACTGATTTATCCTCGTCCTAGCCCCGTCCGATGAGAGGGCGACGACGAGGAACAGCAGGAGAAAGTCGAGGAGAAGAAGGAGGAAAAAGAGGAGGCTGGAGGGGGAGTGCACAAGCTCCCAGCCAAAGAGCTCGGCTGGCCGGATCTGCGGCCCACCCGGAGGAGGCTGGGGAGGAGGCCGAGGACAGGAGGAGGTGTAGGATGAGGAGTAGGAGGGGGGACGAGGGAAGAAAAGCTGGAGGAGGAGGAGGAGGAGGAGGAGGAGGGGGGAGGGGAGGAGGAGGAGGAGGGGGGCGGGGCGGGATCATCTTCAGGGGGGGGAACACGAATCTATCTCGTCCACCTTCCTGATAAGTAGCTCCCCCTGCTGCCCCCGGTCCGTGCGGGCGGGGCGGGCGGGGCGCTCGACCCGAGGCTTCCTCGCCGTGTCGGACCTTCGGCCGTGAACAGGAGGAGGAGGAGGAGGAGGAGGAGGAGGAGGAGGAGGAGGAGGAGGAGGAGGAGGAGGAGGGGGGCAGTCTTCCTCACCCTGTCTGACCTTCAGCCATGAACAGTTTGCAACAGCTGCACGGCTGGAGGGGGGCGCTCGATCTGAGGCTTCCTCGCCGTGTCTGGCCTTCAGCCATGAACAGTTTGCAGCAGCTGCGCGGCTGGATGGGGGGCAGTCTCCGAGGTGTAGGTATCGCCGTATCGCTAAAACACTGCAGCAGTTTGAGTGACGGAGAGGGCCATGTTCAAGGTGTGACTCTCGCTTTGGCGCCACGCACATTATTGCAAAAGTCTGCAATCGCTCCAAGAATGGAAGGGACAATGTTCAAAATGCGGTTGTCGCCTGAGCGCCACGCACGTTCGTCGTAGCAGTGTCCAATAAGTTCAGAGATGGACGGCGGTTCCTTGTAAAAACAAGGCCTTTGCGCCGCGCGCATTCGCTGTTCAAGTTTGCGACAGTTTAGAAGATGTGACTCTCATCTTGGCAGCAGCTTCACGGATACAGGGGGGAGCGTTGTCACAATGTGGCTCTCCCCTTAGCGCCGCACGCATTCGTCTTACAAGTTCGCAACATATTCAAGGATGGAGGGGAGGATATTTTCAAATGTGGTTCTCGCCCAGGCGCCGCGCACGGTCGTCTTAAAGTTCGCAACGCGTTCACAGATGGGAGGGCAGAGCGCTTTCGAAGTGGAGCTGTCGCCAGGGCGACGCGCACTTCACGGGCGAGTAACGGTTTAACATAACTTGTGCCGCTGTCGAGGGGCGCCTGACCCAGGGCGGCTGGAAAGTCTACACCCTTACAATGGCACTGTAGGGGTATAAACTCTCCAGCCGCTCAGGGGCAAGCGTCCCCGACGGCGGAAAAGTTTATGTTATGCCGTTCTTCGCTCGCCGACGCACATTTGCCATAGCAAAGCGTAACGGCTTCGGGGATGGAGGGCGGTTCCTTTTCGAAGCTGTGCCCTCGCCAGAACGCCGCGAGCATTCGTCCTGAAAGCCCGCAACAGCTCGAAGGATGAAGCAGCGGTCATGTTCGAAACGGAACTCTCGCCTCGGCGCCGCGCGCCTTCGGCTTGTGTGTGGCGCTTGGCAGGATCAAAAGCGGCTTTGGTGTCTTAACTGGGGTTCTCGCGTGACCCGCCGCCGACCGTTTATCCGGAACGTCACAGCACGTGGCGCTGTCGGATCCAGGGCGTTGTTTCACACCTGGGCATCGCTCGGACGTCCATTCCCTGTGTTTTTTTCGGTTTCGTGCGTGGTTTTTTCGCCAAATGATCAAGGATGCTCCTCGATGGTCATGGCCGAGAAAAAATGCACACGTCCGAGCGATGCCGAGAGCATGTGGCGCTGTCGGACCCAGGGCGTTGTTTCACACTGGGGTTGCCGCTTGAGGCTTCCTCGGCGTTCGTACTCACACACGCAAGCCTGCACAGCAATGGCACGGATGGGGGGCGGGCCTGCTTCGGGAGGGGACATCGCTGGACCCCTCGGGGAACTGCATGGTCATAGCTCGTCGTGCTCCTCATGACGCGCCAGACAAATGCTACGCGATTCCCTTTCAACACGCGGCGCTCTCCACAACGGCAGGCCAGACTGTGCTGGTATTTCAAAGATGGGCGCTGCTCGCAGTAAAGAAACACCTGCAGGGGCGTAATTATGAGGAGGTGACTTGGGGCGGGAGGGTGTGTTGCAGCGTCGCTGAAGCCTTTGGTTTACTCTGGTCCTCTTCCTCCTCCTCATCATCCATATCCATCGCCATATTCATCCTGCTTTCTCAAGAATATCAACTCCTCGCGACGCTACCAAGCTCATCAGCGGGGCGCTTCGTATTCCCAAACTGACCTCTTTCACCCATATGAGATTTCGTTATGGGAGCGTGCAGTCCAGCGGGGCTGTGCTTGCGATTTTTGGCGTCCCCCCCCCAATTCTTGATTCACGGGGGGAGGGGCGTTCAGTGGACAGTGTTGGCGCATCGCTTCGCAGGAGAGCCATCAGGAGCTATGAGAATCCCCAGGTCCTCCAGCCGATTCGACGAGCAGGGATTCCTGACCTCGCTCTTTGTCTCATCGTGCGGGCTAGCAACACACGCCCGGCTACTATTTTTCGAGTTCGTGGAAACGACAACTCTAAACTTAAGTCGGGCCTGTCCCCCTACAGGGGGATCTTCGACGAAAAACAAAAAATACCCCCAAAATAGTAAACACAAAAAAACAAAAAATCGTACGGGGACTATGTTTTGAGTATTATCCTACCTTTTTGGGGGGCATTCTTGGGGGATTCTCAATTCTTCATCGAAGATCCCCCTGCAGGGGGACAGGCCCGATTTAACTCTGAGCAGAATCGCCAACCGACGCCGCATCAGGGCAGGAAACTCCGCAGGGCAGCACCAGTGGGGCCGCGGCGGGGCCCGTCCTGCCCGCCGCCGCGGCCGCCGCAGGACGGCCGAGGTCGGGCCGCGGACTCGGCGCGGGAGCGGCTGCCCATGGGGCCGCCCGCGCTCGTCGGGGAAACTCCTTCGCGGGCTGCTGGGCCTCGTGGCTCGCGGGCCCCGTGGTTGACGGAATGCTAGATGGGTTCCCCAGGGCAGGACTCCTGTAGACTGCATGGGAGATCCTGTGACTGTCCTGAGGAATCGTATGGACTGCCGACGGAACCCGATTGAGTGCGTAAGGATCTCTATACAGCGTCCGGGACCATCTTGATCAGCATCCTTGCCATCAGATTCATCATCAGTTTGCTGCGATCTCCGGGAACACGTTCATTATCCCCCCTGAACTCCGAACTTTATTGTCCCCAGGGGATTAATATCAGGAGCACAGGGTTAACGTCTGACCCCCTCCGGGAGGCCAATTCCCGTCGGCACGCCCTTGCTCGCGCCTGGGGCTGTCGACCGGCTCGCACTCACCGTCGTCAGTCCTGACAGTTCCTCTGCGGCGGCTCCCGCGCGGCTTCTTCGCGGGGGCGTCGCCTCCCCCCCCCCCCTGGAGGGCCTCGCGTTTGCTGGGCACAACACCCCCGAATTTGCCGCCAATCCTCCTCGTGCCAGTTGCCGTCGACGCCTCCTGAATGCCTTCTGGCTCGATGGATCCAACCGCGTCGAAGTCTGGCACGTCGCTGACCCGCTCCAGCCGACGCGGGCTGCCGACCCACGCGAACTCGATCTCGCTATACTCGCCGCCAGGCAAACCCCCGTCGGCTGCGTGCGCTTGCTCGCACACCTGGGGCTGCCGACGAGTTCGAAGGCGCCGTCCATGTCGGGGTCAGGCAACTCGCAGGGCCACTCCTCGCGGCCGACGCCAGGAGCCATGATGCGGCTGCCCCCCGCGCCTGACCCCGCTCCCGAAGTATGACTCCCATGGGCAATTATGCCGCTGCCCTCAACGCCTGACCCTGCGCCCGATCGCATGACATCCAGAGGCAACTGCACGGCCGCCCGCAGTGCCTGGCCCCGCGCCCGAGGTGGCAGCTACATCGTCAATTATGTAGATGCCGCCAACGACTGACCCAGTGCTCGTGGCCCTCGGTGTCCACCTCGCAGCGATTGCCTTCGCAAGGGGGCCTCGCTCGCGATCGGAGGGGGCCTCGCGTCCGCGTCCTTGACCACTTCACCCTGGCGGCCCCACGATTGCATATGGGTGCCTGGCTAGACGCTGCTGCCTATCCTGTGAAGCTCCGCGGCCAAGCCGAGCGCGTGCTCGGGTGGCCCCTCTGCCAACCGTGCTCCGCTCCTGGCGCCCTCGCACCTGGGCCATCGTCCCCGCCCAGATCCACGGCGCCGAGGGTAGCCACCCTCAGCTCGGCAAACTGGTCGTTCTGGCTTGGCCTCTCCTCGCGAGCCGCGGAGAAGAGAAAACGGACCTTGCGTTGCAGCGACGCGTCGGCCGCAGCTGCCTGGTCCTCTGCAGCTGCCTGCGACTCCGCTGAGGACTGCCGCTGGGCCCGGCAGGCCCATTGCGCGCTGCGCGCCTGGCTGAGCGGAGTGCGCCTGCAAGGCTGGGCGTCGAGCGCCTGCATCCAGCGCTGGGCGGTGGCTAACGCGCGCAGCGTCGGCAAATTGTGCGCGCCGCTCCTGCGGGGTCGGCGGTGCGCGCATGTCGAAACTCCCCGTGCGAGCGCGGCCCCCAGCTCCAGGTGCGAAGGCGCCCATTGAAGTTCGGGGCAGTGGTATCCCCGCGCGCCGCAACCACCTGCCGCATGCGCCGCGAGAGCTGCGCATGCTTGGCTGATGCAGACTCCTCCCGCAGGCCCCACCTCCTGCCCTCCTGGGCGAAGCTGAGATGGTCCGAGATGACGCGGTCCACCCTGTGGCCAACTGAGAGGGCAACCAGGCCGGCGTGGCGCTCAGCACGGGCTCTGCAGCCCGGATGCACTGCGCGACCTGGGGGGCGTCAGCCGCGTGCCCAGAGCCGTCCGCGAAGACGCAGTCATGCCAATTCATTCTCGTGGCCCCCCACTCGAAGTCCTCATCGAGCGGTGGAACTGGTCGAGCGTCGCCTGCAGGGGCAGAATTGGGATGCCGCGGGAGAGCTCAATCGCGTCATGCTGAAGCCCCTGGCCTAGAGCCGAGTGCCCCGCCTCGGTGAGCGCTTCGCGCGTAAGCCGCACTGTTTCTGCGAGGTGTGCCTCCTCCTCGTCAGGCAGCTGTCGCGCAAGGCCTGGGCGTCCGCTCCAGCGGCGCGGTCTGCTCTCGACTGGGGCGCCGCAGCGACGACAGGCAGGTGTGGGCGCGAATCCGCGCTGGTGCCGCTTCTCTTCAGGCCAGTCACCGCCTGCCCAGGGGGCAATGAGGGCGCCGCGGGCAGCGGCCGACTGCGGGCCCTTGGGGCCGCTGGTGCAGGCCCGCGCTGCCCGCCCCCGTGCTGTCTTGCCTAGTGTGCGTGTGTGTGTATGTGTGTGTATGAGTGAGTGAGCGTGAGTGTGTGTGTGTATGTGTGTGTGAAACTGTGAGAGAGAGAGAGAGAGAGAGAGAGAGAGAGTGCGTGAGTGTGTGCGTGTGTGTGTATTCGTATGCGTGTGCATGCGCGTGTGCGTTTGTGGTGTGTGTGTGAGTGGATGCGTGTGCGTGTGCGTGTGCGTGTGTGTGTGTTTATGTGTTTTAGTGTGTGTGTGTGTGTCTGTGTCTGTGTCTGTGTCTGTGTCTGTGTCTGTGTCTGTGTGTGTGTGTGTCTGTGTCTGTGTGTGTATGTGTCTGTGTCTGTGTCTGTGTCTGTGTCTGTGTCTGTGTCTGTGTCTGTGTCTGTGTCTGTGTCTGTGTGTGTGCGCGTGTCCCGCGCGCGCGTGTGTCCGCGCGCCGCGAGGGCGGCCCCGCTTCTGCCAGCTCCAGCTTCAGGCCCCCCCCCCGCGGGCCCGCGCCCGAGATCCGCTCGGCCGCCCGGCGCCGCGTGCCGGCGGCGAGCTCCCACTTCGGCGGCTCTATCCCTAAGCAGCGAAGCAGTGGGAAGCCGCGCGGGCCCGCCAGTGACGTGGCTGCAACACAGCGCCCGCGGGCGGCGACGACGCTCAACCACGGGGCCCACCTGGCCCCGCCGTCGGGCACTCTGCGCGCGTTGCCCAGACAGGGGGGACCTGGTGGCCGCGGCGAAGGCGCGGGTGCAGCTTGGCGTCATCCAGGCCCAGCCCTGGCGCGACGTTCCTGGGCGCGCTCCAGACCAGCAGGGGGGGCCGGCGAAGCGCGGCGTCGACTTCCCGCGGCGAACCCTCCCCCGCGCCTACAGGTGCAAGCCGAGAGAGGGGGCCGACGAGCCGGCGGGCCAACGGGCGCGCGGCGGCCAACGTCTGTCCGAGTCAACGACGCCTGGCAGGATCGACGTCTGGAAGGATTTCCCCCGCCGCCATGCCTCTCCGGAAGGTCGCGCAGACCCTATCGCGCCCAGGTTCCTCAACGGACCCCATCGGCGCGATGCCTGGGGCGCCCGACGCATGCGTGGCCGGCGCAATTCGGGCCCCGACACCAATAGGGACATCGCCCGCAGCGACGTCGAGCGTCGCGGCCCAGTCGCGCGCCCCCCAGCGGAGCGCGAAGGCCCCGGCGAGCAACGCATCCTCCAGAAGGCGCGAGGCCGCAGCGGCGGGCAGCCCCCCTGCGCCCAAAGCCCGCCCACGCGGGAGCGGGCCCGGAGACTTCGGCACGGCGGAGAGCAGCTCCCCCGCTTTGAAGTCGCGCCCTGCGGGCGCGCGTCGCGCAGGCGGCCGGCGCCCGGCGTCCGCGACCCGTGGGCGTCCCCCGCCTTCGCTCCGCAGGGCCCGCCTGGCGCGGCAAGCTGGTCGGCGCGCCCCCAGACGAGACCATCGCCTTCTGGGCGGCCCCCATCGCCAAGCCAGCGGCCCAGAGGGCGGCGCCGCCGCGCACCGGCCCGCGAGGCCGCAGGCCCCGCGAGCCCGCAAAAGCTGAAGCCGCCGCGCCTTCCAGCGCGGACCCCAAGTCCCGCTCGGGCGGTCAGGCCAGCCCACTGGCAGCTGGTCAGCCAGCGCGCGCCTGCCGCCCTCCAGGTGGCACGGGGCCCAACGACAGCCCCGGCCCCAGGGCCCCTCGCGGCGTGCCCGCGGCGCCAGAACGCTAGCTGCCCAGCGCCCCCGCCCCGCCGCCACCCCCCGCCAGCCGACGGGCAGCTGACGTCCTCCGACCGCGGGCCCGCTGCCCTCGGCGCGCGGCCTGCCACCGGCCGCAGGGCAGCCCCGCGCGCTGCCGCCCCCAATGCCTCTCCCGCGACGCCGCCACCAGCCCCCCCCCGGCCTGCCCGGCGGCGGGGTCGCGCCCCACAAGGCGCGCCTCGCTCCCCAGCCCAGCTCGCCGGCCAGCCCCCCGAGCCCTGCCCGATGCAGCGCCACCTGGCTGCGCGCGTCGCAATCTAGCTCAGGCGCCCCCCTCGCTCGCGCGACCGCCGCAGCTCTGCCAGCGCTGCGCCCGCCGATTTCCCCGCCGTCGCCCTTGGCGAATTCGTCGAAACCAATCCTGATGACATCCTCGGCGTTGCTCACTCACCTGCACCTTCCCGCGCCAATTCTCTCGCAGCTGGCGGCGGGGCCGCCTCCTCGCGGGAATGGCCCGCCCCTCGCCCTGCCGCGGGGCGGGGGGGCGGCGGCCTCGGCGCCAGGCCTGGCGATGCGCTCTCCCGTCGCCGGGCCCGCGCCGGACTTGGTCTCCGTGCCGTGCGCTCCTGTGTCCGCGTGCTCGCCTTGCTTGGCCGCTGCGCTTTCCCTCGCGCCCGCCGCGGCCCCCCCCCCCGGGCTCGCGCGCCCGCGGTCGTTTGCCGTCGCTCGTTCCCCCCCCCCCCGCGCCGCCGCGCGGGCGGCCCCGCGTGTGCGCGCGCGCGCCCCGGGCCCGAGTGGCTCGCGGCGTTCTCCATGCGCCGCGCAGCCGCGGCGACATCCCCGTGCTCTTGCGCGCGCCCCCCCCGCCATTCACGCCCAGATTGCCGATGCCGGCATGATTGCCCCGGAAAGAATTCCTGGGGGCCCGGCCGCGGCGCGCGCGGCCGCGCCCTCGCCTCGTCGAGGCGCGCGAGGCCGCCGCCGCCGCCAAGACCGCGCGGGCGAGCGCGCGCGCGAGAGGCGGCGGTCATCAGTGGCGGGGGGGGCCGTCTTCAAAAGGTTTCGCGCCGCCCGCAGCGTCGGTCAGGGGGGGGGGGGGGGGGGGGGGGGGAGGAGGCGGCGAAGGGGGGGGGAGGAGCGAGGTCGGCTCGCGGGGGGGCGGGCCATAAGGTCAGAACAGCACGCGGCGCGCAGCCTATCGGAGAGCACCGCTCTGCACCGCGCCTGGATTTGTTCGGGGCGCCCCGTCGCTCCGCGGTGGAGGGGCGCGCGCCTCCGCCGCCGACGCGCCCTTCCACCCGGCCCTGAAAGATGCGACGGGCAGCGGCCTGCGCATCGGAGACAGAGCGAGCGCGAGCTCGAACGATACCTTGGATCGCGTGCCTGGACAAGGCCCGCTTGGGACGAACATGGCCCGGCGTCGATCGGATTGACATCGCGAGACTGAAGCTGAATAGGTCATCCCGAGGTAGATAAAGCGGCGCACCAAGGACAAGACCGCCGGGGCCACCCGAGGCCTGGGAGGGGGCGAGAAGGGAACAAGGGCTTTCGCGGCTGGCTGAAAGACTTTACGAGATAAGCAACGCATCATCCGACCCCCACCAATACATCTACGCCCCAATTTGCACGCACCAGTCCCCGCGCGATACCTGGCAGACGCACGCCAACCGTCGAGGACGGACTTCAATGTGGACACTAACGCACGCGGCGGGAGCCCCCCCGCGATCATACACATTCCCATAAACGGGGACAGATGGAATGGGGGCATTCACAGCGTCACTTCTTCGCCCTCGGAAGGAGGAGGCCCAGGCAGGTCGCGCGATCAAGCTGCAGCAACTCTCGATCAGCCGCGGCCTGATTTCCATTCGCCGTTGGCTCTCGCACACGTGCAAGAGAACGACGCGAAGTCAAAATTCGCTGCAAGCATCTCAAGATCGAACCCTGGGAAAGCTGCCTGCGTTTGTAGGCAACCAAAAAACGTCGCCGTCTAGGATCGCGTCGCGCTGCTGCCGGGCCCCGTGGAAGGCCTCGTTTTCAAGTGCTACGCGGAGAGCGGCAGCCCGGCAGTTCGAATCGCCTGAATACCTGATGGAGCTGGCGCTGCCTTTTAATCGATAGGGCTCTCACAGGCCCGCGGGTCGAACTCTGCAACAACAAAATGCTCGGCACGCTTAATTGTCGCCGACAGGGGATGGACTTGGGCCACGTGGCCCAGGACGGGAAACGCAGACGTGTTGCGCCCGCCGCATTCAAACCAAAAGACAGGCTCAAGCCTGCCAGCTGAGCGCCTCTCTACCGCAACGCTGCGGTTCGATTCGCCCAGGAAGAGATCTTCCAACCGAGACCAACAACCACGCCCAGGCACTTGTCCGAGGAGATCACGAGAAATCTTCCAGCCCGAAGACCGCGAAAACAAAAAACATGGCCCTCGTCAAATCCAGACAGCACGTTCTGGGAATGATGACAGACGACAATTTCTTGATCGTCGGCGCAGTCGGGCAACGAGTAGGCCAGGGCACGCGAGTGGCTAGCGAGGCTTCAAAACAAGCAGCGGTGCACGGGATCCACGCACAGCGCGGAAAGAGCACCCAAGAGCGGACCGCCTTGTTTCGCCCCTCGACCCATCAACAACAATTGATGCGTACTCCCCAGGACTTTAATACAACTCTGCACATCGTCATATGACTTCCGAATGGCATCAGCCAACATACAACTGCGGAGCTCCCGCTTTCAACTGTGCCCTCTCCCATCGGGCGCGGTTCAAGCTTGGGGGGGTGGAGCTCGGAGAACGTCTAGCAGGCAGGCGCCGCTGTCGAGCCCATGCTCGAGATCATTCACCAGCGCGAGCTGCGTGTCAGTGCCGATCACGCGATCGAGCCCTCGGCGCCCCGGCAGGATAACTTCGCTGCGCGCCTGAACAGATGTCACTGGCGACTTTCGTGGGGGGGTGCACGTGGCTTTAGACGTGATTTTGTTGTTGGTGCTGCCCGCGGCGATGGGGCCTCGCGTGGGATGGGGGGCCCGCTTTGCGCCCTCGAGTCGCCTTCAAGACCGCCGTCGGGGTGAAAGGCCGCTAGCCCGTGATCGATGCCGGCGCACGGAGACCAATTGCCCGATGGGCTCGCGTAGAGCCTGCAGCACAAAGACGCTGAGAAGTACGACCACCCCCTTTCCTGGCCGCATACGGGGATCCAGTCCACCCCTGGAGCCGACTCCTTCAGCTTGCACACCGGACCCGGAAACCTCTCCTCCGAAATTTGCCATTCAACTTCCCCTGGGAAATCCTGGATGGATGCGCGAGCCGAGCACGTCAGTGAAATCAGCCTCGGCCTGACGCAGTCCTGAAACTTGGCCCAGTGACGAGCAAGAGGGCGATCAGAGGCGTCGGGGCATGCGCGAGGGAGTCCGCGCGCTTCGCGGGGCGGTGGGGGCGCTTGCGATGCTCGGGGGTCCATGCCGCTGAAAGCTCGCGAAGCCTGGACAGCTTCCGCCCCCGATTTCCTGGGCGAAGGCTCGAATCGCCCGGGAACTCTCGCCGTCCGCGCTGAATGACGGATTGTGGAGAGACGCGAAAACTCATTGGCGAAGTCTTCAAACGAGCGCCACTGCATCCCTTGCCAGTAGCAGCAATAACAGCTGGCCACCAGTTCGAGGGCGCGGCAATAGCGACGAGCAACCAGTTGGCCGCCAGACATGTGGGCGCGAGAGAAGGTTAGCATCAAAGCGCTCTCTTCCTCGAGAGAACGCGGGCTTCGAACCTCAGCCCGATGTCTCTCTCCACGCATTGCCTCAAACATGATGCCCCTGCGCTCCAAGACGGCGACATCAGGTTCCCCGCGCAAGTCCATCTTCTCAAGCATTCCAAAAAACTCGCACGAAAACTCTTTGGATTTCGCGACCCATCGAAGGGCGCTGCCAGAGCCCTTGCAATCACCGCGAGTTTGAAGACGCAAATAAAAGGCCGCGCTGCCGCTGTGTACTCCATCTTGCACCACGCCGCAAACTACGACCGACGGCGTCGACCTGAGGATATCCTGTCTAGATGGCCCAAAGGCACGACGCGATCATGCTGGATAGTTCGATGGCCAACACCGGGCCGGTGGACTTCGGCAAGATTCTGACAAGCGCAACGGAAATATTGCGCAAGATGCCCCTGGGTGATCCTGACGCGCCCATCAATCGTGCGAAGCCCGCCCTCTCCCTCATCGTGGAAGTTAGAGCCCCCGCCCGATCCAGACGGCACGCGCGAGACATGGCCTCGTGCTGCCTCGCAAGCGAAACTGAGTTTTTTCTTGGGTTTGAAAGAACTCAGGATCGAGGTGCAGGTTGGAGACCGCAAGAGAGCCACTGGGGCCGGGAAGTTGGGAAGTAAAGATACGCCCACGTAGCGCTTCAATGTCAACACAAAAGGCATACATAATAGCGAGCACACCACGCGCGAAGATGAGGGCACCTCCAACTTGCCTCCGAAGGGCAGGCGGGAAGGGGGGGGCCATGCGCTCCGAAGCGTGCGCGCCGCCGCTGTGATTCTAAAAAGTCACTGCAGCACCCGTGAGACCCTCGAACTGGGATAAGATCACGATGACGTATGAAGTACATAAGTTGGTCAAACATCCTGAGCATAAGTTCGCGCGGCGGCAGCGCGGGGGCGGGGCGGGCGCGCGCCCCGACGCAGCGCGCGAGCATTCCAAAATCAAATAACATATGGGCAGGCGGGGGAAAAGGGGGGAGCTAGGGGGGGGGGGCAGGGCCCTCTGGATGGCTACGCTGAGCAACTGGGCAGGCAACATTCAACTGGGGCTCGCCGTCCTGCTGCGAGCCGTCGCGCGATCTAGTCCCGCCGCGCCCGGGCGCGCCCGGGGCCTCGATGCAACCGCCGATGTCAACAACCCGCTCAGCGCAGGCAGGCGGTGCTCGATCTCGCCGCGGAGTCTCGTGACTGCCCAGGTTGAGCGAGGCATGGGGGCTCGGTGGCGCGGCGGGCCGCGACGTTCCAGCGCTGGAAATTCGCGCGCGGCGGCTCGCGGGCGAAGCCCCATCCGCCGACCCGCGGGCCCAGTGGAGCTCGAAGGCATCCTCCTTCGCTGCCGAAGTGGGCGAGGCCCTGGGCTTCGTTTCGACCGAGCCTGCAAAGAGAGAGAGAGAGAGAGAGAGAGAGAGAGAGAGAGAGAGAGAGAGAGAGAAAGAGAGAGGGAGAGAGAGAGAGAGAGAGAGAGAGAGAGAGAGAGAGAGAGAGCGGGCAACCTCCATTCTTGAGGAAGTCAGGCGCGCCGTTCCAGACCACCGACGCCGAGCGCTGGCGCGCGCAAACGTCCGCGGGAAAGCCCGAGAGACTTGATTGCGCGATTGGTAGTGGCGCGGGGATCGGCACAGCTCAAGTTCTGGTCAGCCATCATGATGCAGAACCTACTGGCGAGCTCCTTCGGGGGAGAGAGGAGACCGAGCACGACTTCGCAACCCTCGCGATGGCAACGGCAGCATCGCCCTGGACATCGCGAGGAAGCGCGGGCAGTACTGGCGCCGCCGAGCCTGGGTGAACGACCTCGGGAATGTGCCGATCCAGCCACGGCGTCTGCCAGGCGAACGAGACGAATCTGCGGGACCAGCTGTCAGACGAGGGTGTGGGCAACGGACGAGCCGTCGTCTTCTGCTGCCACTCTGATATGTTTCTGGCTGGCTCCTATATGTATGTTGACTGCTGGTATGACCGCTCTTTGAATATGGGCACCGTTGCCCTGGCGGCGACGCTCGATGACGACGAGCCTCTCGTCGATGCCCGGGGAGTTGCCGCCGTGGACCTCCTATGCCCCCCCGACCTCCTGAATGTCCGGCTGCGTGCTCTGCTCCAGCCGCGCGATGGCCGCATTGCTCTGTTTCGCACTGGTCATCAACTGCGCAGTTCAGCCAAAAGGGCGCCTCAGGAGGCGACGCGCCCGACGGCGCAGATGCAGCCATTTCCCCGATCAGCGCAGGCGGCCTCAGTGCCCCTGTCAGCGCGGAGCCCGAACCGCTGGAGTTCGCGCGGCTGCGATCTCTGCCGCGAACGCCTCGATAACGGGACTCGTCGCCGTCGTCGCGCGCGCGACGGTCTCGCCGTCTTGCGGGGTAGATGCGCGGGCGATATCTGATCACCGCGCCGAGCCTCGAAATTTCAAGGGACCCCTGGCATCGCCGAGCGCCGCCTGCGCGGGCGCCCCCGCCGCCGAGCCCAGCGAAGCAGCGCGCGCCCCCCCGCTCGGGCCAGAAGGGGCCGACGAGAAGACTCAACGGCCAATTCTGAGGCCGCCGATGAAAACAAAACGCGGCACGGCGCGTGGCTTCTGTCCTCTAAGAAGAACCATAACTATGCGCCGCGCCGACCTGAAACCTACATGCGGCGAGGCCTCTCTGAGGAATCCTTCTGACCCTTCGCCCGCGGAGCCGCTGGGCCCCGCGACGATTTCCCACGGCGCGGATGCGGGCGCAGGTCAGCCCACAAACCCTGCGCCGCCATTTTGCGCAAATCACTGCTGAGTGGCCACGGCACGGCGCGCGTAGATCGTCCGCCGAAGGAGGCGCCGACGCAGCTCGGCGCCGCTGACGTCGCAGTAGTCGTCGCGGCGACGGTCGATCTTCTTGGCGCAGGAGTTGGCGCGCCGGCATGCAGGGCGGACTGGCGCGGTGCGAGGAATGGCCGACTTTCGAAAAGGGGCCGACATGGCCCTCGCAACATCCAGGATGTGCACAGGTCGGCCTCCGCGTCGACGGTGGCCACAATTCTCGAGATAGAGCCACGGAGAATCCAAAGCTCATCGCTGGTTCTCGGGCGCCCCCCCCAGCCCGTCGCAACGTTGAGCCCGGGGCAAAAATGGCGACGGAAGAGGGGGGGGCAGGGGGGGGGGAGAGGAGGAGTAGGAGGAGGAGGAGGACATAATCCAAGCCACCCACGCATCGCGCAGGCGCGGGGCAGCGAGCGCGGAAGCGAGGGGCGGCAGGAGCGTCGGCGCAAACGCGAGGGGGGGGGCGCCGATCTCCACCTATCATTGCGCTTTGTATGTATGCACACATATATATATATATATATATATATATATATATAATATATATATATATATATATATATAATATATATATAAGGCAGTGGCGAGAGAACGATCAACGCGGCGGAGCGAGCGCCGACGTCGGCGCACCGACTTCCCCTGAAGCCCCAACCTAACAGAGATCTCTCCGTGGGGCGGCCGCTGGGGGTCAGCGACGAGGCCAGGAAAACCTCGGCCAATAATGGCGACTGCTGTCTTGACGACATGGGCAGTCCATGGAGCGATGCTCCGGGGCCAAAGGCCACGCGCACGCGACATCTGGCACCCCGGGCTCCGCGCGGGGCCTTGAAAGCGCGCCATCTAAGGGCCGGCTTGTATCTGCTCAAATAAAGAGGAAGCTCAATTCGGGAAGCCGCGCCCCCGAACTCCGACTCAAGTTGTAGCGAAGGCTGCCCGGCGCAATTGTCGGTATAACTGGGGCGCAACTGCGCGCTGAACCGCTCCCGCGACTCGGCGCGAACGACGTCGGCCCTTCCCGCCCCCTATCGCAGCTCGCCGAGACGCCGCGAGCGCCGCGCATCAACTACTATCTCGAACAGGTTTGCACGCATGCTCATTCCCAAATCTCTGGACGCTAGATTCCTGCCACCCCGCCACGGGGGCGACGGCCACCCCCTGAGAGAAGCGCGGTCAAGGGCGGCAACTTGCAATCTGTCGAGCGACGTTCGCCTTTCCGCGAGAGCGGCGGCGCGCGCGCGCGCCGCGAGGATACCGCGCGCAGCGCGCGCATAGAGCTCGGGCCCCCACAAGAGCTCCACAACCCTGGGGTCAATCTTCGAGCGACCCAGGCGGCAGACGGCATAGCTCTTCGTGCTCGACGAAGCGCGGGGCGGGGCGAAACAGCTGAGCGACGTAACTGGAGGCTGGGGGAATTGAAATCCCGCAAGGGGGGGCTTCGGCGGCGCCGGCAGGGCGAATGCGCGACCGCCGCCTCTCCATTGGGCCGCGCCCCCGTCGCGTGGCAATCGCCCCGGGCCCGAGCCAGGCCCCGAGATGATGGCCATCTTTGATTAACTTCAAAACTCTGCTACCTGGTTCAACTTCGCGCGAGTCAACCAGAGTTTGCTGCTCGGCTGCCTCGCCAACCTGCGCCCGCAGCGAAGCGCTGCGACGCGTTTGGCCGGCTGCAGCTCCAAACCGGCCAAACTGCGCTGCCGGGCTGGTCGCGGCGGCGCGCGGGGGCAGCGAGATGCGGCGCACCATGGCGCCCGTCTCATCGGCGCACGCTCGCGCGATCCCATCGCTGGGGGGGAGGGGCGCAAGGGGGCGGGGCGCGGGGCCTGCGGCGAGGCCTCGAAAGCCCCCTGGCAACGGGCGCCCGTCCATGGAGGACCCCATTAGATGAGTCGCGCACGGGGGGCAGATCCAGGCACCGGATCCGGGCAAACGAAACGGGGGCGCTGCGCAAACTTCGACGGCCCATCGAGCCCCAAGAAACCCCGCAGCGCATGGGAACTGGCTCCAGCCAAACCCTGGACAAGCTGGGGGGCGCAGCTTTATCGTCGAAGAACCAAAGGACTGGGCGATGCGTTGCATTTTTTGTCATCCAATGTCTCTGGCCTCAGCGTCGAGCAATTGGGCGGCGCCCGCAAAGTTACGGCCTGCAATGAACCCCATGCTGGGCATGATGGGCGCGCCCAGCTACTAGGAGCTTGAGCGCGCGATTAATCGCGTGCCTGATGGCCACTGCATCATCATTATAAGAACTGAGCGGGCGCGAAAATGGGCATGGCCCCGCGACTCTGGCGGCGCCGTTGCCCCCCCCCCCCATCCTTCGGCAGGAAAGCGGGCAAGACGCGGTTGGCCTCGGATGGAGGAGACCCGCCAACGCGAATGCGCCCGAGAACGCATTGGAGAGCGGCGGTCGCGCTGGAGCGGACAAGCCAATGGGCGCACGGGGGCCGGCCTGGCCCAGGGGCGCTCGCCCTGGCCCTTCTGACGGCCTGAGCCAGCGCCTCTATACTGGGAAGAGCGGCGTCGAACCCGGGCGAACGGGGACGAGCGCTAGCCGGCAACGCGCGGGCAGCATCGGCCGAAGCAGGTTTGGCAGCAGAGACGCGTGGCCAGTGGTCCGCAGCTTGAACCTCGCGAAAAATACCATCGCAATCGGAGGCAGTTGCCTCGGACTCTCTGGCATGCGCGCGAGGCCCCAGCCCCCCCCAGACGCAACTGCCCCGCCCGAGGAGCCCGAGGCCGCGCGCGCCGGGCGGCCTTGCGCTCGATTTTCCTCGGAAACACGCCCGCCTCTCTGCCGGCCAACCTGATCAAGCCCATGAGCGCGAGCGCGCGCCTGCAACGCGCGGGCCCGGCGCCGCGCGTCGCTCGCGGCATCGCGCGCGCCGCGGGCGACCGAGTCGACCGCGAAGCAATGGGAAGCAGCGAGGGAGGGCGAAGCAATGTGGCGGAAAACCGCGCGATGCTCAGCGCGTCATTGCGCGTGCAATCGGAGCATCAGAGCGCGCGGTATCAATGTCATCAGGCCCCTGAGACGCATCTCCGGCGAGCGCCGCCGCCTCGCGAGGGGCGCCCCGGCCTTGGCCCGCGCGCGGTCATCGAGGCGCGCGTCGAGCTAGGAGCTCTGCGCCATGCTCTTAAACGCTTCCTGAAACTCGCGCGCGCGAAAGAGGCGGGCCGGGATTGCGCGCCCTCCTTGCGCGCCGCGCCTGGCGGGTCGGACCTTCGCCCCGAGCGCGGCGCGACCCGGCGGCCCGCGATCGGAAAGCTCGGCGCGGCCCTGGGCGGCGCGATGAGCGAGCTCAAGACATGACATCTGGGGCGCCTTGCCGGCGATGGAGGGCTCCGTCAAGGCGACCGGCTGGAGACGTGAATCGCGGCGGGCGGCGGGCCCCCCCGTGATCTCGATGCCCAACGAACGCGCGCGCCGCTGGCGCGATTGCGCGGGCCGCCCTCGACCGCGGCAGGAAACGAAGGGAGCGGGGCGGGGCCCCGCGAGTCGCGCGCCGTGAAAGAGATGCTCCGATGGGGACAATCACTGGCGGCAGGAAAAAATGAACACGAGGGTCATCTGCAACAGCGCGGGCTTGCCGCTTCCAGAAGAACGCGACGTCGTTGACTTCAGCAGCAGCCAACTCGCGATTGCCGACGTTCAGAATGCGCGCCTGAAATGGGCGGGGGAAGGAGAACATCGAGAAAACAGCGGCGCGCCCCGCCGCGATCTCCGCGAGACAGGGCGACGGCCTCGGCGCGCCGGGGGCAAGGCGGCGACGAGAAACGCGAGGCCACCTGCAGTCGGAGACGAAGATGACACGAGGCACTCGTAGGCGTAGGAGGTTTGGCCGACCAGCTAAGCGACCCTCGCCTCCTGCAGCGCAGCCGCAAACCTCTGCCGCGCGCGCTCAGAAAACATGTGGAGATCGACCTCGAGCTTCCGAGAGTGGACACGCAGCAAGCTCGGAGCACTCCGGCATATGATCCTCGAACCACGCGACGCGCCGCGTCGCGCTCGGGGGGGCCCGGCGGAGCCCAGCGCGCGGGGCCCCGCCCGCTGCGCGCCCCTGTCTGCGTCGAAGGCCTGCTTGATAGCACAGTTGTCGTCATCAGTGCCGATCGCATATTGAGCGACGGCCCCCATGTTCCACAGCGGTTTAGACGGCCCGACCTGGCCCAGGGGCTCGACCTTGAAGCGCGGGGGTCGACGGGGGCCTGGCGGCGCGCGCGCCTGCGCCTCCACCGAAGGATGCTTCTACTGCAGCATGAAGAACTTCTCCTTGGTCTGAACCTCGCCTCGCGCCGTCTTCCGGCAATTGCCCGCGCAAGCGCGCGTCAACGAGCGCGTTCTCACTGGAAGTCGCCTTGAAGGACCTCTGGCTTGCCGCAGCGCGCAAGTCCCTCACGGGCGCTGATGCCCGACCACTCGCTTCCAAATGAAGCCCTCCGACGCGGAGCGCGAAGCGTCGAGCGACGACATCTCCCAGGAGGTCGGTCTGAACGGCCTCGATGCCGGCTGCGCGAGCCCCTTCCCCCGGCCCGTCTCGCGCTGCTTGTGGCGCAGCGGGGGCGACAGCGCCGATCGAAAGTGCGCGCGCGTTAAGATGCCTGTCCCAGCTGGCAAGGTCATCGGCGCCCACTGGAAGTTGAGCGCTGGCCACTGACAGATACTCGCGAATCCGATCCAACTGACTTCGTAAATTGTTTCCTGTTTTTGTTTCCCCCACTGGCCGCTGCTTACTGCCGCTGACGCAGGTCGTGAAATTATATAATATGCGCGCCCAGCCTTCGTATGTTCCTGGCCAGTTCAATAAGACACTGCCGTTGCACACTCCTTCCCACCTCCGCAAGCTGCGCCGACGCCGCTGCGACTGCGGCTCCAGTAACTGCCCGAGGTGGCGCG
This sequence comes from Prorocentrum cordatum, assembly GCA_963575745.1. Classification (NCBI taxonomy): domain Eukaryota; class Dinophyceae; order Prorocentrales; family Prorocentraceae; genus Prorocentrum; species Prorocentrum cordatum. The sequence goes on along the minus strand of CAUYUJ010016436.1, from coordinate 230,741 downwards.
TGGGCCCATGGCGTTGGCGAATGGTCATCGGGGAACGTGGCTGACGCGTCAAAGCCTGCCAGGAGTGCCGCCTCGTCTTCACGTCGGACGAGCTGGGGCCCTCGCGGTGCACCCGAGGATGGCGCTCCGGCGGCACGTCCTGGACGCCGTTCTCGCCAGGGGTGCCCTTTGTTTCGCGCTCACGCGGGTCACGGTCCTGGCCCCGCCGCCCATGCAGTGCACGTCCACTCGTGCGGGTCTCGGCGATCGTACTCGCGCGGGCGACGGCGATCCTCGCGAAGAAGGCCAGAACCCTGAGAACTCCGACTCCGCCTGTCAGCCTCCAGCTCGGACGTGCCATGGGGTTAAGCGCCCAGAGCTAACCATAACCAGTGTCTCGCCACCGCAATCCAACGTGACACTCGACGTCAGGAGCCGCGCAAGGATGCCTGGAAGATGATGAAACGCATGGCGGTTGGATGGCGCGCGCCGCGGCAAGAACTGAAAATGCTTGAATTTACACACGCCGCGTACGCCGAGCATGCAGGCTGCTGCTCCGACGGGGACTCAGGAAGAAACGGGGACTGGCCGCGGATCAGCGGCGCCCATGTGGTTCCCAAGGGAACAGATATCTTGAACTAGAAAAGCTACGGAGGAGAGGAAGGAGCAGGATGAGGAGGAGGAGGAGAAAGAGAAGGAGGAGGAAAAAGAAGAGGACAGGGAGGAGGAAGAGGAGGAGGAGGCAGAAGCGCAGGCGTAAGAGGCGGAGGAGCGCAAATGGCACGAGGCGCAGCGGGTGCCGATCTCGTCGTCGACATGCTGATGGCAGCTTGCACTGCGTGCAATAATTGAACGCGTGATGGTGGGATGCGGTCGGGGATGCAGCGTGCCGCACTTTGATATAACAGTGAAATGACAGCACTGTTTATGCATGGGCGTGTTCTCGCTCGAATTGGGAGGTATGCCATGGCGGGAGCGCGAGCCCGATGCGGATGATGCGAGTGAAGGGGGCAGGGCGGTGGACGAGGGACATGAAGCCGAGGAGACGGGGGCAAGTGAGGTAGTGAGGAAAAGAATCCAGACAACGAGGGCATCCGACAAACAAAATTGGCCGGTGCCTCGAACTTGGCACTGTAAGTGGTCGCCTACCCGCACACTGCGGTTGCGACGTGAGCCCAAAACCACGTTGGCTTCGAATTGATGAAAATCGCTTCCAGCTGGGGCCAGCTTTAGTGGGGCTCACGGATCCCTAGTGCAGCTAACTCACCAACAAGTTGTTCTAACAGCCTCCGCAAGAGGCTGGGCATGGAGTCAAGATAGAGGGATGTGGCGAGGGAGGGGAGGTACAGACTCTGGGGGCGTGCTGGGCGCTGCTCGGCAGCAGCGGCAACGCATCCTTGGATCGCAGCCCGAACTGCCGCAAACAGGCGCGACCGCGAGAGCTTGCGCCACGGTGTGCTACCTATTGCCTCGGCCCACCTCTGCGCGATGGCCTGTGGTTCCTTCCAGAGCGGTCCAAACCATTCGCCGCGGAGAAGCGCGATGACTTCACGGGAATTTCCTGCACTGTTTCGCAGCTGGAAAAACCATGGGCCCCACTCTCGCACTGTCAAGCCAGCCGTGCGCCACAGGTGGACTTGGCTCCAGGGCGCTAGCGGCCTATGGCGCCCTCCTGGGGCCCAGCGGCGTAAGAAGTGACGAGTAAGGCCATCAAGTGAGTTCGGAGGGAGGCGCCTGAAGGGGCCCACAAACACACAAATAAATAGACACAAATAACAGGATTCCCCATATGTTCCCATATTTTCGGTGTTTTTGTCTTCCCCCCCCCCCACTTCCCATATGTTCCCATCTTTTCGGGGGAATCGACGATTAATTGTGTCTGTGTGTTTTTTCCCCATCCTGAGTGCAGGGCTCAGTGCAATAAGCCACGATCACGATCAAGCGTAGACTGAGGAGGGCGGGAAAACTGGGCCAGGTATGATAGCACAAATAAGGCTTGGGTGGGGTAGGAGCGCAGAGAGGTATCAGAGGGGGCGCGAGTACTGGGGATGGTGCAAGCTCGCTCTAATCATGTCTGCTCGGCCGCCCACTTTCCATTGATCGAGGTTTGCTGTTCCTGGGCACATCTGGACCCCCAGGTAATGGGCGAAACCGGCAACTCTCAACTTCGACCAATCTGGAATCAGCCGCAGCAGCGGCGGTTCTGATCTTTAGACGCACGTCCAGAGGAACCTCGCACCTGAGTCGCACGAGAACTGCGCTCCTTGTCTGCAAACGCAGTGCCACCAGCCGCTCAGCGGCCTCGAACACGGGGCGCACGCTCGGTAGGTGCTCGGGTATGTTCAGCATGGCCCCGACGTCGTCCGCGCGCACTCCAGGAGTAGCCCTTGCCGCTAGTGGCGATCTCATGGTGTATACGCCGCAATATGAGGTCGATCGCCATCGCCCACAGAGTTCCCGACAACGGGCAACCTTGGGCGACGCCGCCCGTGGCCCAGAACATCAGCACGTGGATGTTTCGAGTGCGGCTGAAGACCAGGCCGCTTTTGTAGAGCGACATGGTCGCGTTGATGCACCCGTCGGGCAAGAGAACACGTCGGAGGATTTGTCACAAACACCGCCGCGCTGGCGACTGGAACGCCGCCCTCATGTCGAAGCTGATGAAGTACGGCTTGGCCGCGGCAGCGTCCAGCAAGTTCGAGGCGATACGCGACTGGGCGTCCAGCCGTGCAAAATGCTGGATGAACTGGTGCTGCGGGATGAAGCCCTGCTGGATGGCGTGGACGGCTGCCAAAATCGTACTGTCGCTGTTCTGCGCAGGAGTGATCGGGGCGCATGTGGACGTCGACGCACGTCCACACGGAGGAGGCGGAGAAGGAGGAGGCGGAGGAGGCACAGGAGGAGACGAAGGCGGACGAGGAGACGAAGGATGAGGATGAATCGGCGGCGGGGAGGGGCGCAAGGATACGCCGATGGTGTCGGCCCCCGCCGGCGCGCAGGCCCAGCTCCCCATCACCGCTCGACCCTTTGGCGCCCCACGTTGCCGTTCCAGCCCGGCAGGGGTGCCATCCCAGACCTGTCGTCGTCGTTGCCGCCGTTGTCATCGTCGTCGTGGTCGCCGTCGCCGGCGTCGTCCTTAATCTCTTCGTCGTCGTCATCGTCGTCTCCGACGTCGTCGCCGCCTCCTCTCTCTTCGTCGTCGTCGTCGTCGCCGTCCTCGCCGTGGTTCGTCGTATTCTTCGTCATCGTTTTCTTCATCGCCGTCGTCGCCGTCTTCTTCATCTTCGTCTTCGTCGTCGTCTAGGACCCGTCCGAGCGGGGAAGGGAGCACGACCGCCCTATTTCAAACTCGCCAACCCTCTCCGGTTCAAAATGTACTTCGGAGGCAGCGTGTTACGCATAATTTCGGCCTGTGCACACTAAAGTGCTTATGCGATTGCCAGGCTGCCGTGCAAATCCCCACTGGACCTGGCGGGCAAAAATCGCGCGGCGTGCCCGAACGAGAGCGCAGCCCCGAGAGCAAGCCCGCGTAGCGCCCTCGCGCGAGCAGTGCTTCGCCTTTCCGCGCGCGTCTCCACAGGAGATCGGCCTGGCGGCTGAACACCAAGCCCGAGCGGGAACGCAACTGTCAGGAAAGAGCTGCGAGGCGCTGGGGCGAGAGCATCATCTCGCTGTTGTCCCCCAGATGTGCAACGCATACTTGCAACGCCGACGACAAAGCGTCTACAGCTGTCGAACACGAATCTGGGAGAAGAGGGAGGAGAACTGAGGGGAATGATAGCGCCAAGAACGTGCATGGAAAGTGTCCTGGCAGCATGGCCAATCTTGGGCCCACGGAGGCCGTTGAGCGCCGTCCATGGGGGCCGTTGAGCGTCCTGACAGAAAGGGCCGCATCTCCATTTGTATCTTTTTGGGCTGGTGTGGCGGAACGTCCTGCTTGCGGCCCCCGTTGGGGCGGAAGCAGGGGGAGCGGGAGCATAGAATCTAGCAGTCAAGGACACAGGTGGGAGTGACAGTGATGGCAGGAAGCGAAACAGAAACACGGCTGGAAGGGAGCTCGGAGTAGCGATCTGAGGCGAAATACAGTCAACGCGCCTAGTAAGGACGCGCGCCTTCATCTAGGATGCCCTTGCGTCCTTGCCTCTGTGGCCCGTCCTTTGCCGTTTTCACTGGTCGCCGCCGCCCAAAAAATCCCAACTTCAGCCTCCAAGGGTCTTGCGTCCTTACCACGCGTCCTTAATATACGTTCTGACTGTACGAGCGCGTGGCCGCGCCGCTTGCCCTGAGCGCGCCCACGCAGACGGAGCCGACGCCGCGGCAAACCAGCGGCCCACCTTGCGCTCGAGGCGGCGTCTGCCCTGGTGGCCGAGGCGCCCCCTCGGCGACGGGAGGCCACGCGTCGGGAACCGACGGTGCGGCGACACATGAAGTGCGATCCTCACCAGGCCTCCGCTGCTCCCTCCTCCTCCCTCCTCCTCCTCCTCCTCCTCCTCCTCCCCTCCTCCTCCTCCCTCCTCCTCCTTCCTCCCTCCTCCTCCCTCCTCCTCCTCCCTCCCTCCTCCTCCTCCTCCTCCTCCTCCTCCTCCTCCTCATCATATCCTCCTCCTCCTCCTCCTCCTCCTCCTCCTTCCTCCCTCCTCCTCCTCCTCGGCGCCAAGCTACGAGGCGCAGGGTGCAGGAGCGGGCGACGCGGAAGGAGGCCACAGGAACGCGAGCAGGAGACCCCGAGATGCGACGCTGCAAACCAAAAGCACGGGCCCGCGAAACATCACGACTGGAGCCCAGGACCCCCATCTTTCTGCGGCATGTCTCGAGCTGGATCAATCTGCGGTGGTCCTGGGGCCCGGGACCAGTCGAAAACGCCCGGCGTGGAAGAGTTGCAGCGCTCGGTTCTCAGGGGCTCAGGAGCAGGAGCAGGAGGAGCAGGAGGAGCAGGAGGAGCTGGACGGAGCAGGAGTGGTGGGAGGCGTCGGCGCCGTCCCCCTCCCGGGACCTATCCATGGTGTGGGGAGGCGGGCGCACGTCCACGTCGGAGATGTGGAACAGCTTCATGCCGCGGGCCGCCGCAAAGAGGTCCTCGTCCTCGTCCGCCCCGCGGTTGTTGGACGTGGCCCCATCCGACCTCCGGCGTCGAGCGAAGAGGGTGCGGGGCGGGACATGTGCACATCCACCGCCCTGGGAGCCGACACCTGGGAACGCAGCGGGCGGTGGATGTGGGTATGTTTCGGCCCCAGGGGACCCGAACATGTCCTGATCGACCGCCTGCCGAAGTCCCCAGAGATCGATCTCGAAGACGGTGGTTATGGATAAATCCCTGCCTCGGGAGAGGAGCGGGGGTGAGAGAGGCGCTGTTCTAAGAGCCAAGACGTCCGCGGATGCGGTGCTCCCAATGCGCGGCCCCAGGGAGGGGCAGATGCTCGTCCTGGCCCGGGGGCCCAAGCGCCGGGACTGAGCAGAAGTCGTACCGTCGGAGATCTGGGAAGGCGGGGGGGGGGGCCGGCCGTGGAAGCTGGCGGGCGCTGCCTGAAGTAACCGTGCGCCCAAAACGCCCTCCCAGAAGCGGGGATGGCCCTCCTCAGAAGGCAGCTCCTCTGCCGCCCCGCCCCTCTCGCGCGCGCCGCCCCGTTGTGCACGGAGGGCGCCCGACACACCGCCACCGTGCGCGGCCAGGGCCACCCTGGGCCCTGGCGTAGGGCCCGCGCCCCGACGGCCGAGGCCAAGAGAAGCGCCCTGCACACCGCACGCCATCCAGGGGCCCAGGGGGGCCCTGGCCACGCGCGGCGATGGCGTGCCACTTACGAGCCGTGCGCCCCGTGCGGGGCCAACGCCAATACCTCACGATCGACAGCTGCTCCGCCACGGCCATAGCATCCCCGGCGCCAGCCGCGCCGCCTGCGCCGCCGCCGCGCCAGCCGTCGTCCTTCTGGACAGGCCAAAACATCCCCACCACCAGGTCGGAAAACCTTGGCCCCGCGAGGCGACCTGCCCTTCGGGGGGGATGAGCGCCACCCCCCTGGGGGCTTCGCAGCGCGCACTCCCGCCCAGAAGACGAACGTTCGGAGAGGCACTTCGCCATTCCCCAAAAGGTGCTGGGATGGTCCGCGATATCCGATGTTTTGATTTGTTCACCTCGGGGCCCTGGTCAGTCCCGACCCTTTCCCCAGGGCCGGTTTGTTATCTTGCGTTGTTTTTGCTACGGCGTCGGGGCTCAGCGAAGGCCCCGAGAAGCATGGGAAACGGCTCTGCATGGATCTGTTCAATAACCAACCCCCAACGTCGACCGCTTCGACCCCAGCTTCTGCATGAATTTTCACAGCTTCGACCCCAGGACGTCTCGACCCATTCCCAAGACCGTCTTTTCATTCTGAACTGTTTTTGTTACGGTCCTGGGACCCGAGGACCCCAAAACGCAGACATCACACCAACAAGGCACCCTAATAGCAATTAAGGTGTGGAAGCGGATGGACGCCTGAAACGTCGGCTTACGAGAACGACCTTATCATACTATCGATACGACTGCGGCATGGAACTTGCTGATGAGGGTGACGCTCATGATGTCGACATGGTGGCATGAACGCGCGTGTAACAGCATTAGGGACCGAGCGATTCCAGTCCTGGCAGCTGGAATGGTAAGAAGCCGATGGCCCTGCCACACTTTTCTGGACCTAAGACAGCTGGAATGGTGAATCCGATGCCCCTGCCACAACGTTTGGACCTGCGACGGCTGAAATCAAGCCAAATCGCCGTCATGCGTCTCATTTCTGGATCTGCGAGGGCTGAGACCGAGCCGAAACTCTCCACCCCCCATGTGGAGATTTTGGTGACATAAACCTTTGAACTGAAATCGAACTAGAACATCATACAGTCGGGGCGTTGACCTAAGGAACCCTAAATAAGGAACGAGGCCCCTTTTTTCCACAAGTTAAACTTCGATTTCCCATCGGAAACATGAGGAAAACCTGAGGCAAGCTGTGAAACACTTAAGGAGCACCGAGCCCCT
>CAUYUJ010016436.1:195000-221162 GCA_963575745.1 Prorocentrum cordatum | reverse complement strand
GAAGGAGGAGGAGGGGGACGAGGAAGGAGGAGGATGAGGAGGAGGAAAAGGAACATGAGGAGGAGGAGGATGGGGGAGGAGGAGGAGGAGGAGGAGGACCATAGGAGGAGGAACGTGAGGATGCGGAGGATGCGGAGGAGGAGGAGGAAGAGGAGGAGGAGGAGGAGGAGGAGGAAAAGGAGGAGGAGGAGGAGGAAAAGGAGGAGGAGGAGGGGCAGTCGTCCGCAATTGCGCTTCCCATCAGAATTATGGGAAAAACAATTTCTTTTGAAAAAGCGCACCCAGTGAGGCGGAACTGCACATCTCGGACGACTGCCCCAAGGACACATTGCACGGGAAACACGTTTTTTCATAACTCGAATTCCGAATTATGGGAACTGCAATTCTTTTTGAACAGCCGCACTCAATGGGCTGGAATTGCGCTTCCCATCATTCGAATTCAGAATTTCAGGAAATGCAGTTTCCCAGAATTCGAATTCCGAATTATGGGGAACGCAATTCCAGCCCATCGAATGCCGTTGTTCACAAGAGATTGCGTTCCCCATACTTCGCAATCATGGGAAACGCAATTCCAGCCCATCGAATGCGGTTTTTGTTCAGATGAAAGTACGCTTCCCACACTTAGGAATTACGGGAAACGCAATTCCAGCCCAGTGGGTGCGGTTTTTCAATGGAAATCGCGTCTCCCAGAATTCGGGATTCGAATTATGGGAAGCCGCGTTGCCCGAAATTCTAAATTCCAATTATGTGAAACTCAATTCCAGCCCATCGAGTGCGGTTGTTCCCAAGTAAATTGCGTTTCCCATGATTCAAATTTATGGGAAACGCAAGCCCAATCCATGGAGTGCGGTTGTTCAACATAAATGATCCTCCCATATCTAGGAATCGAATTCTGGAAAACCGCGTTTCCCTAACTTCTGAATTCGAATGATGGGAAACGCAAGTCCAGCCCATTGAGTGCGGCGTTTCAAAAGAAATTGCGCTTCCCACAATTCGGAATTATGAAGAACGCAATTTTCTATTATTCATTTCACAACGAAAGCATAGCTCCCTATGGGGCCACGAAGCGCTGCCCTGGGTGGGGGAACCGCATGCGGACACCCCCACTGGGGCCTACGATGGAACTCCATATGGGGCCACGAAACACTGCCCTGGGTGGGGGAACCGCATGCGGACGCCCCCCACTGGGGCCTACGGTGGAGCTCCCTATGGGGCCACGGAACGCTGCCCTGGGTGGGGGGACCGCATGCGGACACCCCCACTGGGGCTTACGGTGGAGCTCCATATGGGGCCACGAAACGAAACGCTGCCCTGGGTGGGGGAACCGCATGCGGACACCCCCCACTGGGGCCTACGGTGGGGCTCCCTATGAGGCCACGAAGCGCTACCTCCGGGTAGGGGAACCGCATGCGGACACCCACACTGGGGCCTACGGTGGAGCTCCCTATGGGGCCACGAAGCGCTGCCCTGGGCGGGGGAGCCGCATGCGGACGCCCCCACTGGGGCCTACGGTGGGGCTCCCTATGGGGCCACGAAGCGCTGCCGTGGGTGGGGGAACCGCATGCGGACACCCCCGCTGGGGCCTTCGGTCGATCTCCCCATGGGGCTACGAAGCGCGCGAGAGGTGCGCCGAGAGCAGAGGCAAGGGAGGGGAGGAGGGGGGAGGGGGGGGGAGGGAGGGCGGGAAGGAAGGAAGGATGAACGCGGGGCGCCGTCTCTTCAAAACGAAGACCCAACACCACAGGGTGGTCGGGGAAACAAAAAACATTTCCCATAATTCGGAAGTCGAATTGTGGGACACCGCGTTTCCCGAAATTCTGAATTCGAATTATGGGAAAGGCAATTCCAGCCCATCGAGTGCTGCGTTTCAATTGAAATTGCGTTTCTCATAATTCAAAACGATGGGAAACGCAATTCCGGCCCGCCGAGTGTTTTTATTTCCCATCAAACAGGATTTCCCATATTTCGGAATTCGAATCCTGGGAAACCGCGTTCCCCGAAACCCAGAATTCGAATTATAGAAAACGCAATTCCAGCCCATTGAGTGCGGCTTTCCGTAGGAAATTGCGCTGCCCACAATCCGGAATTATGGGAGGCGCACTTCCGCCCCATCGAGCGCTGTTTTTCACATGAAATTGCGTCTCCCATAATTCGAACATCGAAAGCTGGAAAGCCGCGCTCCCCGAAATCCAATATTCGAATTATGTGAAACGCAATTCCAGCCCAGTGAATGCGGTTTGTCACAGACCGCGTTTCCCGAAATTCGACATTCGAATTCGGAGAAACGCAATTCGGAATTCGAATTATGGGAAGCGCAATCCCAGCCCATCGAGTGCGTTTTTTTGATGGAAGTCACGTTTCTCGTGGTTCGAAAGTGTGGAAAACGCAATTCCGGCCCATTGAATGCGGCTTGGCATCGGAAATTGCATTTCCCATAATTCGGAATTCAAATCCAGGGAAACAGCGCTTCTGGGAAACCGTGTTCCCCGAAATTCGGAATTCTAACTTTGGGAAAGGCATGTCCAGCCCATCGAATGCAGCGTGTCAAATGAAAACTGCTCCAGAATTCGATAATATGGGAAACGCGATTCCAGCCCCCCGAGAGCGGCTTTTCAAAGGAATTTGCGCTTCCCATAATTCGGAATTCGAATTCTGGGAAACCGCCTTTCCCATAATTGGAATTTGAACTATGGGAAAAGCAGTTCCGGCCTATTGAGTGCGTTGTTTCAATGCAAATTGCGCCCACCATAATTCGGAATTATGGGAAACGAAATTCCAGCCCTCCGAGTGCGGCTTTTCAAAAGAAGTAGCATGTGTCAGAATTCGGAATTCGAATTCTGGGAAAACGCGTTTCCCGAAATCCAGAATTCCGATTACGGGAAACGCAATTCCAGCCCGTTTAACCGCATGCCGAGGATAATAATGCATCCCCCCCCCCCCTTAAGTCGTTAGAGTTGAATATCGTCGACCAATAAGAGTTTGGTCGGGGGCGCGGGGGCGCGGAGGCCGAACTTCATTATCACGGGAAAAGTTCGCCATCGAAGTTACTTCCTTCTTATGTTGAGATAACAACATCAAGCGAAGCGAACACGTTGTTTCAGGATGTCTCAAGCGAAACCAGTGTCTTTCTGTCTCTTTGTAGTTATGTATGTCTCTCTTTCTTTCTTTCTTTCTCTGTCTCTCTTTCTCTCTCTCTCTCTATCTCTCTCTCTCTCTATCTCTCTCTCTCTGTCTCTCTATCTCTTTCTCCTTCCTGGCCTCTCTCTCTCTCTATCTCTCTGTCTCTCTATATCTTTCTCCTGCTCCTCCCCCTGGCGCCCTGAACTTGTTCATCGCTGGGGTTGATTCTCCAGGGAAAACGAGGCACGTGAGCTAGAGCACTTAAACATTTTAATTTTCATAAAGCGCATGTAAATAAAATTTAATACATTTGAATCTTCAGTTGTTTTGTCTTACCCTCCTTTCCTCTTCTCTATATCCTTTTCATGTCTTATTCGACTTTTCTTTTTAACTATATATCTCTCTTTAAGTCCTTCCTTTCTTTTTCTTTATGATATCTCTCTCTCTTTCTCTCTTTCTCTCTTTCTCTCTTTCTCTCTTTCTCTCTTTCTCTCTTTCTCTCTTTCTCTCTTTTTCTCTCTCTCTCTCTCTCTCTCTCTCTCTCTCTCTCTCTCACTCTCTCTATCTCTCTCTCTCTCTCTCTCTCTCTCTCTCTCCTCTCTCTCTCTATCTCTATCTCTCTCCTCTCTCTCTATCCATGCCACCCCCCCCCCCCCCCCCCCCCCCCCTCTGAACTTTTTTATCCCTGGGGTGGATTATCCATGGAAAATGAAGCACATGAGCTACCCTACACGAGCACTTAAAAATTTTAATTTTCATAGAAAGCGCTTGTAAACAAACTCTAATACATTGGAACTTGAGATTTTTCCTTCTCTACCTCCTCCTCCTCTATTTTCTTTTCTTTTTGTGTGTTCCTTTTTCTTTTCCATTTCTTATTGTTTCTTTTTATTTTTGTTTTTGTATATCGCTTTCTCCATTTCTCCGCCTTTCTTGAGCGAGATAAGAAATAGTTTGACGGTGTCTCAAGCGAAATAAGCAATAGTTTGTGGATGTCTCAAGCGAAACAAGGGATTTGTCGAGGATGTCTCCAGCGAGGTAAGCCATTGTTGAAGATATTTCTATGAAGACTAAACGCCAAGGATGTCTCAAAACGTGCTCGGCTTGGTCTCCTCTTGATCATCTCTTACTTCGAGATTATGCTGAGGTCTGTTGGGCTACTTTGATTATCCCCCCCTGAACCCCGAACTTTATTACCCCCTAGTGTTTATTATCACGGGTTAGCGGTTAGTGCGGCTTGTCAATGGAATTTGCGTTTCCCATTTTAGGAAACGCAATTCCAGCCCATCGAGTGCGGTTGTTCAATGGAAAATTGCGTTTCCCAGAATTGGAGTTTTGGTGAATGCAAGTCGGGCCAAAAGAATGCGATCTGTCAGAGGAAATTGTGTTTCCCATAGCTCGGGTTTCGAATTCTGGGAAACAGCGTCTCCCGAAATTCTGAATTCGAATTACGGGAAACGCAATTCCAGCCCATCGAATGCGGATCTCCGTGTGAAATTGCGTTTCCCATAATTTGGAATTTGCATTCTGGTTCCCCGGAAGTCGGAATTCGAATTATGGGAAGCGCAATTCCAGTTCATTGAATGCGTGGTTTCAAAGGAAATTGCGCTTCCCACAACTCGGAGTTCGAATTCTGGGAATCCGCGTTTCCTGAAAGTATGAATTCGAACAAGGAGAAACGCAATTCCAGCCCACCGAGTGCGGCTGGTCAAAGGAAACTGCGCGTCCCACAATTCGGAAGCATGGGAGGCATGGGAAGTGCTTATGTATATATATATATATATATAATAGTTTGCGTTTCCCATACTGCGGAATTCGAAATCTGGGAAACCGCACTTCAGGCCCACGGAGTGCGGTTTCTCATTCCCATCATTCGGAAGCGTGCGAAACGCAAATCCAGCCCATCGAGTGCGGCTGTTCAAAGGAAATGGCGTTTCCCACAATTTGGAATTCGAATTCTGGGAAACTGCGTGTCCCGAAATTCAGAACTCGAATGGCGGGGAACGCAATTCCAGACCATCGGGTGTGGTTTGTCAGAGGGAAAGTGTGTTCCCACACTTCGAAATTATAGGGAGCGCAAATCCAGCCCACCGTGTGCGGTTGTTTCAAAGGAAGTTGCGTTTCCCATAATTTGGAATTTGAATTATGGGACACCGCCTTTCCCGAAATTCAGAATTCCAATTGCGGGAAACGCAATTACAGACCATTGGGTGTAGCTGATCGAAAGGAAATTGCGTTTCCCAGACTTCGAAATTATGGGAGCGCAAATCCAGCCCATCGAGTGCGGATTGTCCAGGGAAGTTGCGTTTCCCATAATTTGGAATTAGAATTCTGGGAAGCCGCGTTTCCCGAAATTCAGAATTCGAATGACAGGAAACGCAATTGCAGACCAGTGGGTGTGGTTCTTCAAAGGGAAATTGCGTTTCCCATGCTTCGAAACTATGGGAAATGCAAGTCCAGCCCGTCGAATGCGGTTCTTCAAAGGAAATTGCGTTTCCCATAATTTGGAATTTGAAAAATGGGAAACCACGTTTCCCGAAAATCAGAATTCGAATGCGGGAAACGCAATTACAGACCACTGGGTGTGTTTTTCAAATGGAAATTGCGCGTCCCACGCGTCAAAATTATGGGAAACACAAATCCAGCCCATCGCGTGCGTTTTTCAAAGGAAATTGCGTTTCCCATAATTTGGAATTTGAATTATGGGAAGCCGCGTTTCCCGAAATCTTAAATTCAAATTATGGGTAACGCAATTCCAGCCCATCGAATGCGGCTTGTCAAAAGAAATTTCGTCCCACATAGTTGGGAATTCCGGGAAGCGCAATTCCAGCTCATCGAGTGCGGTGCTTCCAAGGGAAATCGCGTTTCCAATAATTCGGAATCCGAATTGTGGGCAACCGCGTTTCCTGACAAACACAATGTGAATTACAGGAAACGCAATTCCAGCCCACTGGATGCATTTGTAGCATGAAATTGCGTTTCCGATCGTTCGGAATTTGAACTATGGGAAATGCAAATCCAGCCCATTGAGTTCGGTCTGGTCAAAGGAATTTGCGTTTCACAGAATTCGGAATTATGGGAAACGCAATTCGAGCCCATTGGGTATGGCACTGCGTTCCTCATAATTCGGAATTCGAAGTTCTGGGGAATCGCGTTTCCCGAAACTCTGAATTCGAATCATGGGAAACGCAATTCCAACCCATTGAGTGCGGCTGTTCAACGGAAGCTGGGCCTCCCATAGTTCGGAAGTGTGGGATACGCAAGTCCGACCCATTTAGTGCGGTTTTTTCAGTAGACAATGCGTTTCCTATAATTCGGACTTATGGGAAACGCAATTCCAGCCCATCGGCTGCGTTTTGTTGTGTTTTTTTGTTTTTGAGTGTTGTTGTTTTTTTGAGGGGGGGATTGCGTTTCCCGAACTTCGGAATTCGAATTATGGGAAACCGCGTTTCCCGAACTTCGGAATTCGAATTATGGGAAACGCACTTCCAGCCCATCGAGTGCGGTTTTTCGAAGGAAATTGTGTTGCCCATAATTCCGAATTTGGGAAAAACGCACTTCCAGCCCATCGATGGGGGCTTCCAAGGAAAACTGCGTTTCCCACAATTCGGAATTCGAATTCTGGGAAACCGCGTTCCCCGAAATTCAAAATTCGAACTGCGGGAATCGCAATTCCAGCCCATCGAATGCGGTTCTTCAAATGACATTGCGTTTCCTACAATTCGGAATTATGGGGAACGCAATTCCGGCCCATCGAGTGCGTTGTTTCCAATGGACATTACGTTTCCAATAATTCGGAATGCGAATTATGGGAAAAAGCGCTTCCCGAAATTCAAAATTCGAATTATGGGAAACACGATTCCAGCCCATCGAGTGCCGTTGTCCAAAGGAAATTGCGTTTCCCATAACTTGGCACGATGGGGAACACAATTCCAGCCCATTGAGTGCGGCTTGTTCCAAGGAGATTGCGTTTCCCATAATTCGGGATTCGAATTATGGGAAATTGCGTTTTCCCAAACTCTAAATTCGAATTCTGGGAAACGCAAATTCCAGCCCATTCAATGCCTTTTCTCAGAATACGGAATTCGAAATATGGGAAACGCGTTTCCCGCGCAATGTGTCCTTGGGGCAATTGTCTGGGGTTGCGTTTCCCATGCTTCACCCTTTTCGAATTGTTGAATTATGGGAAACGCAAGCCGGGACGGCAGCCGGAGAAGGAGGAGGAGGAGAGGACTAGGAGGAGAAGGAAAAGGATGATGATGATGAGGAGGAGGAGAAGGAGGAGGAGGAGGAACAGGGAGGAGGAGGAGGAGGAGGAGGAGGAGGAGGAGGATAGGACGAGGATAGGAGGAGAAGGGTAGGAGGAGAGGGATGATGATGATGATGATGATGATGATGATGATGATGATGATGATGATGATGATGATGCTGATGATGATGATGATGATGAGGAGGAGGAGGAGGAAGAGGAGGAGGAGGAGGATTAGGAGGAGGATAGAGGGAGGATGGGAGGAGGATTCAGGAGGAGAAGGGATAGGTGTGTGGGGAGGTAGGAGGAAGAGGAAGAAGGAGGAGAGGAGGAGGAGGAGGGGGAAAGGAAATAATAGGGGGGGGAGGAGAGGAGGAAAACGATGGGGAGGAGAGGATTATGATGTGTTGAGGAGAGGAGGAAGGGAGGAAGGAGTGAGGAGTAGGAGATGAATTGGAAGAGGAGGAGGAGGAGGAAGGAGATGGAGGAGGAGGAGGAGGGAGGAGAAGGGGGGAGGAGGAGCAATAGGAGGTAGGTGGTGTAGGTAGGAGCAGGAGGAGGAGGAGGATGTAGGAGGAGGAGGAGGTGATTGGAGGGAGGAGGAGGGGGGTGGGGGGGTGGAGGAGGAGGAGGTTGAATGGAGGAGGTGAGGAGGAGGAGGAGCAGCTAGGAGGAAGAGGAGGAGGAAGACAGGACGAGGATAGGAGGAGAAGGGTAGGATGATGATGATGATGATGATGATGATGATGATGATGATGAGGATGATGATGATGATGATGAGGAGGAGGAGGAGGAGGAGGAGGAAGAGGAGAAGGAGGAGGAGGAGGATAGGAGGAGGATAGGAGGAGGATAGGAAGAAGGATTAGGAGGGGAAGGATAGGCTCGCGGGTAAGGAGAGGTTGGAGGGAGAGGGAAGGAGGAGGGGGGAAGGAGGAGGAGGAGAAGAATGATAGGGGGACGAGGAGGATGTGGAAAAGAGGAGGATGGAGAGGAGGAGGAGGAAGGAGGAAGGAGGGAGGAAGGATAGGAGAGGAATGGAAGAGGAGGAGGAGGAGGAGCAGGAGGAGGAGGAGGAGGAAGGAGGTGGAGGAGTGCAATTGGAGGAGGAGGAGGAGGAGGGAGGAGAGGAGGAGAGGAGGTGGAGGAGGGAGTGAGAGGAGGGGAAAGTAGGAGGGGAGAAGGCAGGAGGAGGAGGGATGAGGAGGAGAGGAGAGGAGGAGGAGGAGGATGAGGAGGAGGAGGAGGAGATGGGGCGAGGAGGAGGAGGGGGTTGGAGGAGGAGGGGGTGGAGGGAGGGAGGAGGAGGAGGAGGAGGAGCAGCAGCAGCAGAAGGAAGAGGGGGAGGAGGAGGAGGAGGAGGAGGAGGAGGAGGAGGAGGAGGAGGAGGAGGAGGAGGAGGAGTAGGATGAGGTCGGAAGTTGTGGCGATAATTGGGAGTCCTGGCTCTGCGCGTCCCCATCGCCCGCGGGCGGGGGCTCCGCCAGCAGCCACTCCGGCGGCACTTTGGCTGGGGGCGTCGTCAGCCGGAAACCGGAAGGCCAGAGGGCTCCAGAGGTCGGCCACACGCGGGCATGACCATGGGCAGGGCTGGTGGCGCGGAGGATGAGCAGGGGGAATCCTGATTATTACGGATTCCTCCTCCTCCTCCTCCTCGTTTCCCCTCTCCCTCCTCCCTCCCCTCTTCCTCTTCCTCGTCTTCTTTTTCATACTATTATGTTATACTCTTCTTCTTCTTCGTATTACTATTTTTCTTATCCTTGATATTATTACTACTATTACAATATGTATTACTGTTAGTGTGGTTATTATCATTCGTCTTCCTCTTCATCATACTCTTCTTCTTATCAGTATTATATTATTTTTCATGTTATTAATTTTTTCCTCCTCCTTCTCCTCTTCTGTCCCCCGCCCCCCGCGCCCCTCCACAATTACACATTATGAATACTACTCTTCTGTCTCTCCTGACTCCGTGCGGGAGGTATTCGGCCCTCTCGGTCCCATCCGCTTGTTTTTCTGCATTTCAAGATGGCATTCCCGCTACAGCGTGGGCCACATGTCAGGATCGGCGCTCAGCACGATGGTGTCCTCCTGGGAGTTCTTGGTCTGCTATGACACGCGTCCGCGGATAGAGAAAAATCAGCGCTGATGGGCCCATGTTCCACCACCACTACCATAGGTAGGAAGGGAAGAGGAGGAGGAGGAGGAGGAGGAGGAGGACCTCCGCATCCGCCCTTCTCCCCAGTCCTACATATGGTAGCCGTCCGTCGTTCAGAATGGTGCTCTCGCCCCAGCGTGGGCCACTTTTCTGTAGCCGAGTCTTTCTTCACCGTTGTCGCCCCCCTCGTTTCCCCTCCTCCACCTTCCCCTGGTCCCCCTGTTCCTTCTACTCCTTCAACTCCGATTCATGCTGCTGCTGTTTGTCCTCGTCCCTTTCCTCCCACTCATCCTCCCGCTCACCCGCCACCTCTTTCTCCTCCTCATCTTCCTCCTCCTTGTCCTCCTCTTGCTCCTCATCTTCCTCCTCCTTGTCCTCCTCCTCCTCCTTTCCCTCCTCCTGTGCACGCAGCTCCCCTTTTTTTCCGATTGCGCATAACACGATGTGGTCTTTCTGTTGGGATTGCATGCGGCTGCGACACGCATCCACGGATAGACACATAATCAGCGCAATGGGAAGGCATGGGAGGTAGAGATAGGATGCCAGAACGAGGCGAGAAGGCGCCAAGCTTGCCCTCCCCCCTCATCCTTCTCCTCCTCCTCCTCCTCCTCCTCCTCCTCGTCCTCCTCCTTGTCATCCTCGTCCGCGCGCGCGAGAGCGCGCGCGCGCGCAAAGGGGGTGGCGCGAGAGGGGTGGCCTTGTAAGAAGTCGTGGGTGGAGGGGTCTTAGAAAGCAGGGGGCTCCTAACAAGCCATCACAGTTTCTGAGACGCCCTTGTCGACGCCGCCGGTCCCCTCAACAACAAAAAACAACGCTTTCTGAGAAGCACCTCGCCTCCGCGGGCCCTGCCCCCTCGCGCCACTGACTACCTACTTGACCACCCCAACCCAACCCGAAGACCCGAATTTCGGGTTGGGGGGGTAAGGGTTCCACCCGTGTTTTTTCAATGTTCCCCGACCCCCCCCACACTGGAAATGGAGGCCAAATTGAGGCCTTCGGGTTGGGTTGGGGTGGTTTGGTGGGTGGTGAGCCACCCCCCTTGCGAGCGTTGCTGACGAGAGTTGCCCCTGGTGCGCGGCTGCAGGGAGGCGCGGGGAGGCCGCGCCCAGGCGCGCAACTCGCTGCTACAGTCGGGGCGTTGACCTGAGGAACGATACATGAGGAACGAGGCCCCTTGTTCCCCTCCTCCCCCTCCTCCTCCTCCTCCTTCTCCTCCTCCTCCTCCATAAGTTACCTCCAGGAGAACCTCAGGAAAACCCAAGGAGCACTGTAAAACAACTGAGGAGCACGGAGCCCCTCCCAAACGAAAAGGGTTCCTTCTTCAGCGGCCCGAATATATCGCATTTGCCGACCGGGGCCTGGGTGGGCCCGCACCAGAGGTCATTCCAGCAAAGGGTCGCTCTCACGCGCGGTCGGACAGGGGGCTGCAAGGGGTAAAAGGGCTTTTGCAGGGCCCCCCAGAGGCCGCCAGAGGAGGTGTGGAGGACACAGTCAGCCCGCATCAGAAGGATGCGCGATAAGGATGCAAGGGCCTTGGACGGCCATGTCGGAGCTTTCCGAGCGGGGCGCGGCCAACGAAAACGGCCAAGGATGGACTGGAAAAGGCAAGGATGCGAGGGTACCCTTGAGAAGGTTGCCTATCCTCATACAAGGCGGGTTGACCGTGTACGATCCGAGGGGCGACGTGCATACGTACAAACCGCCTGGGACACCGACGCCCTGGGACCCACGGAGCCACCGGATGCGGATTATTCCTGGGCCCCCGTGGGTGAAACGAAAACCCATGTCCCCCGACATCCAGCGATGTGCATTTTCAATTCGCAGCCCCAAGGACGTCGTTCTCATAGTAATGATCCTCGCCGTCATCATCGCCGTCGTCATCCTCATTGTCAAATTCGCCTTCATGGTCATGTTCATAACGAGCATTACCATCGTCAGCAACAGCATCACCTTCCTTATCCTTATCATTATAATAATCGCCGCCCTCATTCGCCGCATCATCATGACAATCATCAGCAGGCTCACCCACATAATTTGCATCACCACCGATCATCACCATCACCATCACAATCACCTTAATCATCCTCATGTTGTTCATACTCATCGTCATCATCAGCAGCATCATCCCCGTGACCATCATCATCCGCATCGTCATCACAACCACCATATTCATCACCTTCATACTCATAATAGTCATGTTCATAAACATGATCACGACCATCGTCATCATAATCATCATCATCACCCCCATCATCATCATCATCATCAGCATCATCATCATCATCATCATCATCATCATCATCATCATCATCATCATCATCGTCGTCGTCGTCGTCATCATCATCATCATCATCATCACCCCCACCATCATCATCATCATCATCATCATCATCATCATCATCATCATCGTCATCGTCATGTGCGTCACCAGATTCATCTGAATTTGCATTTGCGTCATCACCATCATCATCACCATCGGCATCATCGTCATCCTCATCCTCATCACCATCATACGCATCAGCATCTTCACCACACTCCTTCTCCCTTCCCCTCCCCATCTCCCCTCTCCTCCTCCTCCTCCACCTCCTCCTCCTCCTCTTCCTTCTCCTCGTCCCCCTCCTCCCCCTCCTCCTCCTCCTCCTCCTCCTCCTCCTCCTCCTCCTCCTCCTCCTCCTCCCCCCTCCTCCTCTTGCTCATTGCCTAGCTGAGCGGCCGAATCCTCTGACAGGGGCCGCTGCGACTCGTTGGCCGCTTGCTCTCCAAGAGTTTGAATGACCGCGGCGCGCCGGCGCGCCGGCGCGCCGGGGCTCCAGATCATCTGGCTGGGGCCACTCCCGGTGCCCAGGTGGCAAAACTCCACGCTCGACCGCGTCGACCATTCGTTTGCCATGCTTGGTCAACGGCTGCACGCGCGGCTTCGCAAGCCGATGGGAACTCTGCGCTGCTACTCCTCCACGCTTCCTGCGCCTGAAGACACCTGTGAAACGCACGATGCGGTGAGAAGCGTGCAGATGGGAGGGATGGCCGAGGCAGCGAACAGAGAGCCACGCCTGCCTCGGAGAAACAATCGATGGCCTGGGCAAACAGGCCGCAAAATAAAGGAGCCCTTTGCTGGTCTTCACGACGACGTGGGTCGTGGACAGCTCGGCAGCCTGAACCTGATCCCTCCTGAGACTCGCCCGCCCTTTGGCCTCATGCTGCCTGTCATGCTTGGCCGAGAGACCATGCAAGCTGGGCGCCTGGCGAGACATGTGATCTGCAACGATCAACATATGGGAGAAAGCGCGTTTCACGGGAGCTTGCCTTGGAAACATTCGGCGGCGCGTTTCGAACCAGGGGGTGGGCCCCCCCCAACACGCGGCGCCGTCGATCAGAACCAGGGTGACTCCCCCCCCTAAACCTCTCCCCTTCCCAACCCCCCCCCCCCTCCCCATGGTGAAGGGGGGGAGTTTCCAAAACCCTGGTGCTGGCGCCGGCGCCGGCGCTGGCGGCGGCCAGCAGCGTCGACGGCGGGGACGCAGCGACGATTACCAGAGAGAGCCTGTGGGAAGGGGGGGGGTCCAAACCCCAACCCCCCCTCTCTCCCCGCCGGCGCTGGCGCCGGCGCTGGCGGCGGCCAGCAGCGCAGACGGCGGGGGCCAGAGAGGGCCCAGAGGCCGCAGAGGGGAAACACAAATCGCCACATCGAGCCCTCACCCCCCAAAAAGCCACCGAGAGGCCCCCGGGAAGGTCCACGAGGCTTCACAAATGCTCCCCAGACGCCCCCGAGACCCATCTGTCGAGCCATCCACGAAGGCCGCGCCACCACCACAACCACCACCACCACCACCACCACCACCACCACCACCTCCCACCACCACCACACTACGACCACCACCGTCACCACCACCACCACCACAACCAACCACCACCACAACCACCACCATCACCACGTACCACTACACCACCACCACCACGAAAAACGCCGCCACAACCACCACCACCACCATAACCCACCACAACCCACCACACCACCACCACCGCAAACCAGCACACCACCACCACCACCATTACCACCACCGCCACCACCACCACCATCACTACAACCCGCCACACCACCACAAACCACCACAGCCACCACCACCACCACCACCACCACCACCACCCACCACCCACCACCCACCACCACCAGCACCAGTACCAGCACCAGCAGCACCACTACCACCACCATAACCCACCGCAACCCACCACCACCACAGCCACCATCACCACAAACCACCACGCCCCCACCACAACCAGCGCCACCACCATCACCACAAACCACCACGCCACCACCACCACCACCAGCGACACCACCACTACCACCACCACCGCCACTTCACCATACCACCACCACCACCAAACCACCACCACCACCACCACCACCACCATCTCCACCACAACAACAACACACCACCACTACTGCTACCACCACAATCGACCACACCACCACCACCACCGCCACAACCGCAGCCAACCACCACACCAGCACCACCACCACCGCCACCACCACCACCACCAACACCACCTCCACAGCCCACCGACACCATCACCACCACCGATGTCACCACCACCACCACACCACCACCACACACCACCACCACCAACACCGCAACCACCACCACCACAACCAACCACCACCACCTCCACAAAACACCACCACAAACCACCATCACCGCCACCACCACCACCACAAACCACCACACACCACCACCACCGCCACCACCACAACAAACCACCACACCACCACCACAACCACCACCACCGCCACCGCCACCACACCACCACCACCACCACCACCACCACCACCACCACCACCACCACCACAACAAACCACCACCACCACCATCACAACCACCACCACCGCCACCACCACTACAACAACCCACAATCTTCACAACCACCACCGCCACCACAACCACCTTACCACGACCACCACCATTACCACAACCCACAACCACCACAACTACCACCACCACCACCAGAAACCACCGCACTACCACCACCACCACCACAATCCACCACCACCGCCACCACAACGTGCTACCACAACCACCACCACCACCACCACCAACCACAACTCATCACCACGACCACTACCACCACCAACGCCACAACCACCAGCACCACAACTCACCACCACCACAGAGAGGCCCTAAGAGACGCCCGAGAGTCGCCCAGGAGGCTTCACAAATGCGCTTCAGAAGCCCCGTATCCCTCCGACGAAGCCCCAAGAGGCATCCATTGTGACTCTGACCCAAAACCAAGGCACGGTGGCGGAGCGTTGTCGTCGTCGTCGGCGACGACGACTCGTCGTTGTCATCGTCGTCGCCGCCGTCCTCGTCGACGCTCCCCGCCGCCGCCGCCAGCCGACGCAGGCGCAGGCGCCGGCCCAGAAGAGGAAGTCGTCGTCTTCATCGACGCTCCCCGCCGCCGCCGCCAGCCGCCGCCGCCGCCGCCAGCGCCAGCCTGGGGACAGGAGAGAGGAACAGGGGAGGAGGGGGGGGAGGGGGGGGGTGCACTCCGCTCCCCTCCAAGCGACCACAGAACGCGTTCTTTCACACAGGGTCTTGGACCTGGGACGCGAGCAGATCTGTACTAGCTCCTTCTGCGATATCTGTTCCTGGCAACTGGGCTGTTCGCGCTCCCTCATAAGCACGAACGCCTGCAAACTTCTTCGCGAGCCAATGGACTGGGGGACCCTGTGCCGCCTCGGCCTGCTCAACAGACTGAGGGGAGTGATCTCGCGGACAACGCGGGGTCTATCCTGGGCCGCCTCCCAAAATTCTCGCCACAGCCTAGCATAAAAACCATGCCTGCCCTTGGGGCCCTTCCGAAATCTATCCGCGACATTCCGCGCGACGAGAACGGGCGCAGCTGGGCCGCGGGCGCGCCCGAGGCCTTGGGCGGCTGCAATCAATTTAACTATCGGCAGCGTCTGCTTCCAGTAGCCAACTGGGCCGCGAGCCCAAGCAGCGCGGCCCCGCCCGCGCGCGATGGCGAAGCCCATCCGCGCGGCCATGGCGGGAAATGGCGCGACCATGGCGGGAAACAAGCGCCTAGCTGCTCTTGGCTATCATTCGCGAGACCCCCCAAAAATCCCATCCTGCCCTTGGGTCGGCCGGGCCGGGAACGGGCGCGTCCGCGACGCAGGCGCGACCCCTCGGGGCCAGAAGCAAGGCCGCCCCAAGGCCTCGTCGCGGGCCTGGGCCGCGAGTTCTCCGCGGAGCCCCTCCATTGCATCATTCGCCGGAAATTCCCAGCCCCGGTGGAAAATGCGTTTCCGGGGGCGCCCCGTGCCTGGGGCGCCCCGGCTTATAACCCACGTCGGGCGGCAAGGGCGGCGGGCCAGGTCTGATTGGGGATCGGGGTCCTCGCCAAGGTCAAAACACTTCTCGGGCAGGCCTGGTCAGGCCGGCTCACCTTTCCCCCGCTGCTGCTTAAGCATATCCCCAAAACTGAAGTTCATTCCCTCCTCCTCCTCCGCCCGCTCCCGCCCCCTTGGCTCCGATGCTGCAAAGGAGGATCCCGGGGCGGGCGGGGCGACTGGGGGCGGGCCAGGCTGGGGAGGCCTGGCGGCCTCATCTCCAAATCGCCGACTCGGCGGCCACAGTGCTCCCGCCACTACCGCGCGCTACAGACCGACATGTTCAGATTTCCCCTCCTTGAGGATGGCTGGTGCACGGCGTCTATTGGTGGTTGGATCGCGGCCATGCTCGAGGCCCTCGCCATGATGGCGCCTGGCAGCATGCACCCGAGCTCGTTGACCCAGAGCCCCGTGAAACTCAAAATGCACGACCCTCTCTGGATCATCATGCTCGAGATTTACCAGATCACCGTCAAGATTGCTCTCCATCTTGCAACGCTGCCACGGTGGCTGAAAGGGCCCATTTGACTAACTGCCGCCTCCTGCCTGCGTCTTCGAGCCTTGACCTAGCCATCCGCCAGGCAATCTGGTGCGCCTGCCTGCGGTTGCTCGCCCGATCTGACAGCGCAGCAATTCGCTCCTTCAAAAATCGGGGGCGTCCAAAAACTAATGGGTCCTGGTGGCCAGGAAGGGTAGGTCGATCGAATTGCGGTAGTCGCGCGCCCGCCCCCCCCTTCCTGCCCGGCACCCCGCTCGCCAGCGCGCGCAGGCGAAGAAGGACTGACAGCGCAGCGCCTTGCGCCTCGATCGCCCGGCCCCCCTGCGGCAAATACCCTGTCTTAACTAGAGCTGTGGCCTCGCGCTTTGTCTTGCCCGCTCCTTTTATCATCTGTCCGCGGTCAGTGCTGGCTAGGATGCGCTTTGTCGACATCATCGTGGCTCTGCGATGCGAGGCGCCATCGATGCCTGTGTCATCTGCAGACTGACTGTGCTTCTAATCGATGCCCCGTCGAATCAGCTGGGCGCGAGCTGCCGCGGTCGCGCGAGGAGGTTCGCAACTGCCGTGCTCTTAATCGAGATGCGCAAACCCTGGGCCCCGCAGGCTATATGTATATATGAATGTGTGTATATATAAGAGAGAGAGAGAGAGGAGAGAGAGAGAGAGAGAGAAACAAACAAACAAACAAAGAGAGAGAGAGAAACAAAAAACAAAGAGAGAAAGAGAGACAGAGAAAGAGAAAGAGAAAGAGATAAGCAAAGAAAGAGAGAGAGAGAGAGAGAGAGAGCGAGAAAAACAAAAAACTATGTGTATATATATATACATAAAGAGGGGGGGGGGAACAAGGGAAGAGAGAGAGAGAGAGAGAGAAAGAGAGAGAGAGAGGGGGAGAGAGAGAGAGAGAGAGAGCAGCACATATATACACAGTCACATAACTTCAAAACATGCGCGCGAAACGCAGCTGCAGTGACATCAATCAATACACGTTATTGTCCTATGGCGTGCTCAGTTGCGTCGTCAATCCAGCTCTGCAATTCAGCCGACCTAACTGGAGCGAGCGGCACACTGAGCACGCGCCAAAGTGCTAACCTAGAATTGCCCACGCTCGGGGGGGGGCGCCCAGCTAGACGCCCGCAGCGCGCAAAAAAGAAGAAGAAGCTGCAGGGCCGCCCCGTTGCCGCGGGCCCGCCTTGGCCCGAAGTGGAGGCTGAGGCCCGAGAGGAAATTCATGAGTGGGCGCCCATCCGAAGCCCCTGCACTCCAGAGCTGCTATGGGTCTAGCGCATCGTTGCACGTTCCAGATCCCGCAACGCCTCGCGCCGCAAGAAGCCTTGCAGAGACGCGATCTCAAGGCGCGTCTGTCTCAGCAACGCAGCTCGAAGACAGCTGGGTCCTGCTAAAGAGGGCCCCGGGGACTTGCAAACCTGACTGACACTGCCGCCCACTACTGCCGACCTTGTCCAAAGTTTTGAAACCCTCGATGGTGCAGCCCCTTCTTGACCTGCAGCCAGACGCCCCGCCGCGCCCTCTCGAGCCACGGCCAGGCGCGGGAACTGCTGCGACCGACTTGGCGGCCCAGCCCAGCTTAGAGATATTCTTCTTGATCTCGTTCAACGTCCTGCCCTGCGAGCGGCGCTCGGCTACGCCGACGACGCGGGCAGAATCCATCGGGCGTTGTCCTTGCTTGAGGTGCCGCTGTCCTCTGTCGCTCCAGCAAGTGATGTTGCTGAAATAGAAGTCGACGTGCACCTGGCTGTTCTCCTCAACGTTGGCGCCGTCCGCAGCGGTCGCTCCCTGCGGGGGGCCCCGGGCTGCCTCCGCCCCGCGCCCCCTTCCGAGGCGCCCCTGAGGCGGGCGCGGGCGCTCCGCCGAAAGGCCCGAGATCCAAGACAAGGGCGAGCATGCCCTGGTGCCCCCTCCGCGTCGGGAGGGCAGGCGCACCCTCTCGGGCGCGCTTTTTTTCGGCCGCGGCATCAGGCCCGCCGCAGCCGCTTCGCTTGCTCCTGGAACAGTCCGAGCATGTCCTGCACCCAGCTACCCCCAGTGACCCCAACATTCCATTGGGACATGCGGTCTCGCGCGCTACGATGTCTGCACATCGCCCTCATCGGCGCCCATAGGGCCATCATCACAACCAGGCTGGCCACCGCGAGACGGGGGCCCTGGCGACGTCGACCCCGCGCCCCCGCCCATCCCTGGGGCGGCTGGGGCGGCCGGCCCCTTGGGATTGAGCTTGTCGAGCTCCGGGGGGGTCCCCTTAAGCTCTCGCTGCTCAGCGGTGGCCCCCTCTCCGCCGCTCTTGCCCTCATCAGGCGGGAGCAGCTTCCTGGCCTTCTCCAAGAGCTTCCCGACCGAGCAGCGCCCGGAGCTCTGGATGAGCCACGTTAGGAGGCCGCACCGCTGCTCCTGATTGCTGGGGTGCTTGGGTCTCGGCCTGCCTGAACTCCTCCTCCACCTCGCGCATGGCCTCGTCAGCCTCCACGGCCTCGAGGGCGGCTTCGCGAGCTGCGAGGTTGGCGGCCTCAGCTCGTTGATGGGCCTGGAGAAGCTTGTTCTGCGCCTTGGAGACTGTCTGCGGCAGGTGCTCGTGCACTCGGGGGCCCACCATGCCCGCCGCTTTGAGCCTCCTCCTGTACAGCAATTTGTCGCGTTGACTTTGGGACAGGCAGTAGGGGCCTGTGTTCAATCGATCGTCGGAAATGGTGAGCCAGAGCTCTGTATGCTTCTCATCCAGCTCAGTTTCCTGCTGCTTTTCCCAATCCGCCATTGTCGGGGCGCCCTTGGCGGCCTGCGCCCACCACCTTGGGCCCAGACTCCGTGCGGCGGCCGCGCCCGCCCCGTTGCTGGCCCTGGCCAACTTTGATTCCATCCCCCGCAATGGAAGCACTTGGCTCTGGCACTGCGGTTCCATGCTTGACGCCGCCTGCAACCCTGGCCCACAATTGCGCGAGCCGAAATGCCTGCAGGGAGCGATCAGTGAAAGGAGTCATTTGGAACGGGGAAGTCGCGAACCTCTGCCCACGGAAGCTCGTGGGCGTTCAAACTGAAAGATTATCCCAGTGCGACCCTACCTAGGAATTCGAGCATTTAGGAAAGCAGCATCTACATCTACACCGACAATTACATGTACATCTACACATGCACCTACACCTACATCAACATCACCAGCGAGACTCACATCTATATCTACATATACACCTACATATACACCTGCATCTACATCTACATATACATCTACACCTACATCCACAGCTACACCTACACCTACATCTACAATTTCGCATTGGCTTTGCTTTTGCTTTGCATTGCCTTTGCCTTTGCTTTTGATCGTGCATTTGTTTTTGCCTTTGCCTTTGCTTTTGCGTTTGCTGTTGCTTTGCTTTTGTTGTTGCGTTTGCTTGATGCTGTTTTTGCTAGGCTAAGCTATGCTAAACTAAGCTAAGCTAAGCTAAGATGAGATAAGCCAAGCCAAGCTAAGCTAAGCTAAGCTAAACTAAGCTAAGCTAGGCTAGGCAAAGCTAAGCTAAGCTAAGCCAATACGAGATCAGATAAGCTAAACTAAGCTTAGCTTAGCTAAGCTGGGTGAACCCAGGAGGCGCAACTGGGGGAACCGCGAGGCGGATACTGGGGGAACCGCCCGGGGCGCTTTCCACTGCCTGGCCCCTTTAAGCCCAGAGAGTAAGAACCCTTCCAGGCAGAGCCTAGGTAGGGAACAAGCATCAATCTCTCGAGCGACGTTGGCAGTTCAGGAGAAGGCCCCTTGAGCCAAAATGGCTACGGCCCCCCCTTCCTCCTCCTCCTCATCCTCCTCCTCCTTTTCCTGCTCCTCCTGCTCCTCCTCCTCCTCCTCTTTCTCCTGCTCCTGTTCCTCCTCCTCCTCCTCCTCCTCCTCTTCCTCCTCCTCCTCCTCTTTTTGTTGTTCCTTTTCCTGCTCTTCCTCCTCCTCCTCCTCCTCCCTCTCCTCCTCCTCCTCTCTCCTCCTCCTCCTCCTCCTCCTCCTCCTCCTCCCCCCCCCCTCCTCCTCCTCCTCCTCCTCCTCCTCCTCCTTCTCCTCCTCCTTCTCCTCACTCCTCCTCATTCCTTCTTTTCCTCTCCCTCATCCTCCTCCATCCTTTGGTTAAACAGATAAATCACTCCTACATGTCGCACCCCAAGGCGTGTAGGTAGGGCGGGCTGGGCGTTTCGCGTCAAACTTCTTCACCATGTGTGATCGTGAAGCTGAACATTGCGAAACCCTCACGGATGGAGGGCGGATCGTTTTCAAAAAATGGCTCTCGCCTCAGCGCCGCGCACACTCGTCCAATCAACCTTGCACAAGTTTCACGGATGGAAGGCGTTTTGTTTCAAACTGCGGTTCTCGCCCGAGTCCCGCGCACATTCGTATAGAAAAAATCGCAACAGCGTCATGGATGGAGATCGTTCCCTTTTCGCAAGGTCACTCTCGCCTTAAACGCCACGCGCATTCGTCATTAAATGTTACAAGAGCTTTGCGGATGGAGGGCGGCTCCTTTTCAAACTGCGCCTCTCGCCTTAGCGCCGCGCACGTTCGTTCCAAGAGTTCACAACACCATACACAATATATCGTGGTTAACGTCCCCAAAATGGTGTTTTGGCATGGTGTCGGACTATCCGGGTGCAGCAATTACATTGGCTCGCGGCATTGACAGCCCACGAGTGGCTTTCTGGCAGGGCTTCAGACCGTCAAGACGCAACAATAACGGTGATTCGCGGCGCTGACGTCCCAGGAGGGGTGTTCCGGAACAGCTCAGAACTTTTGAACGGTTGCTGCTTTCCCAGGAGGCACTTCCCCCAGTGAGAATGGAGCCTTGTATGGAACTGCGAAGGGGGAAATTGGAGGGAGGGCTGATTTCAATTTCGGTGCTGAATCTTGGGTTTGCACTGGTGAAAGGGGAACTGGAACACACAAATGAAGATACACAAATCACCAGATCCCCAATAGTTTCCCATATTTTCTGGGCTTCGCCTTCCGCCCCACTTCCCATATGTGCCATCTCTTCTGGGGGATCGACGATTCATTGTGTGTCTGTGCTTTTTCCCCTCCTGAATTGTGAAGGGGCCCCAGGACACAAATAAATACACACAAATAAATATGTTCCCCATAGTTTCCCATATTTTCTGTGTCTTTGTCTTCCCCCCCACTTCCCATATGTGCCATATCTTCTAGGGGAATCGACGATTCATTGTGTCTGTGTGCTTTTCCCCCTCCTGAATTGGTCCTCCTCCTTCTCTTGCGCAGGCCGCTGGGCGCTCCGTCCGTGGCGCTAAGTGGCCCGCGGCACGCCGCGGGACAGCCATGCAGGCGCCTCGCCCAGCCACGCAACCGGCCCTTGAAATGCCGGCGGGTGGCTGGCCATCGCTCGGACGTCCATCTCCTGTTCGCGAAATGATCAAGGATGCTCCTCGATGGTCCTCGCCGAAGGAAAAATGCACACGTCCGAGCGATGCCAGGGGTGGAGGACGAGGCGAGAAACAGGACGCAACATGAGCTCGGCCTCTTCTCTCTGGGCAGACACGCACAAGCCTCGGAAACACATGGGAACCACGGGGACCACGAGAGAGAGAGGGTCGGGTCGAACTCGACGAGCGGCCCCGTCGTGTGAGAGAGCCGCCCTGACAAGGACAGGCGAGGCTGGTGTGGGGCGGGCGGCTGGGGGAGCATCACGCCACTCCCGTTCTCTCCCTAGCCGCCTCGCCCCTCAATTGAGCCAGCGTTGCACGGCCGAGAGATGGCAAGAACAGTGCAGAGACGGTGGGAGCAGGCGGGGAAGAGGAGGGGGAAAAGGGAAGTGAAACCTGCGGTCGCGGCCTCGGCTCCGCCGGAGGCCAGAGGCGGGGCCCAGCGCCGATCCGATGGAGGGGCCATGCGCAGCAGGGACACGCGCGCCGTCTCGGAAGGCTCAGCCTTCTCCGAAGCCCCGCCGCCCTCGGATTAGGCGTGACGTTGATACTGCTTCTGCTCTCCGAGACGAGGCCGCCGCGGCGGGCCCTCAGCGTGCCCTCCGAGGCGTGCCCTCTGCGGACGAGCGGCCGCCGCCCTCAGGCGAGCACCCAGGGTCACCGCGGCGAGAGGACTCGGACCGCCGCGCTGCGCTGGGCGACCTCGACCTTCACTGGCCAGCCGTACCTAGGCCTCCACCTTCCCTCGCGCAGCTCCCTCGGCGGCACACCGCATGTCCCGCGCGCTCCGGAACCGCACGGAGGCGAGCAGCTCGGGCCCTCGCCGAATCGTGGCGCGGCGCAGCACCGCCGCCCCCAAGCGCTCGAAGGCGGCGCAGACGGCCTCGTCCGGCGCTTCGTCCGGCAGGCCGGTGCCGAAGCGGGTGGCGACGCCCTCGCTGCCGCGGCCGCGCGGGGGCCCGTGGAGCCGCCCGAGCGCGCGCGCCTGCCCCCCGCAGTGCGCCCACACCGGCGGCGAGCCGCGGCCGCGGCGGCGCTCCTCGGGCCTCGACGCGGGGTCCCAGCTCCTGCCCCTGGCGCGCGGGCTCCGGCTGCGGCTGCGCGCGCCGGGCTCGCTGCGTCGCCGCGCCGCCAGGCGCGGTCCCCCGAAGCCGCCCCCGCAGGGGAGGTGGCTGCCGGGCTTGAGCCAAGCGGCTACGGACGGTCCTGCTCCTCCACCTCCTCCCCCTCTCTCTCTCTCTCTCTTTCCCCCTCCCCTGGAGCCCTCCAGGAAGTGGACTCGAAGGTGCGGCCACCGTCCGCGATCTGCAGCTCCTCGGGGTCCCACCTGTCCCACACAAGATACAGCGTACCCCCGCTGATGGTCCACCTGCCGGCGTCCGATCGCCGCCCCGTTCACTGGCCCCCTCTTGCCGCCGCTGCTGCTTTTCCTGGATTCACTCCTAATTTCCTCAAGGGCGTCCTCCTCCTCCTCCTCCTCCCCTCCCTCCCCCCTCCCCTCTTCCTCCTCCTCGTCTCCTCCTCCTCCGTCATCTCATCATCCTCATCATCATCATCATCATCATCATCATCATCATCATCATCATCATCATCATCCATCATCATCATTCATCATCATCATCATCATCATCATCATCATCATCATCATCATCATATCATCATCATCATCATCATCATCATCATCATCATCATCATCATCATCATCATCATCATCATCATCATCATCATCATCATCAGCAGCATCATCATCATCCTCATCCTCATCCTCATCCTATCCTCATCCTCATCCTCATCCTCATCCTCATCCTCATCCTCATCCTCATCCTCATCCTCATCCTCATCCTCATCATCATCCTCATCCTCATCCTCATCCTCCTCATCATCATCATCATCATCATCATCATCATCATCATCATCATCATCATCGTCTTCATTCCTCCTTTCCTCTTTTTCTCCTCGTCCTCCTACCCTACACCTCCTCCTCCCTTCCTTTTTCCTTTCCTCTCCTCCTCATCCTCCTCCATTTGCCTTTCCTCTCCTCATCCTCCTCCCCCTCCTTCTCCTCCTCCTTTTCTCTCATCATCCGCTCCTTTTCCTTCTAGGCAACTTATCCATGTCGCACCCGGACACGTGTCTGTAGGGCGGGCCAGACGTCTCGCCTGAGACCCCCTCGCGACTTCCGACTCTGAGGCTTAAGACCTGCAGCATATTCACGGATGGAGGGCGGCCGTTTTCCAAATGCGACTTTCGTCTCAGCGCCGCGCGCATTCGTTTTGAAAGCTTGCAAGAACTTCATCGATGGAGGTCGGCTCGTTTTCCAAATGTGGTTCCCGCCTGAGCGCCGCGCACAAATTCGTCGTACAAGTTTGCAAGAGCCTCACGGATGAAGGGCGGATGGTCTCGCATGTTCGTCGATCAAAATCGCAGGAGCTTCATGGATGGAGGCCCGCTCTTTTGTACAGTGAGGCTCCCACCGTGGCGCCCCGACATTTGCAGACGTCTCATGAATGGGGGGCGGGTCGTTTCCAAGATGCGCCTCTCGCTTTAGCGCCGCGCGCATTCGTCTTCGAAATTTGCAATGAGCTTCACGGATGGGGTCGGCTCGTTTTCAAAAACGTGGCCCTCGCCCAAGCGCCGCGCACGAGGGCGGCTCCTTTTCCGAATGTGGCTCTCGCCCTAGCGTCGCGAGCATTCGTTTAAAACGCTAAGGGAGCTTCACGGATGGAGGGCGTGCGGTTTTCAATGTGTGGCTCTCGCCTCAGCTCCGCGCACATGCGTGTTTAAAGAGTGCAGGAGCTTCACAGACGGAGGGCGGGCGGCTTTCAAAATGTAGCCTTCGTCTTCGCGCCGCGTAGATTCGTTTGAAAAGTGCACAGCCGTAGCACTGATGATTCTGGTTGACGTCTCGGGGATGGTGTTCTGGCAAGGTTTAACACTGCAAGGGCGCAACAGTCACGTTGATTCATGTTGATTCGCGGTGTTGGAGTCCCAGGAAAGAGGCTTTGGCGAGCGCGATTCAGGGTTGTCTGGACGCATTGGTAACTTCTACGCCGCGAATGAACCTTGAAGGTAAATTCGCGGCGTAGAAGTCAAATGAATGATGCGCTGGCGAGATTGACGATGCGCACACGTTTGTCTACCAACGAGGCACTTCCATCAGTTAAAAAAACAATTCTCATAGGAACCTGTGAAGAGGGAACATGGAGGGAGAGCCTATTGCCACATCGTTGGTGCGCCTCGGGTTTACACTGGTCCTCCTTTTTCTCCTCCTACCCAACCCTCTCCTACGTCCGTCCTCCTCCACATCCTTATTAATGACTTCCATTTCTCTTCCCCTCCTCCTCCTCGACAGCACATCATCATCGTCCTCATTCCTCCTCCTCCTCACCCACCTCCTCCTCCTCATGATCATCATCACCAGCATCATCCTCAATATCAGCATCACCAGCAACGCCAAAGTCATCATCATACGCATCAGCAACATCATGAGCATTAGTATCAGCATCGTCATCAGCATCATCGTTACCATTGTCGTAAGCAGCAGTATCATCATCGGCGGCAGCATCACCATAGTCATCATCAAAAACAACATCATCATCGCCATCGTTACCATCATCATCACCATCAGCATCGCCATCAGCATCACCACCATCATCACCGTCGTCATCATCATCATTATCATCGTTGTCGTCGTCACCATCGTCATCGTCAGCGTCATCCCCATCGACATCAACACCCCCGATACTCGTCCCCATACTCATACCTATTCTCGAACTCATACTCATACTCATCCCCACCCGCATCCTCGTCCTCAAAATCATACCCATACGCATACTCATGCTCGTACTCGTACTCATCCGCATCCTCATCCTCATTATTCTCGTCTTCCTCCTCCTCCGCCTCCTTCCGCTTATCCTTCTTCCCATTCCCCTCTCCCCCCTGCGACCCCGACTCCGACCCCTAGGATCCCGCCGCAGCCACCGACGACGACGACGGCAACCACGACGACGACGACGATGCCGACGACGACGACGACGATGCCGACGACGACGATGACGACGACGACGACGACGACGACGACGACGACGACGACGACGACGGCAGCGGCGGCGGCGGCGGCGACGGCGGCGGCGGCGAAGGACGGCGCCGCGGCGCCTGCCGGCGTCCCCTGCGGCGAGGATGCCCCCCGCGCGGTGGAAGGAACCGTCCTGCTGCAACGTCAGGTGGCCCTTCCACCTCGGGTGCACCGCCTGCAGGCCAACAGGGCGGCGGGGAGAGAAGAAAAAGACGAGAGGTGGAGGAGGAGGAGGAGAAGGAGGAGGAGGAAGAGGAGGAGGAG
>CAUYUJ010016436.1:162500-190000 GCA_963575745.1 Prorocentrum cordatum | reverse complement strand
GCCCATACACGGCGAGCGCCAGCACCCTCCAGCAGGTCAGCGAGCAAGCCAGCGAGCTCGGCTCGCCGGCCGCACTGACCCCTAGAGGGTAAGGCAGCCCGCCGAGTACAATTGGCCCCGCAAACACCAGGAAACACAGTTGAACGTGTTAATCCCCTGGGGCCACCCCTCGAGAGCCTTTCACGTCCCCCTATTGTGGCTCTGCCGACCTATTTCAAACTGATGCCATCAGGCAAGGACTACTGGATTGACTTTACCATTCAAGTCTTACAACTTCAGCTGTCTTAAAATATCTTTCCAGCGGAGAGCGGCAGTTCGAATTCTATCTTTGGTGCTAGGCAGAAGGGTGAGGGCGACGGTGTCAGCAACTGCCTGAGACAAGTGCATTCTGGCTACTTTTGTGCCGCCCCACCGGCCTTGTTGAAGAGTACACTCCATATTTCTATGGCGGGTGAAGTGGGCGGTCGCACCTCCTCTGCGGAGGCTATACATTGTGAACCCTCGGTCCTGAAGGTCGAACATCTGAAGCAACCAGGACAACTTCCTCCGAACTTCAGGCGCCGTCGCTCCACACAGCAGATCTTCCGACCCCAGCTGCAAGCATCTGTACTTTAGGATATTTCGAGACACTCCGTCTTTGAGAGAAACCACTTCTGAAAAAGCCAGTTCGCAGTCCCATCTTCGAGGCCTCGATGTGAATAACTGCCCGCTCACCTTTGACAAGGATGTGCCGCCGTCTGAGAGCCAGCAGCTCGCCTGTGCGCATGAACGTGTCGAAACCGACGAGGATCGCGGCCGCCAGACCTTCCCAGCCGAGGTCCCACGCTGCAGCTGCCAAGGCTAGGACTATGTCGGCCGTGAACGGTGTCGCCCGACTGGGCGTGCACTGTCTCTCCCACGCTCGCACCAGGCTCCAACTCTGCTGCAGGTTGCCCTTCAGGGAGGGCATCATCCACTGCAAAGCCGCTGTCGCATTGGCCACCAGGTAAAGCGGCTCCAGCTCTGCCCAGCGCGCTTCCGTGTACAAGCTGAGGCTTTTGTCCGCGTCGTTGAGCGAGGACAGCTTCACACTGTGCGCCCTCCACCACACAAAAAGGCGACCGGCACGTCGAACATGCCGATCACGCGTGGCTTTAGTGACCTGTAGGTCACGCAGCCGCGTGCCTCGCTTACAGAATTGAGAACGCACATGCAACCAACTGCGACGCCTGCCGCCGCGAGCTGTCACTTGGACTCTTTTCGGCGCCATTTCTGAGTCAAGAACTCCCTGGACGGCCGATCACTTGGGTTGAGCTTGGTATTGATATACCCAACGCCCACATACAAGTCTGAACTGACGAGTATAGCAGCGTGCTGTAGAGCGAGTCCTCGAAGCTTCCCCGATGACGCGCGGCCGCGGGTCAGTATCGAAGCCACAACTTGGGAATCGACAAGGTGCAGAACCTTCACGCTCCTGAACGATGTAGTGCGAGTCCTGTGCCGCAAGGAAGCGTTCACCGCCTTCAACTCGAGCGCGTTGATACGCAGCTCCCTCGACGACTTCGGCCACGGAAAGGACAGCGTCCGCCGCCAGCGCCACAGCGCCGGGTCGATCGAGGATCGCGGCCGCGCCTTGGGGCGGAAAGGCACACCGATGTCGAGGCGGATGTCGCTCCCCGACTTCTCGGCAATCGTCCAGAAAATCTCGACCAGCTTGCTGCCGATGGGGGTCTCCTTGATGGGGTCCCTCGAGAACTCCACCGACTCGTCGAGCAAGTCCTTTACCTCCAACTCGCCCGTGATCCCCTCGAGGTCAGTCGCCCTGACGGGCCAGCCCAACTGGCACTTCAGACCGAGGAACAGCCAGCTAACGACGCAGCAGGCGAACGCGTTCCCCAAGAGGCCGCAGCGATCGTTCTCAACGCTGCCACAGCTGGAGCCCGAGCTGGCTACGGACGACGAGTAGTGGCGAGGGAACCCCATGAGCACCTCCTTCTCCGTGGCACACAAGGGCCTCAAGTCCTCCTTGGAGTCCCGAATCATGTGAACTAGCTCGTACTGGCACGGAGGGTAAGCGTGCAGGTCCTGGGTCCACCTCTGGATGGCCTCTGGGCTCGCTGTCGATAAACCTGCAGGCTTGTACGGGACAGTCTTCTCACGCCGCTGGAGAAACGTGCAGACTGGGCCCTTGTCCGAGGCCCTGGAGCACCCTGCGGCAACCCGAGAGCCAGCAGGAGCCTTCGGGACCTGGAGCGCCCTGATGAGGTCGTAGTTGGCCTTGGGCTCCACGTGCACCCCGGGGAGCTTGAGGACCGCCTCTCTCCAAGACAACCAGTACAAACGTGGCCTTCTATTCTCGGTAAAGAGGGAGTTGCACACGCTGATGGGCCTAGTCTGGAGGATGCGGGAGAACTCCTGGAGGGATTCTGCGCTCATTGAGAGTACATTTTCCGCAAGCCAATGGACAGGCACCTTCATGACGAGAGACAGTGCGCTCACCACCTTGGGTATGCGCTTGAACAGGCAGCTCCGAGCGCCATGTGCGCCCTGTCGGTCGGCGTTCACACCGCTCGTGTCCTGGCAAGGGCTGCCTCCCGCAACGACCACGGCGACAATCCGATCCTGGAACATTGCCAGAGCCTCAAGCTGTCGGTCGTGAATTTCCTCGACTGGGCCCAGCTCGATCAGGCCAGGCCAGCGCGATCTCAGCACCCGGCGAGCCCCTTTATCAACCTCGCTGCTCATGTAGCCTACGATGTCGAAACCAGCGCGCACCAGCGACACAGCAGCGCCGCCGATGCCGTCAAAAAGCTCACCAACAGGACGCGCGGCGGAGCCCCTGGGGCGATCCTGGTCGGCTCGATCGTGCACGAGCCGGTGTAGCTGGCAATGCGATGGCCCCAGGTCTCAGGGCTCCCGAGAGATGCCAGGAACTTCGCGGCCCCCTCTGCGAGCCCCACGGCCGTGCACATACCAGCACCGTCCTCGCTGGCGTCAGAGCACGAGACGATGCTCGCGGTAGCGGCCCTCAGGTTGGTGGAGGCGAGGGGCATCAGCAGGCAGCTGTGCATCAGCTCGTCCAGGCTGGCCCTGGTCAACACAGTACGGCCCGAGCCAATCTGCTCCCACACCGAGTTGAACGCCCCGAAGAGAGGACGTCGAAACTCTAGCGCCCTCACCCAACGTCCCATGAGAATGAGGAGCTGGTTCCCGGGGGGGTTCTCTCTTGTCAGGAGCCGCATGGTAAGGCTGTACAGCTGCACGTTCTTTATCCGATTGTTGGCGGCCCTGCCTGAGATCCCGTCCACCTCTACACCCATCCGCGTGACCAAGAGCTGCCTCTGGTTGGCTTTGTCCACGCTGATGCGGATTGCATTCCGCTGGTAGCTCTCCCTCATCAGGGCCTGCAAGCGGCCAGGAGTGCCCACCTTCGCGAGCGCCTCCTTACACCCAGCCGTCTCGCAGTTATCGAAGTCGTCGATGTACACACTCCACCACTCGCGAGGGCCCTCATGAGACAGGGGAGCAGCTGCAGCGGCGGGGATAGGACGGTCGCGCCGCCACTCCAGGTCAGCTGGGAGGGCGGCGCCAGCAGGGCGACCCAGAAGCGCAACCCGCCGGTGGACGCTCTGGAAAATCGGGACGCTGTACACCCAGCCCATGGGCAGCACTGTCATGGCCAGCCACATCTCCTTGGCCTTCATGCCAAGAACATGGCCGGGGACTGGGGTGCAGATCGCCATGTAGCCAAGCCACGGCGCAGGGATGCGGTACATGAAGAAAGCTCCCTTCTGGTCGTCCCCACTCCAGAGCAGCACCTCCTCGGGGCCAAGGGAGATGCTTACCCACGCCGGCGAGGGTACCAGAGTCACTGAGTCCCCTGCCAACGGTCGAAGGTACGTATTCGTCGGGACCATGTTGAAAATCAAACGTGTCACTCTGGCCTCTCCCTCAGCTGGGGACCCCGACTTTGTCACAGCAAACAACCCATTTGTGACGCGACGGCCGCGGGCCACAAAGATGCGCTCAGCTGGTATGGGGGCCAGCAGTCCACGCTCCACCAGCTTGGCAGCGATGGCCCACCAGTCCTCCAGCTTCTCGACGTTGACCTTTGCCTTCGGAGGCGACTCGGGCCACTCGGCCTCCGGCAAGAGCGACATCTCGGGTTTGGTGAGCACCTCCTTGAGCTCTGGCCCCACATAGTCCAGCGCGTCCAAGCGGCCGATATCTTCGGCTTTGGGAAGGCCGGGCTCAAGCTCGCCGAACTTCAAGGGGAGCGCCCGACAGTCCTCCTCCAGATCGTAGCTCGACTTCGTCTTCTTCATCTCCTGAGGCCAGAACGGGATGTCCACCGCCGCCAACGCGTCGCCCACGTGCCACTCGACCGTCTCACCGATCACGCGTAGGCTGGCGGCCTGCACCTCAGAAAGGCGCCCGGCTGCTTCCCAGCGGTCCTTGCTCAGGTGCCCAAGGTAAAGGTAGTTCAGGCCCAGCACGCTCAGGAAAGTCCACACCTCGACCGCCATGGCTTGGGCCTCTTTCTTTAGAGCAGCTGGCCACTTCGTAACATCCACGGGGGATCCCTCACCGTCCAACATTCCTCTTCTCTTCAGATCACGTTCCCAGGCGAAAAAGGTTGCCGGCTCCCTTACTGGCAGGGGCAGCACATCACGCCCGACACCAGCCTCCGGCGATTGTGGCGCGACGCCCACAAGGAACCTTCTAGCGAAATCTCCAATGCAACTTGGTATTCTCCTGACACTGGTGAGGATCCCGAAACCGATCTCCAGCATTGTCATTTGGCTTGGGCCGCTGCGGCACATGCGCGAGGCGATGTCCGCCTTCCACTGGCCCAACGTCAGCGCGGCCACCTCGCTGCCGATAGCCGCGTCACTCATCACGCTCAATGCTTCAGCACGACCCGCCTCTGCGGCTCGCTCGGCTTCGCCGCGTTCTTGGCCGACACCCGGCGCTTGAAGAACTGCGACGCGATCCTCTTCTTCAACTGCCGCCTGGACTCCCCCTCGGCACGCGGAGTCTTCGCGCGCGCCGCCGCCCACGGCCGTATAGTCCTATTGCCCTACAGCCCCATAGCCCTATCGCGCTAGCTCTATCGACTTATAGCCCTATAGCCCCAATAGCCTTATGGCCCTATAGCCATGTAGCCCTATAGCCTTATAGCCGTATAGTTCTATAGCCCTATATCCTTTTTTTCTGAGGCAAGGAAGCAGAGGAGAAGGAGGAATCCGCTGCCCCTCAAGGGGGCTATCCTGAACGCACAGCGCGAGCGAGGCCAACCGCAAGGCGACGGAAGCAAAAACTTGCAATAGCCCTGGACTCGACCAGGTTCAGAAACGGCAAGGTTGCGTCTGGCGGCCATGCCACCCTGGCACGAAGGCGACACCACAGGACGAGAGGAGGGGCGGGGAGGACGACGCGGAGGAGAGGAGGGGGACATCAGCCTGCGCGCACCTAGCGACACTGGGAGTGCCCAGCGTGGACTCGTCGTCCGAACAGCTGCACCACCGGCACCAGCATGGTGACACCAAGACGAAGCCCGGGGGAGGGAGGAGGGAGGGGGGAGGGAGGAAGGAAAGCAAGGAGCAACACAGCGTGCGGGTGAAGTGCCAATTACCCCCAGCACTCCCCAAGCTTCTGAAAGCGGCCCAACCGCACATGAAAATGGCCACGTGGTAGGCGAAGGCGGCCGGAAGGCTGGACAGTACGGGCTAGGGGCGACTCCCTGACTAGGGAGCGGCCGGCGAGACCGAGCGGCCCAGCACCAGCCCCCTCCGCGTGCAGCCGGCGCGAACGCCAATTCGGGGGTGAGCGAGGAAGAGACCGGGAGAGGAGGCGGAGAGCCGGCCCACCCCAGCAGGGTAAGCCGGCGCTCCGCCCCCGGGAGGCGAGAGCGGGAGGACAGAGACGAGGGGGAAGGGCAGCTCAAATCGGCTGCTCGGGGCACCGTGTTCCAGCGTCCATCGGCCACGCGGCCAGGACAGAGGGGACACGATAGCTTGCACCACATCGCGTCGAAGCGTGCGGCGGCCGAGGCGGAGGAAGAGGAGAAGGACGAGGGGAGGAGGAAGCACCAGGAGGTGCGGTACAACTTTGAGCCCCTTTTCGCTCCACGCCGGCCCAAAAAACGACGCTATCGGCCACGCGGCTGGGACATCCGCCGGCACTCGACTGTAAGACAAAATGTTGCCAGTTCGTCCCTGCCGTGCACGGGGTCCCCTAAAGGAAAAACCCTGCAATAGCTCCGGGCTCCAAGCTCGCAAAGCCACCGCGCCCGTAGCAGGGTTGTCCTGCGAACGTGGACGAAACTCTGGCCGCCAGCTCGTGCAAAGAGGGGGCAGGAGGAGGAGCAGGAGGAGGAGGGAGGGAGGAAGGAGGGCAGGAAGGGAGAAACAACGTGTGGTGCATGTCACCCGGCCACGGCCAGCCGCAGTGGTGCATGTCACGTCGGCCCTTCTTGGGCAAACCTGTGCAGGCGAGGGGCACGTGGTAGTTCATGGCCTTGTCAGCTTCCAGGGCAACCTGACGGGTTGCAGGCGATATTTCATATAGCCCTATAGCCTTATAGCCCTATAGCCCCATAGCCTTATAGCCCTATAGCCCCAAAAAACAATCGCCCTATGGCCTTGTCCCTATAGCCCGGTAGCCTTATAGCCCTACAGCCGTATAGCCCTACGACCCTATAGCCCTATAGCTCTATATGCCTATAGCCCTGTAGCCCTATAGCCATATAGCCCTATGGTCCTATAGCCCTATAGCCCCATAGCCCTATAGACCTATAGCCCTATGGCCCTATAGCCCTATAGCCGCAGAGCCCCAGAGCCCTATAGCCCTATGGCCCTATAGCCCTACAGCACTATAGCCCTATGGCCATATAACCCTGTAGCCCTATAGACCCTGTAGCCCGATAGCCCTATAGCCCTACAGCCCTGTAGCACTAAAGAGATCATGATTGGGTTTTTCTCCCATATCATATGGTTATGTGAGGCTTGCCACCGATTTCCGCGGCCCGCCCTGGTGCCCGGGTGCCCGGGTGCCCAGGTGCTCGGGTGCCCGGGTGCCATATAGCCATCTAGCCCTATATCCCTATGGCCCTATAGCCTTATAGCCCTATAATCGTATAGCCTTGTAGCCCTATAGCCCTATAGCCTTATAGCCCTAAAGCCCAAAAGCCTTATATCCCTATATACTTATAGCCTCATAGCCTTATAGCCTTATAGTCATATAGCCCTCTATAGCCCTATGGCCCTATAGCCTTATAGCCTTATAGCCTTCTCGCCCTATAGCCCTATAGCTCTATAGCCTGATAGCCCTATAGCCCCATAGCCCTATATCCCTATAGCTCTATATGCCGATAGCCCCATAGCCCTATAGCCATATAGCCCTATGGTCCTATAGCCCTATAGCCCCATAGCCCTATAGACCTAGAGCCCTATGGCCCTGTAGGCCTATAGCCGCGGAGCCCCAGAGCCCTATAGCCCTATGGCCCCATAGTTCCACAACCCCACACCGCCAACAGCCTCATAGCCCGATAGCCCTAAAAAGACTTTGATTCGGGCTTCCTCCAGTATCATATTGTTCGGTGAAATTTGCCACCGATTTTCGCGGCCCGCCTGGGGACCCGGGTGCCCAGGTGCTTTGTAGCCCTATAGCCATATAGCACTATAGCCGTATAGTCCTATAGTCCTACAGCCCAATAGCCCTATCGCCCTAGAGCCCTAGAACCCCACAGCCCTATAGCCCTACAGCCCAATAGTCCAAACAGCCTTATGGCCCTACAGCCCAATAGCTCAATAGCCCAATAGCCCTATAGCCCTGTATCCCTATAGCCCTATAGCCTTATGCCCTCATAGCCTTACAGCCCTATAGCCCTATAGCTCTATATGCCTATAGCCCTAGAGCCCTAGAGCCCTATAGCCCTATATCATTATAGCCCTATGGCCCTATAGGCCTATAGCCGCGGAGCCCCAGAGCCCTATAGCCCTATGGCCCTATAGTTCCACAACCCCATACCGCCAACAGCCTCATAGCCCGATAGCCCTAAAAAGGCTTTGAGTCGGGCTTCCTCCGGTATCATATTGTTCGGTGAAATTTGCCACCGATTTTCGCGGCCCGCCTGGGGACCCGGGTGCCCAGGTGCCTTGTAGCCCTATAGCCCTATAGCACTATAGCCGTATAGTCCTATAGTCCTACAGCCCAATAGCCCTATCGCCCTAGAGCCCCATAGCCCTACAGCCCAATAGTCCCAACAGCCTTATGGCCCTATAGCCCAATAGCTCAGTAGCCCAATAGCCCTATAGCCCTGTATCCCTATAGCCCTATATCACTATAACCTTATAGCCTTATAGCCTTATAGCCCTATAGCTCTATATATATATATATATGTCTATAGCCCTAGAGCCTTAAGCCCTATATCCTTATAGCCCTATGGTCCTAGAACCCTATAGCGCCATAGCCCTGTAGACTCATAGCCCTATGTCCCTATAGCCCTGTAGTCCCTACAATCCCAGAGCCCTCTTGGCAGCCCTATAGCCCTAGAGCCCTATAGCGCCATAGCCCTATATCCCTATAGCCCCATGGCCCTGTAGCCCTATAGTTCCATAGCCATATAGCCCTATAGCCCCATAGCCCTATAGCCCAAAAATACTAGAATTGGGCTTCTCTCCAGTATCATGTAGAAGGACAAGGAATGGAGGAGGATGAAGAGGAGGGCGACGAGGGGGGCGATGATGATGATGCGGAGGAGGAGGAGGAGGAGGAGGAGGAGGAGGAGGAGCAGGAGGAGGACGAGGAAGAGGAGGAGCAAGGGAGAAGGGATGAAGGAGGCGGGAGGAAGGAGGGGGGGATGAGGGAAGGAGGAGGGAGGGGCGAGGGAGGGGGGAGGATCAAGCTAGGTGCGCTCGCGTCATATCTGACATCCTAACCCCTCCCTCCCATCCCTTACCATTGCGTAGATCCCCTCTCTACTCGCACAGTCGGATGTCGAGCAGGGCAATAATCCCGAAAGGGTACGCGATGCATTGTAGAGCACGGCATGGCATGGCGTAGAAGAGCACCGCAAAGCGTAGCATCAACCTAGCATTGCATTGCATGCCGTGGCATGGCACGGGAAATGACGCCAGCGCTGCAGCGGGAGCACGAGTCGAAACGAGCGGAAGCGCGGAAATGAGGCCAGCGCTGCAGCGGGAGCACGATTCGGAACGAGCGGAAGCACGGAAATGAGGCCAGCGCTGCAACGGGAGCACGATTCGGAACGAGCGGGGCCCGAAAATGAGGCCGGCGCCTCAGCCAGAGCAGCATTTTGAAAACAAATGCAGGCGAAAACCCAACTCCGGGGAAACCTGTGTGTAAAAAAACAATACGCGGGGAGGGGGGGGTCGAGAACTTTCAAACCGTCATCAGGTGAAGAGGGAGAGTAGTATTCATATTGAGAAATTGTGGAGGGGGAGCAGGAGGAGACAGGAGTGAGGATCGGGGGGGGGGAGGGAGGAGGGAGGAGGAATGGGGGAATAGAGAAACGGGGGGGGGGGAGGGAGGGAGGAGGAGGGAGGAAAGGGGAGGAGGAAGGAGGGCGGAGGGGGGAGGGAGGAAGGAGGAGAAGGAGGAGGAGGGGGGGGGGACGGAAGAGGAGGAGGAGGAGGAGCAGGAGGAGGAGGCAGAGGAGGAGGAGGAAGAGGAGGAGGAGGAGGAAGGGGAGGAGGAGGAGGAGGAGGAGGAGGAGGAGGAGGAGGAGGAGGAGGAGGACGACAGAGCCGCGGGCCCGAGCGGGCCTGGGGCGATGCGCGTCGCCCTCAGGCGGGCAACCGCGACGATATAATCCCTGCCACGCACAAGCTCACACAGCACATCCTTGCTTCCAGACTTCTCGCGCTCTCACGTTCCCTCACCGAAACTGCGTTGATGGTCGTACTTGGCTACGGTATCGCACGCATTTGCTGACCCTGCGCCGCTTCCAAACGTGTGGCGACCTCGTGGCGGCTTCTGTGGACAGGACAACGCGCAACAATACAATCATATTTTGCCATGGCAAATTCAACAATATTGGGAAATTCAAGAAGATTTGGGCACTCCGGCTTGACATCACACTCAGCAAGGTCACTGAGGTCAGCTTCACAACAAGGCGCACCAGAGATCAGACAACGCACATATGTCGCGCATAAGCATGTACGTCTGACCTCAAGTACTTTTTAGGTATCGGCGATGCACACTGCGTCGCTCAGGGCCAGACGCCATACGGACACCATCTCGTTGTTCATTGTTCACGGCATGTCTGATTTTGATGCGAGCGCTGGGGAATCTATCCCTGTCAATAGGCTAGTGCTGCCCGAACTAGTTCCCAGCGTTGGTGTCGTTGTACCGCCGCCATTGCATTCGCCGCGAGTCAATTCCGCATCCGCCCAACCTGCAGATGCCAGCGAGCTCCAGATTTCGCCATACCCGCCCCAACTTACGGACGATGGCAACGGAGCTAGCTGGACAAACTCGAAGGGTTGGACGCTCAAGTTTGTTGTAAAGGTTGGTTGGCCCCCGATGGATGGCTGCCCCTATCCGCGCGCATGCGCAGGAACAAAAATTCGCCGGCCCAACGGGCCAGAGGCGTGCTAAGATCTCCGGTAACTGCTTAACAATTTTCTAGTTCGCGCGCGCGGGGCGGCCCCTGGGGGTCCCCGGACGAAAAGTACCCTGACCAGGTCCCTGGGCAACTCCCTGTCGGGGATGGTTCTGCTCCTGGGCGCCGCCCTCAGGGCCTCCCAAGAGCCCCGAGAAGAGCTCAGAGACCCCCAAGAGGCCCTCAATATGGTCCAACAGAGCTCCAAGACGCCATAATATCGCTCCAAAACGCCTAAGATGGCTCCCCGACGCACCAAGAAGCCTCCAAGAGCCCTGCCAAGAGGTCCCCAAGAGGCAGAATTCATCGATTTCCCTCAGGTTTTTGAAGGATTTTCGCATTCTCGCCTTTTCCGCTTCCCGACGCTCCAAGACGACCAAAGAGGCCCCAAAGATCGCCCCAAGACGGCCCAAAAGGCCCCCAAGAGGGCTTCAAAACGGCCCAAGAGCGCCCCAAGACAGCCCAAGACGCCCCCAAGACGGCCCAAGAGGGCCCCAAGAACGGCCCCAGAGGGGGAACACGAAACAACATTTCGAGCCCTCAGTCCTAAGAGCCTCCCGGGAGGCCCCCAGAGGTCCCCAAGAGGCCCCCATGGGCCCCCAAGAGCCCCTCAGAAGGCCCCGAAGAAGCCACCAAGAGGCCCCCAAGCGGCCACAGGAAGCCCCCAAAACGCTGCCGCGAGCACACGGTATCCCAACGAACATCCAACAGGCTTATAACCCACAACCCCAGCATGGTCTCGGGACTTGCCGGAGGCAACTGGATACACACTGGAATCAACATCATAATACCCAAAGCGGACGATCCATCGCAAAGCTGGAAACTGCAGTCGAAGAATGAAGCG
Source organism: Prorocentrum cordatum (assembly GCA_963575745.1). Classification (NCBI taxonomy): domain Eukaryota; class Dinophyceae; order Prorocentrales; family Prorocentraceae; genus Prorocentrum; species Prorocentrum cordatum. The sequence continues at coordinate 178,550 of CAUYUJ010016436.1, read as the reverse complement.
AGGATGATGACGACGAAAACCGAAAACAAGACGAGTGAGGGAACTGGCCGGGAGAGAGAGAGGGGAGCGGCATGGGCAACAAGCAAGCACGTTGGGGCGGACGGAGGGCGAGCGCGGACTGTCGTCAACTGTACGTGATCAGAGGAAAACAGCTCAGAATCCAAGATGTGATGAGATGATCAAGCGCCCTGAAGCCAAGTGCATCCGAGCCACGGCTACCCTGGCGCGCCATCGGTGGCTTCCGAATCTTGGGAAGCGTCCCGCACCCGGGAGCGCGAATCGGCCCAAGACGGCCCAAGATAACCCCAAGACGGCACAAGAGAGCACCAAGACCGCCCAATAGGCGCCCAAAGGGGGATTCTGCCCCTAGGAGCACCTCAGAAGCCACCAACATCCCGCCAATAAGTCCCCCAAGACGCCCCAAGAACCATCCAAGAAGCCCAACAAGAAGCCCCAACGACCCCCAAACGGCCCTTACGGGGCCTCAAGAGGCTTCAACACTGCCTCCAAGAGGTTCCCGAGACGCCTGGCAAAATAACCCCCAAAGCGCCGCATTGACACCAGGCCCTAGGGAAAAACGGCAGACATGAGACTGCATGGGCCGGCGGAATGAGCGAAGCGATTAAATAATTCCTCTTTCTACCCCTGCCACAGAGCCTGCCCTCGCGGCAGCAACAGCGACCGTCGAAGTCAAAGAAGCGGCCGGAAACTCCGAAGTTTCTAGGGAAGGTGGGGGGCCCGAGGCGCCGTCTCCGACGCCCTCGAAAATCCGCGTTCTATATGATCACATCCAATGTTCCTCCGACCCATGTGGAATGGACAGGGGGGTGGGGCAGGCAGGGGGGGACGCGAATTTTGCTCGGGCAGAGTGACGAGCGGGGGGCGGGGGGCGAGGAGCGAGGAGGTGGAGGAGGAGGAGGCCCCACAAGATCCCGACCCTATCGATGGGCCAGCTTTCGCACAGGCCTCACTTTCGAGAACCCTCGGGCCCAGAGCACAAAGCCGAGGGCCGAGGTCGAGGAAGAACGCCCATGTTGAAAAACAAATCGACTGAAATCTGGGAACGACACCGACCACGCCGACGGCGACGACAAGACGACTCCGCCGACGGCGGCGACGGCGGCGACGCCGTAGACGGCGACGGCGACGGCGACGGCGACGGCGACGGCGACGGCGACGACGACGACGACGACGACGACAACGACGCCCGCCTCGAGCACGAAGCGATCGGCCCGGCGGCGCTCGCCCGCGCAGGCCCTGCTAGCCGCGCCGGCGCCGCGCCTGCCGTCTGGGCTGCCGCTGCCGGAGTGGGCAGGCGATCCTCTGCGGGTCCAGCTTCAGCGACTCCGGAGGGTGTGGTTTGTGAAGGGCGTGGTTTGCAGCCTGCGCCTGGAGGGGTGGGCGAGGACCTCGACAGAGATCCCTGCCGCGCCCCGACGAGGGCTAATCAAACCTGTGGCGCAGCGTGATGACCCCCCAAGCCCACACGGCGACGATTGCAAACCACGCCCTGGCGTAACCACACGCATTATGTACAATGTTCCGGCAGCTCTCGGACGGCAAGATTTGTTCAATTCCCGGGGGGGTCCTGAGATCCTGGCGTTGCCCGTTTCGGGCCCCGCGGCCATCACAGACCGATCTGGCCCGAAAAACAAAAGCGGGGAACCGAAACAAAAACAATCCTGTCCTTCGTCCTTCGCATGCCTGGCGGCCGCATTCCAGCTTTCCTGTCTTCCCAGACGTCCGACTGTGTGATCCTCTTAGTGCGCGGCCCCAGGGAGGTCCCAGCCCCTTCCCTGGGGGGACACTTCCCCTGAGATCCGACGTTGCAACAAAAATGCAACATCACAAAAATCGCGGCAGGAGCCCCAGATCCCATCCTTCTGCGTCGTTTTTAAAGCCGGATCGATATGTGAGGGTCCGGGGGCCCGAAACGGAGCGAAAACGCGCGCTTTGAAAAAACTCCAGCGCCAGGTTCTCAGGGTCTTCGTCCCAGATCAGTCGCTGATGGCCCCGGGGCCCGATGGTGACGGGCCCCAGGGAGCCGACACCAGAAATCAACAAAACAACAGGCCGTCGCAGATCTGGGCCCACCTTTAGGTCGGGCCTGTCCCCCTACAGGGGGATTTTGGGGCGAAAAATTAGAAATACCCCAAAAATGCTGCCCGAATGCTCAAAAATAAGAATCGTCCCCAGACTATGTTTTTTTTGTTTTTACTATTTTTGCATTTTCCCCCTGTAGACGGACAGGCCCAACTTAAGCCGACCTGCCCCTATGGGGGGCAACGCGAGGGGGTGCCGGCTCCAGGGGGGAAATGTCGGTGTGGAACGAGCGACACATCGCCGGATATATCGGCGCCCCCGACAGCGAAGCCGCGTGGTCCTGGACGGGGTGAACCATCGGGCCCCTGTCGGCGAGGAGTGGGCGATTGGGGCCGCGGCATGGCCCCTGAGCCCCCCCCCAGAAGCCAACACTGCCCCTGAAATACCGTTGCACATAGAACCCAACACTGCCCCTGAGCCCCCCCCCCTCTAGAAGCCAACACTGCCCCTGAGCCCCCCCCCAGAAGCCAACGCTGCCCTAGGAGCCAACACTGCCCCTGAACGCTGCCCTCCCCCCCCCGAATCGCCTGCAGCCAACCCGTGCAATCGGGATGTGCGGTAAGGATGCAAGGGCCTTGGAAGGCCCTGTCGACACTCTGCGGCCGGGACGCGGCCAGCGAAGGCGGCCAAGGATGGGCCTAAAGGGGGAGGATGCAAGGGGTGACCTTGGAAATCGCCTACGCGCCACGGCGACCAAGGGCAAGCGTAGCCTTGCGTGCGCGGCTTCTTCGGGGGCCGCGTGGGGCCAGAGCCCTGCACGCAGGCCAGCGGCTCGGGCCACCTCTGCAGGCCCGCCTCAGACGGGCCACTCCGGCGAAGGTGCACCTACACGGGCAGACGACCGAAGGCAACCTCCCCCGAACCCATCCACCCCATGATGGGCCCATTTTCCATCACCACTACCGTATATGTGAGAAGGAGGACGAGGAAGAGGAGGAGGAGGACGAGGAGGAGGAGGAGGAGGAGGACTCCTCCTCCTGGAGGAGGAAGAAGAGGACCTCCTCATCCTCCATCCTCCCCCGTCCTACATGTGGTGGTGGTGGAAAACAGGCCCACCACGCCAGGAGCTAACGCTGCCCCCGAAACACCGTTGCGCGTCTGCGCCCCCGCGCAGTCCCTGGGCGCCCGCGCGGCGCGACGCGCCCGCTGCCGCCCCGCCGCCGGGCGCGGCGCCGCCGCTCGCCGCGCCCCGCCCCGGGCGGGCGCCTCCGCGCTCTGCCCGCGCACGCGGCTCTGCGGCGCCGCGCGCTCCGCCGGCGCCGCCGCGGCCTCTGCGCGCTCCGCCGCCGCCGGCGCCGGCGCGCCTCCGCCGGCGCTGCGAGAGGCGCTGCAGTGGCGCAGGCTGCGGCGGCGCAGGCCGCGGCGCTGCCGCCGAAGGCCGCCGGCGCCGGCACCGCGGGCGCCGGCTGCGCGTCCGCGCCGGTGCTGGCGCCGCCAGCGGGCGGCCGCGGCGGCTCCGCGGCCCCTGGGGGCGCGGAGGCCGTCGCCGCGAAGACCGCCGCGGGCGCCGCCGCGGCGCTGCAGCGCTCCGCCGTGGCGGCCGGGGGCTCCGCCGTGGGGGGCAGCGCGGGGGCGGGCGAGCCGCAGTCCGGAAAGGCGACCTCTTCGGCTGGCCGCGAAGTCGGAGCGGGGGCCACACTCTCAGGAAGGGACTCTTGGGAGGCCTTCGGGGCGAAAATGGAATCGTCATTGAGCCCGATTGCCGGGCCACTGAGCCGGATTGGGCCAGATTGAGCTCGGGACCAAGCCACCTTTCGCAGAGTTCTGAGCAGGAGGCGACCGTCCCGGCATTCCTATAGGCCTCCCACGACATGCTCTTAGAACCCAAAAATGTTCTAAGAACAAAAACAAGGTTCTTAGAACATAAGCCCGATGTGTTAAAACAAGCCAGGCCCAGCCAGAAATGTTCTAAGAACATTCCGTCGAAACCACACAAGGTTCTTAGAACATTGTTTGGTGGGCCTATAGGCACGCCAAGACGCTTCGCCACTGCTCGCGAGTTGCGCCAGATTCGATGAGATTGCGCTAATCGGTTTTCTCCCAAGAATTGCATCCTGGACACAAAGACTTTCTGGTCGGGTGCGAGGGCCACAGCCACCCTGAGATCCTGGCGCCTCAACTGTTTCACGCTGGGCGCTTGCGCACGATCTCGGCCCCTGGGACCAAGATGGCGTCGAGGGCCCATGGTCGTGATTGTTCGCGGAGCTGCAATTCTGTCGCAACGCCAGACCTCAGGGTGGACCTCCAGCGCTTGAGAAGTACGGAGCAGAGAGGCGGCGTTGGGATGCACGACTTCGGCCGCTCCGTGGGCCGCGACCGGGGCCCGGCCAGGGCCATCAGCAAAACTGTTCAGGGCAAACAACGAAAGTGCCCGGGCAGGGGTCGAGAGCTGGACAGCCAAACACGTGCGCGGGGGCCTGGGAGGGGGGCGGGCGGCGGGGCTTCGGTGAGGATGCCTTGCTCCTCGCCATCGCTCGGACGTCCATTCCCTGTGTTTTTTTCGGTTTCGTGCGTGGCTTTTTCGCCAAATGATCAAGGATGCTCCTCGATGGTCCTCGACGAAGGAAAAATGCACACGTCCGAGCGATGCCAAGGCCTTGCTCAGCGTGCCGCGGGGGCGGCTCCTGCGACACGCTGCCTCGGAGGCTGGCAGCGTCGTGCCGCTGTGCTTCGTGGGACGGGCGGCGGGGGAAATCTCGGAGTGGTGATGCTCGGGGACTGGGGCGTGCTTCCTCGCGTGCCGCGCCGAGGCGTGGTGGGCCGGAGCCGGCCGGCGGCGCGACAGAGTGAGCAAACGTTCCCGACCGCAGGCACGGGGAACCTCATCCATCTCCTGTTCCCCCTCTGGCCATCGCTCGGACGTCCATTCCCCGTGCTTTTGTTCGGCTTCGTGCGCGATTTTTTCGCCAAATGATCAAGGATGCTCCTCGATGGTCCTCGCCGAGGAAAAAACGCACACGTCCGAGCGATGCCAAGCCCTCCATCTCTTCCTCCCTCCTCCTCCCTCCTCCACCAGATCCTTCTGCTCCGCTCGGGACAGAAGCCACGTCTTGATGTGCTGGCCACTCCGGGCATGCCGTGCCCGATCCCTCCCGTCTCCTTGGGGGTCGAGGGGTCGCGCGCAGCTTGCTGCTCAACAGAAGCCAGCGTAACCCGCGCGATGTCGACAGCTCGGCATCTGGCGTCGTGGACCCGCTGGGCAACTTGCCATCTCTCGGACGTCCACTTCCCGTGCACCTTCGGGCTCCGTGCGTGTCTTCTACGGGCTCGAGGATCCAGGGTGCTCCTCGATGGTCCCCGCCGAGAGAAGGGCACCCGTCCGAGCGATGCCGAGGCGAGAGCAGCGCCAGAGCCAGACAGCACGCGGGGGCGATCCGAGAGCCAGCGGACCCCAACGAGTGGAGCGTGCGCCGCGGCCGTCCCGGGGCTCTCCGGGGTCCAAGCGTTGGAGATCTAGGATCTATTGCGTCGAATCTGCACGTTGAACCTTTCCGATGGATGGTTGCGTCAGGGCTGAACCTAAGCGGTGTTTTTCGTTTTCGTTTTGTTTTCGTTCTCCCTCTCTTTTGTCTCGAATCCGCCTTTACCGCAAAACGAAGTCGAAACGAAAACGGCCCACGGAATCACCAAAAACACCGTTTAGGTCCAGCCCTGGTTCGCGTTTGATCTTTACATTGGATCTCTGCGCTGGATTTTTGCGCTGGGGTTGCACGTTGGATCCTTCACTGTGGTGCACTTACTGCTGTGCACCAACGTCTCAAGCGCCAAACGCTTCCGGTCAAACCGTGGCTCAGCGCCACCCTGCCGGGTACTCGGTAGGCCCAGGCCCGGATCGGCGCAGCAGAGGGGGCACTCTCCCAGCACCTCTCGGCGCCAGCCCGCGCGGCGCTCTCCTGCCACCTCAGCTTCCTGCCACCCCTACCCATCGGTCGGAAGAAGTAGGTAGAAACATGAAGTAGGAAGGCGTTGGAAATAGACTGGGTTTCCGCACACCTCCTGAAGAGGAAGGAAGAGGGAAAACCACTCGACTCTTGAAGTAGGAAGGCGCTGAAAGTAGATTGGAATCTGGGAATCCAAAAATACCTGCTTTCAACGACCGATGGGTGCGCGCGCTGCCAGGGGACCCAGGTCGTTTCTGGGCCGCGGGGCCGCCAAAAAAAAGCCCAGACGAACAGCTGCAGCTGGCCCTGGGGAAGAGGTCTGGACCTCTGGGGCTGCGCACCGACAAGAGAGTGCACCGTCGGATGTCGTGGGGCACTGCTCACGAGATGCCCAGTCTAGGGGAGGAGGAGGAGGAGGAGGAGGAGGAGGAGGAGGAGGAGGAGGAGGAGGAGGAGCGCCGAAGACCGAGGAGGGGCTCCTCCGTGGGGCCCAGGCCCAGCAGGCTTCGACTCGCCATGGGGCCTCCTCCCAGCACGCGGGGGACCCTGGCTGCTGCGGCGAGCCGTCCGACTCGGCCACCTTCTCGGGGGGGTGGGGGGGGGCCGAGGAGACTGCGCGGCCCAGGCGCTTCACTGCCTTCCTTCGTCGTCGTCCTCGTCACCGCCCTCCTCCCCCAGCGGCTCCCGAGCAGCTGCGTCCACCGCCCGGCCTGCAGGACCCCGCCATGGCAGTAACTCCCCCGCGCCGACCCCCGAGAGCTCCTGGGCCCCCCCCGCGCCCATCCCCCCGCCTGCCCCCATCGGAGGGGCCGACCAAGTCAGACCAGCATTGCGGGCTCGCGCGCTCGCGCCACAGCGCCCAACGCACTTCTTAGGAGAAGGAGGAGGAAGAAGAAGAAGAATAAGAAGAAGAAGAAAAAAAAAGGCAACCAAAAAGAAAGTGACGACGGCGACCCACGCGACTCGGCTCTCCGCAGCAAAAGGGGGAGCTCCACGGCGAAGTCCTCCCAAGAGATCCCCACTGGCACCCCAGAGACCCCCGGGGTGGGCCGAAGGCCATTTGATAGTCGCCAGCATCACCACCGCCATAATCATCATGCACCACTCACGGTCATCTTCATATCCATCGTCAACGTCATCATCAAACATCGTCATGGTCGTCATCATAGTCGTCATCATCATCAGCAGCAGCAACAACCTAATCATAATCATAATCAGCATCATCATCATCACCATCATCACCATCAACATCAGCATCAGCATCATCATCTGCATCAGCATCATCATCATTATCAGCAGCATCATCATCATACACATCAGTAGCATCAGCATCAGCATCATCGTCAGCAACATGATTGTCTGAATACTCAGCATCATTATCATGTTCATCATGTTCACCAGTACCATCGTCATCATCACCATCATTATGATCATCATCATCATCATCATCATCATCATCATCATCTTCTTCATCCTCGCCGTGGCTGCCATCACCATCATTATGGCCACAATCGAAATTGTCATGATCATCGTTGTCATCACCACCACCAGTCACCATCATCGTGGACATTAACAACAAAACATCGCCATCGTCGTCACCATCACTACCAGCCACCATCACCACTCCCCACTCACCACCATTATCGTCGCCGTCGCTGTTATCACAGCCACTCATCATTCCCCACAACCACCATTGTTCACAACTCGCCCTCATCACAGTCAGCGTCGCCGTCATCATAGTCGTTATCGTTCTTATCCTCGTCCGCACCTTTCCCATCGTCCTGATCGTCCTCATCACCACCACAACCGCCGTCATCATCTTCACCTCTTCATCGTCGTCATCCGCGTTCTTCTCCTCGGCGGTGACGGCGACGACGGCGGCGGCGGCTACGACCCTTCGCCAGCCTCGGAGAGGCCGAGCAGCCCGAGCTCCGCGCCCCCCAGCGCCGATGGCCCCCGAGGCGGCGTGCTCGGCGAGCCGGCATCCGCCTGCTGGTCCGCCGGGCACGCGTCGTCCGCGGCGAGGGGGCCGAGCGCGGCCGAGGGCACGCCGGCGAAGCAGGCGTGGGGCAGCGGGTACCAGACCTACGCCATGAGAAATGTTCTGCACGGAAGCCCGCCGACGGGTTGGCCCTGTGCCGTCTGGGAGGGCAGCGCGTGTAAAGTCTCTGGCTCTCGGTGGTGCTCTATGCACGCCGCCATCAGGCAATCCACTGGGGGGGGTCTGCGTGTGCATCTAATGTGTGTGTGTGGCGGAAGAGCTCTCGGGGCGGACGAGACCCATCGACGGTTTTTCTCATGAGGTGTTCGACCGTTTTCGTCGGCTGCTGGGGTCTTTCTCGCCTCGAGGTGCTCTGCAGCAGCCGCGGCTCGCCGAGAGCGCTCCCGGGACACCCGGAGCGTCCCGGACGGTCGACGTCCGAGCAATGGCCCGAAAACCACCAGGCCCCACCTCCCCACGGCTAGGGGGCCACATGCGAACCCTACCGCTACCCCCCACGATTTCTGAGGGGGAGGGTGGGGTTCACTTCGCTCGGGAGGTCCCGAACGAAGTGAACCCCACCCTCCCCTTCAGAAATCGTGGGGGGTAGGGGTAGGGTTCGTATGTGGCCCCCCAACGGCGGGCTTCTCTGGGGGGGGGGCAGGCTGGGCACCAAGGCCGTCAACCAATTGCTCGGGATGCAGAGCACCGCTCCCCCGAAGAGCTGCAGAGCATGGAGCCCGATCCTCTTCAACTGAGAGCGCAGCGAAATCCACCCAGGGATGATGATGATGCTGATGATGATGATGACGATGACGATGATGATGATGCTGGTGATGATGATGATGACGATGACGATGACGATGACGATGACGATGACGATGATGATGATGATGATGATGATGATGATGATGATGATGACGATGATGATGATCATGATATGGGACCATTCTGTATCAAGACCACCCGACTGGTGGGAACGAGCCCTGCGGGCTTGCACCGCTCTCGAGCCTCCAGCCCAGCCCTGGGAGCAGGCGTGCGGGCCGCGGGTGCCAGGTCCGACGAGGCTGACGGTGAGCCCGCCCGAGCGTGCTGTCTCTGGGGTTCCAGCAAGCGGGGTGCCTGAGCGAAGAGGAGGAGACAAGGAAGAGGAAAGAAGGATGGGGGCGAGGAAAGAACAGATAATGATACGGAGGAGAGGAGGAGCAGGAGACGAGCGTAAGGAGGAGGAGGAGGAGGAGGAGGGAGAGGAGGAGGAGAGGAGGAGGAGGAGGAGGAGGAGGAAGGGCAGAAGGGGACAAGAGCAGGAACAGGAGGAGGAGGAGGAGGAGGAGGAAGAGGAAGCGGAGGAGGAGGAAGAAGAGCCGTCTACCCCACTCACAAGCCGCCCTGACACGGCATAACGGCTGGCGGCGACTCACGCTGCCGCCGCCGCCGCCGCCGTCGCCAACATCGTCGCAGTCGTCGGTGTCGGCGTGGCGTCACCCCCCATGCCCTCTTGGCAAGCGACGACCCAGAAGGTCCAAAATCTCCAGGTCGCAAGCTCCGTTCTGGACGTGACTAGACGTCCGTTGTGAAAGTCTGGGGGTCAAAGGTCTCCCTCCTGGACGCGCGAGCCAACAGAACGGCGGACAACAAGTCATGATTTTCATATCGTGGACACTTTGGAGGTTACGTACGTCGATGTACGCTTCATGTCATGGACTGCGGATGTTGCGTGCGTACGTCCCCTGCTCCTGAGGCTAAAGCCTCCACACTGCAGGCTCGAGCCTCTGGAATGGAGGGGACAAGCTCTGGAGGTGCACTCTCGGAGCTCACTCCTCCGCATCACCCTCCTCTACGGACGGCGGCGACAACGACGGCGACGACGGTGAGGAGGGGGACCTCGTCCAGCGCGGACGAGACCCCGCGGTCCGTGATGACGTCGTCCTGCCGGCAGGCGTCTCTGGAGGACCCGCGGAGGCCTCCGGAGGCCTGTGGAGGCCGAAGGAAGGTCAGAGACGGTCCAAGAATCCAAGAACCTCGATTCTCGGTCTTCCTCCCCGTCCTTCTCCTGCTCCTGCTACGACAGAACCAAAGAACGCACCGCAATCCACGTATGGCATGATATGCCTGATCGCCCTCACTCGCGCGCCACCTGCGCCTCCGCCGCCGCCTCCTGCTCCTGCTACTCCACATCCTCCCCCTGCTGTCCCTTCAAGAAGCTGCCTCTGGGCCCCTCTAGTGGCGCGTCCTGGCCAGAAGCTCGAAGCGGATATAGCCGTGGCGACGAGAAGCGTCCTGGGGTGGCAGAACAAAACGTAAACTCTGGGTGACAAAAAATAACAACTGCTGGTGTATTCCCAGAACAAATGCGAAACTCGACCCTGCATCCTCGATCCTCGACGTTCGAAACCTGGTTCTCGATCGAAGAAAAGAAAACTCTATGCTCGAACCTCGAAAGTTGAACCTCGACCCTCGATCATCGATCTTCCTCAGTATTATCATCCTCGATCCTCCTCCTCATCTTCCTTCCTCATCAGCACTTGTTACTCCGCCTTCTACCCTCTCCAACGCCTCCTCCACCTCCTCCCTCCCTCCTCCTCCTCTTCCTCCTCCCTTCCATTCTCCTCCTCCTCCCTCTTCCCTCCTCCTCCCTCCTCCTCCCTCATCCTACGCCTGTTCCTCCTTCTCTCTCCTCCTCCTCCACCTCCTCCTCCTCCTCCTCTTGCTGCTCCTCCTGCTGCTCCTCCTCCTCCTCCTCCTCCTCTCTCCGCCTTCTTCTCCAGCATCAGGGGCAACTTGAAGCAGTTGTATGTTTCTCCGACCCTGGCTCTCGTCACTTTTTATCGTCGTGCTTTGCTCCTGATGTGGTGCTCAGCCTTGGTAGGCTTGAGAATATCCACGCGAACATTGCTCGGTCTGGCCGTTTCTGGGCTCATACCCGCGGAAAGTTTGCAGTACTTCGCCGCTGCGACAGTTCGTCCGAAATGCAGCTCCGCCCGTTAGGCGACGGGGCCCCAGTACAACGTTGTCAATGGCGTTGCGCCCGCGACAAGAGAGGAGACGTCAAAAGGGGCCCGTTAGGCCGCGGGGCCCCAGTGCAATGTTCTGTTCAAGCATTGTTTTGCTTAGGTCTCGGGTGGAGCCACCCTGTCGAAGTCAACCCGATGGTTTCGAAATCCAGTCGAGATTGTTTTTTGGAGGAAGTCTCAGGCGACAACCACAATTTCGAAATCACTCGTCAGAAATGAAAAGTGGTATTGTCAAACGTTGTGGCCATTTCGAAATGACGGTTTCGCTTGAGACTTCCTCAACACAAATCAATTTCGAACAATTTCGAACATTTCGGGTTCGACTTCGAAATGGCGCTCCCGCCCAAGACTTCCTCCAAACTAGAATTCGAACCCTTCCTGGTTCGACTTCGCAATGGCGCGCCTGTCCAGGACTTCCCTCGGAACAGAATTCGGAGCTTTTCGGGTTTGATGTCGACATTGCGCCCCCGCCCAGGACTTCGTGAAATCTGGAATTCGACACCCTTCTAGTTCGATTTCAAAATGGCGCACCCGCCCAGGACATCCTCGAAAATAGAGGTGGGCACTTCTTCAGCTCGAATTCACAATGGCGTTCCCGCTTATGACTTGTCTTGGTGGAAGCACGACGCGAGCCAAAACAATGGTAGCGCCAATGTATTGGTTGTTCGTCTTTTTCCGACGAGATTGTCTGGTGTCGTTGCTTACGTTGCGCCTTACACTGGTCTTAGTCTGATCGACAAGGCATGGAGTGATTTAGGGCGGAGAGCCATTATGGCGCGGCGTCCTTATCCCTCTCGCAGCCATGTGGGTGCGCCCTCTACTAGTGAAGCTCGCTGGGAGTTCTTAAAACTCAGCTCTGCGGAGTTTCAGCTTCGCAGTGGGCGCCTGAGATGGTACCAGTCTGTGTCCGAGACACCCGCGATGTTTATCCAGTATGCCCGCGCAGTATGCGGGCAAATGTTATATCCATATCCAGTGCGTCTGGACTTTTTTTGAAAGGGGTGCCGCAGGGCCGAGGCGCACTGGATATGGATAAACATCGAGCCTGTAGGGACCAGATGTCTACCCATATCCAGTGCGACTCGGGCTTCTGGGGAAGGAAGCCCGAAACTCTAAGCTGCAGTGGATATGGACGCAAGTCTTGCCCGCACAGTATCTGGCAAAATTCTGGGACATGCGGTGGCTGATGCTTGGGGGGGGGCTGCTGCCCGACGCAAACCCCTGGGCACGTCAGGTGTCAGAAGATGCGGGAGCTTCAGCTGCGAGTGGTGACTTTGCCGAGGTCGCCGAGGTCTACGTCGATCCTGAGCTGACCGAGCATTTACGGACAATTGATCTTCGAGTGCTGCGTCGTACATTTGCGATCCCACCTCCGGGAGCGAGGATGCCAGGTGGTAGACAGACTTCTGCGTTGCCAATTGCGTTGATGGAGGAGGCGATGTTGTCTAACGATCTGTTGAATTCCAGGGGAGACAGGTGCTGCCGGATGGTTTCTTCTATTGACTATCGGCACCCTGAAGGCCCATAAGCGTCAGAATTACTTTATTGGGCATGGGATATTCCCGTTAGCCTCTCAGCCTGCTGTCACGAACCCGTGCTGCGTATGTTGTCACGGTTTTGCTCCCCGCGCGAATGCAAGAGACCCTCCCACGAGTTTTGTTCGCCGAGGCCTCTGCGCTGGGTCCAGAAATTTTGTTCAACGCATTGGCAAGATCCCATAATGACATTTTTTGTTCGTTATGTGATCCCGATTATCTGGATGATTTGCGTCGCCATTCACGCCATTGTCATTTGGCTTCAATCCGCGCTTCGGCGACAATCAATGCACCCGCAATGTTTCCACCCGATGCCAGTCGCGGTCGCATTGCTGCTCGTGGGGCGGCTGCAAACGATCCCCCCAAACAGCGGTCGCCAGCTACGAGGAGGCCACCGAGGGCAGGAAGGGCCACAAGACGGGAATCCCTTGCCAGCACTCCCGAATAGCGGCGCTGTTGACGGCGCAGGCCCACTGCAACAACCAGGACAAGCAGCACAAGCCCATCGAGGTAACGCTGGCGACGTTCATGGAGCCCGTCAAACTCAAAAAATACGTCCTGGAATTCCGTGGCTATGACAAGCGGCAACCTGGCCACAGTTTCGAGTGCCGTTCTGGAGGCGACGTCCCCGCGGGGCTCCAGAGGCGGTGGGCATCGTGACCAGGATGTGGCAAGGCTCCGTCCACGAGGAGATTCTCGAGACAGCTCCCGCGAACAAGCGCGAACGCAACCTCCAAGGCGCATCGAGCGCACGAAGAAAGAAGTGTACGCGTGCGCAAACGGGTCTGCACAATGCGGTGCGGTTGCTGCTGGACTCGGCGGATTCGCAGTCCCTCCCTGACCCTGAGGAGAGGGCCCATGTCCGCGTCGCCCCCCCCCCCCCCCAGCAGGCGAAGAGCTTGTTTCTGCTGACAGCACTAGATTGCGTCGCCCGAAATGCACCCGATGGGTGGCCCAGTTGCCTTGCAGCGTCGCTCCATGATTGCCCGTGTTCAGGCTAGGGCTGCGTTCTGGGAGTGCGTCATGCCTACCGACCTACCTACCGACCTACCTACCTACCTACCTACCTACCTACCTACCTTCCTACCTACCTACCTACCAGAGAGCGCGCCCACAGCGACGACCGGGCAAAGGGGAGGGGGCTTGGCTTCAGCCCCCCCCCCCTCTCCCTTTAGGCCTCCTCGTTGGAAGGGAAGCTCCCCCCCTTCCCCCCCCCGGAAGCTGCCCCCCCCCCCCTTTCCCCCCACCCCCTCCCGAACGGGGAAGTTTTAGCTGCCCCCCCCCCCTTGGGCGCCCCTGTTGGAAGCTACCCCCCCTCACCCTTTTTATTTTTGCTCCCCGGCCCGCGGGGAACCCCCCGCCTCCCCTGTAGCCGCCCAGAAGCTACCCCCACCCCCTTTTCCCTTGCCAAAAAGGGGGGGGAGGGCTTAGCTACCCCACCCTCTGCCTTTCAGCGCCCTTGTTGGAGGCTACAAAACTTCAGCCCTACCTCCCTGAAGCACTAAACTGACGCGCGAGGGGCGAGCGCTAGTCAGGCCCGCAGGTAGAAGTCAAGCCGACGACAGTGCTGCGCTCCGTCACCAAAACAAAACTCTGAACCTGGAACCCTTTTGCCCGCGCGGTTCGCTTTTGCATGCTCTTGTCTGCCGCAAAGGTATAAACCTTTTCTGGAGGACGCGTAGAAACACTTGATATTCGTGCGTCCGAGACGGGATCCCTCGTAAATTACGGCAGGTTCGCGCGCGCCTCCCTTGCGATACCACCCCTATGATCGTGAGAATCCTCGGGGGCGCCTGGCGACCTCGTGGGCCGCCGCCCAGGGCCCGGGGAGCGTTTCTTGGCGACCTAGGACGTTCCGTGGCGATCTCGCAACTCCCAGCGGAGCCTTCCTGGGAGCGCCCAGGAGCGCCTGGGAAGCGCCTGGGACTGTTTGGGAGCGCCTGGGAGCGCCTGGGAGCCCCGGGGATCGCGTGGGAGCGCCGGGGAGCGCCTGGGAGCGTCTGGCAGCGCCTGGAAACGCCTCCCCGAGAAATCTCGAAGTCGGCCCCGAGGGCCCTTAATGCGGCCCCACATGCTCTCAGCGCACCCTCGGAGGCTCTCAGGAGCCTCTCGGTAGCTCCCAGGGGCCTCTCGGGAGCTTTCAGAAGCCTCCTAAGAATTTCAAAAGATTTGAGAAGGACCTCTAAGAATGCTCAGAGGCCTCGCGGGAGCAATCTGAGGCCTCTCGGACGCGCGCAGAATCCTCTCGGGAAATCCAAGAGGCCTCTCGAGAGCTGCCCGAAGTCTGACTCGGAGCTTTCCGAAGCCGATCGGGCATTCTCAGAAGCTTCTCGGGGGCTTTCAGGGGCCTCTCGGGAACATTTCCAGAAACCTCTCGGACGCTCTCAAAAAGGGTCTCGGGAAATCTCAGAGGCCTCTCGGACGCTCCCAGAGGCCTCTCGGGAAATGTCAGAGGCCTCTCAGGAGCTCCCAGGGATCTCTCGGAGATCTCTCGGGACGCTTCGGATGCATCTTCGGAAGCTTACAGAAACCCTTTCGGGAGCTCTCAGACCCTCTCGAAAGCTTTCAGGGCCTCTCGGTAATTTTCAGAGACCTCTGGGAAGCTATCAGAAGCGTTTCGGGGTGCCTCAACAGCTTTTCGGGAGCTTTGAACAACCTCTTCAAACATTATCAGAGCCTCTCGGAGGCCCACAGAAGCTTCTCGGAAGCTCCCAGTGGCCTCAAGGCAACCGTCATAAGCCGCTCGGAACGTGTAGAAGCCTCTCCGAAGCCCTCAGAAATGTTCGAAGACCCCTCGGAAGCTCCCACAAGTCCTTAGGACATGTTCTGGAACCAACGAATTCTGTGGAGTCTTCTGGACTCCTCAGAGGCGCTGATAATTCTGTAAGATATCCATTGGATTCCTCGGGTGTCCTCAGGATGCCTCAGGATTCCTCAATAGTCTTCGAGTGCCGTCGCTTCGAATCGGAATCCGAACGGCCCCGCCGAGAATCGCGAAGAATTCAACAGGAACCCGAATGGCGCTTCAAGGGCTCTGGCGAGCTTCTGGGGGGCAATATCAGGAACGCGAAAAGTTACCGACGGAATCCTTTGGAAATCGTTTGGCGCATGTGCATCCGGCCATAAACCAAATGTGACTTCCTCGTGCTTTGTACTCGGTTCCCATATGCCAATATTGCCGGCCTTACACAAATACCGGCCATAGCTGGGCGGGACGCTTCCGGCCATAGGAGGAGGGTGACCCTAGTACTACTACTACCTGCTACTGCTACTGCTACTGCTACTGCACTGCTACTGCTACTGCTACTACTACTACTACTACTACTACTACTACTACTACTACTATTACTACTACTACTACTACTACTACTACTCCTACTCCTACTCCTACTCCTACTCCTACTCCTAATCCTACTACGACTACTACTGCTACAACTACAACTACAACTACAACTACAAGTACAACAACAACAACAACAACAACAACTACTACTACTACTACTACTACTACTACGACTACTGCGACTACTACTACT
>CAUYUJ010016436.1:150000-155000 GCA_963575745.1 Prorocentrum cordatum | reverse complement strand
CTTCCTGGAAAAATCCTTAGGTTTCCTGCAGGCTTCCTTGGGATTCCAGCAGCATTCATTAGGATTCCTGGACATTGCCTTAGGATTCCTCGAGAATCCCTCAGGACTCATCAGGGATTTCTTTGGATTCCGGATGAATTCCTGATTCCTCAGGAATTCCTTGGGATTCCTTAAGAATTCCTTGGGATTCCTGGGGGATTCCTTAGGTTTCCGCGAGAATTCCTGAGGATTCCTCGAAAATTCCTTAGGATTCCGCACAGCGTGCCGGCCATAAGTCAAGTGTGAACGACGCGTAGTTTATATCGGGTTTTCGTATACCTGTATAGAAACCCAACTACTACTACTGCTAGTACTACAACTACTAGTGCTACTACTACTACTACTACTACTACTACTACTACTACTACTACTACTACTACTACTACTACTACTACTACTACTACTTCTGCTACTACTACGACTACGACTACGACTACCACTACCACTACTACTACTACTACTACTACTACTACTACTACTACTACTACTACTGCTACTATTACTACCATGTAACGCCCCTCACGGGGGTAGAAACCAATTGGACCAAATGTATATGCTGGGGCGTCACGCTGTCACCCTGCTCATCCTTCCCTCATCATGCTCGTCCTCCTCCTCATCCTTCTCCGCGTCCTCTTCTCCTCCTTTTCCTTGTCCTCCTCCTCCTCCTCCTCCTCCACGGCCTCCTCCTCCTCCGCCTCCCCCTCCCTTCCTCGGGCGTGATGGACCATGGGGCCTCATGGAGCCTCCTGGTAATCCCGGGGGCCTCCTGGGATAGCAACCTCTGGGGACTTCCTGCGGCCTCTTGAAACCTCCTGGGCTCTCCTAGGGTATCCTCAGCCCTCCAGGGGCGTCCGCAGCGTTCTCGAACTTTTGGGTCGTTCAGGATACGCCCAGAGCGTGATGGGACCTCCTGGGGCCTTGTGGGACCTCGCGGGGCATCCTGGGACCTCCTGGAGCGTCCTGGAGCCCCCTTAGGATTCCCACGGCCTCCGGGGACGTCCTGAAGCCTCCTGGAGCTTCCTGATGCCTCCTGAGACCTCCTGGGGCCTCTTGGCGGCTCTCTAAGAAGCCACGCGCGGGGCCTCAAAATTGGCGACAGTTTCAAGGATGGGAGCCTTCCCATTGAGAAAGAGGGCGCGGTGGACGTTGAAAAATGACGACAGTTACACACTTGAGGCCCAAAACCGTGCCAGGCGCCCCCCCCGCCATTCCCGGTCCTGCATAGTACGGTGCGATTTGCCCCCTCCCCGCTGTCCCGCCGGTCCCCGGGAGGGCTAGTTTTCTGGTTTTCGCTGGTAAGAAACACTTCCCCCCCCCTCTCGGCGGTGACGGAGGGCAGGCGGCGGGGGAGAGCGGGTTGGCAGGGTGGCTGGTTGGGCACGGAGAACAGGCGGAGGGGATCGGCTGGTTGGCGGGATGACGGGGTGGGCGGCTGGGCTGGTTGGCTGACGGGTTGGCTAGGTGGCGGGGTGGCTGGGTGGGCTAGCTGGCTGGTTGGACGGGTTGGCAGGTTGAGCTGGCTAGGGCAATTAGTTTCGACTACTACTACTACTACTACTACTACTACTACTACTACTACTACTACTACTACTACTACTACTACTACTACCACCACGACTTCGACTACTACGACTATTACGCTTACTACGTCTACGACTAGTACTAGTAGTAGTACTACTACTAGTACTAGTACTAGTACTAGTAGTAGTCGACTACTAGTACTAGTACTAGTAGTAGTAGTTATGTAGTAGTAGTACTACTACTACTACTACTACTACTAACTACTACTACTACTGCGACTACTACTGCTACTACTAAACAACTACTACTACGACTATACTACTACTAGCGATACTACTACTACTGTTGCTTATACTACTACTACTATCCTACTAATACTATTGACTAACTACTGCTAGTGTCTGCTGCTGCAGCATGCTACACATTCTACTACTACTACCTACTACTACTACATACTACTACTACCACTACCCCTACTACTACTACTACTACTACTACTACTACTACTACTACTACTACTACTACTACTACTACTACGACTACGAGTACGACTACTACTACAAATGCGCCCACTACTGAGAAGACGAAGGCGACTACTACTACTACTACTACTACTACTACAACTACTACTACTACTACTACTACTACTACTACGGCTACGGCTACGGGTACGACTACGACAACAAATACTACAACGACTACGACTACAAATGCTACTACCACTACTGCTACGACGACGCCGGCGACGACGACGACGACTACGACTAGTGCTACTACTACCACAACTCCTACTACGACAAGTACGGCTACTACAAATACCACTACTACTACTATTACTACTACTACTACTACTACTACTACTACTACTACTACAACGCCAGCGACGGCGACTACTACGACTGGTACGGCTACGGCTACGACTACGACTACTACTACGACGACGATTATTACTACTACTACTACTACTACTACTACGACCTCCAACTACTACTGCGGCTACTACTACTACTGCTTCTACTACTACTACTACTACTACTACGACTACTACTACTACTACTACTCCTACTACTACTACTACTACTACTACTACTACTAGTACTGCGACTACTACTGCTACTACTGCTACTACTACTACTACTACTACTACTACTACTACTATTACTACTACTACTACTAAGACTACGACTACTGCTACTACTGCTGCTACTACCTCTACTCGGACTATACTACGACTACGACTACGACTACGACTGCTACTACTACTACTACTACAACGAATACTACTACTACTACTACGACGACGACTACTACTACTACTACTACTACTACTATTTCCACGACTATTACTACTACTACGACTACTACTACTACTACGACATTTACTTCTACCACCACCACTACTACTACTACTACTACTATTACTACTACTACTACTACTACTACTACAAGTACTACTACAACTACTACTACTACCACTTCTTCTTCTTCTACTACTACTACTACAACGACTACGACTACGATTACTACTACTACGACTACTACTACTACTACTCCTACTCCTACTACTACTACTACTACACCACTACACCACTACCACTACTACTACTACTACTACTACTACTACTACGACTACTACGACTACTACGACTACTACGACTACTACGACTACTACTACTACTACTACTGTTACAATTATTGAGACGATCACGAAGACGAACACTACTACTAGTACTGCTACTACTACTACTACTCCTATTACTAGTGCTGCTACTGCTACTGCTACTGCTACTGCTACTGCTACTGCTACTGCTACTGCTACTGCTACTACTGTCACTTTTATTATTACTACGACTACGGCTACGACTACTACGACTACGACTACGACTACTACGACTACTACGACTACGACTACGACGACTACTACTACTACTACTACTACTACTACTACTACTACTACTACTACTAGGGTCACACCTGACTTGTGGCCGGTGAAGTTTGGGTTTGGGTTTGGGTTTGGGTTTGGGTTTGGGTTTGGGTTTCTTTGTTTTCTATTGGAAACCATTTTTAAAATTGTTTTAATTAGTTGTTCGATTGAAAACCAATGTTTTGGCTTCGTTTTCTCCTATGAAACACCGAGGTTTTAATTCGTTTTCTATTGAGGAACAATGGTTTAATTAGTTTGCTTATTGGGAACCACTGTTTTAATAGCTTTCGATTGGAGCATTGTTGTTTTAGTTTTCTATTGGAGAACAATGGTTTTTCATCAGTTGCTATGTGGTAACCTTTAAAACAAATAATGCTAACGCGGAGTTCCCCATAATAAGAGATTAACGTTTCTTTGGTACACATTTTTTCTTGAACGACCCTCCTCGCGACCGCCTGGAGGGTGGGGGGCATGAAACCATGTAAATAGTATGGTTTTCCCGATACCCTCCTCGCTCAGGCGGGGCCTCCCTGGAGGGGTGGGAGGGGCACGAAACCATGTAAATAGTATGGTATTCCGATACCCTCTTCGCTCAGGCGGGGCCTGGAGGGGTGGGAGGGGCACGAAACCATGTAAGTAGTATGGTTTTCCGATACCCTCCTCGCTCAGGCGGGGCCTCCCTGGAGGGGTGGGAGGGGCACGAAACCATGTAAATAGTATGGTTTGCGGATACCCTCCTCGCTCAGGCGGGGCCTCCCTGGAGGGGTGGGAGGGGCACGAAACCATGTAAATAGTATGGTATTCCGATACCCTCCTCGCTCAGGCGGGGCCTCCCTGGAGGGGGGTATGGTACGTATGGTGTGGTATGGTGGAAGCTGGAGCGGGAGGTGGGTGGGAAGGAGAGGGTGTTCTGGGAAAACAAGAACCCCACTCAGGATGTGGGGAAAAAGTTTCCTATTGGCAACCAATTGTTTTAATTCGTGTTCTATTGGAAACCAATGGTTTGTATTGGTTCTCTATTCGAAACATTTGTTCTATTAGTTTTCTATTGGAAGCCAATGGTGTTAACCAGTTTATCAGATTCCTGGAGACTTCCTAAGAATTCCGGGTGATATCCTTCGGATTCCTCCGAGATTCCTTAGGATTCCTCCGAGATTCCTTCGGAATCCTCCGCGATTCCTTAGGATTCCTGCCGAATTCCTCCTGAAGAATTCCTAAGGATTCCTCTGGCATTCCTTAGGATTCCTGGAAACTTTCTTGAGATCCCTGAGAATTCCTTGAGTTTCCTGGTGGCTTCTTTCGGATTCCGCAAGGATTCCTGAGGATTCTTGAGGAATTCCTGAAGATTCCTTTGGGATTCCATCGGATTCCTTCGGATTCCTGGAAGCTTCCTGGAAAAATCCTTTGGTTTCCTCCAGGCTTCCTTGGGATTCCAGCAGCATTCCTTAGGATTCCTGGACATTGCCTTAGGATTCCTCGAGAATCCCTCAGGACTCAGCAGGGATTTCTTTGGATT
>CAUYUJ010016436.1:102500-147500 GCA_963575745.1 Prorocentrum cordatum | reverse complement strand
GTATGACCCCGAAGTTTAGAACTTGACAACTGCTTCACAAATGAAGGGTGGCCCGTTTTCAAAATGTGGCTCTCGCCTTAGCGCCGCGCACATTCGTTATATATATATATATATATATAACTAAATAAATCTGCAATCGTTTCACAACTGGAGGGCGGTCTTTGTTTTGTTTTTAACTTGGCTCTCGCCTTAGCGCCGCGCAAAATCGATTTTAAGCATTTGCCTTCACGGATTGAGGGCGGCTCCTTTTCAAAATGTGGCTCTCGTCTGAGCAACGCGCACACTCGCCTTTATACTTTGCAAGAGTTTCACGGATTCCCATGACCAGCATATCGTAAGCTGTGTTTTGGAAGGATTCTGGATTCTGAGGGTGCAACAGTAACGTTGATTCACGGTGTTAGAGTCCCACGATTCAGGATCGTCAAGACGCAGCCAAGTTGATCCGTGGCGTTGGAATCCCGAGAACAATGTTTTGGCATGCCTCGGGATCTTCAAACGGTTGTCTTCCCACGAGGCAGTTCCCTCAGTGGAAATGAACCGTTGTAGGACCTATGGAGAGGGACCTTGGAGGGAGGGTTGAATCCAACATCGTTGATGGCTCTTGGGTCTACACTGGTACCCCTTCTCCTCCTCCTCCTCCTCCTCCTCTTTCTCCTCCTTCTCCTCGCGCTCCTCCTTTTCCTCCTCATCCTCATCGCACTCCTCCTCCTCCTCATCCTCCTCTCTCCTCCTCGCGCTCCTCCTCCTCCTCCTCCTCCTCCTCCTCCTCCTCCTCCTACTACTCCTACTCCTCCTCCAAACCCTCCTCCTCCTCCGTCTCCTCGTCTTCTCCCATCGTTATTCCTGATGACTCAATCCTCCCTGTCGAGTCCCGAGCCGTGTCGGTAGGGCGGGCCGGACGTTTCGCCTGAGACATCCTCACAAGTTATGACCCTTACGCTGAACGCTTGCGGTCTTTAAGCGCTGATGGTGGGCGAAACGTTCTTAAGCCCGATTAACGTTAAGCTTAACAGCTCGCCCACCATGGTGGGCGAGCCGCTTTCAAAATGTGGCTCTCGCCTCAGCGCTGGGCACCTCCGTCGTCAGAGAATGCAGGAGCTGCACGCGTGGAGGGCGGGCTGGGTTCAAAATGTGGCTCGGGCCCCAGCGCCTCGCACATTCGTCGCACAGACCTGTGAGATCTCCACGGACGGAGGAGGGCGAGCCGTTTTCAAAGTGGATCTTTCGCTGTAGCGCTGCGCGCATTGTCCTACACATCTAGAAGACATAGTGCGGGCGCGGCCAGAAGAAACCCTCGCAAGAAACCGAATCCTGAGAACCCGTGCGCGAGGTACACCTGAGGGGAAACCTGGAGTACCCTGAACGCAGCAGCTCCTTCAACGGCTGCGGGAAGTCACCGCGCAGGGCGAGGAGCGAAGAAACCCATGAGACCCTGGCGAAAAGCATATGGTTTCTTGATGCGCGCCCCCACTGCATTCACGAATGGAGGGCGGTACCTTTTCAGAATGTGGTTCTCGCCTTAGCGCCGCACGCATTCGCCTCAAAACGAACTTGCAACAATTCCAACAGTTATTGTGGTTGACGTCCCAGAGATTCTGTATTGGCACGATGTCAGGCTGTCAGGACGCAACAGTAATGTTCATTCGCGGCGTTGACTTCCCAGGAATGGAGTTTTGACAAAGGTCTGGATTTTCAGATGGTTGTTTTCCAACCGGAACTTCCATCAATGACAATGAATCCTTTGAGCGACCTGTGACGAGGGAACTTGGAGGGAAGGTGCATTGCAACATCGTTGATGGGTCTTGGCTTTACACTGGTCCTCCCTCCTCCTCCTCCTCCTCCTCCTCCTCCTCATCATCATCATCATCCTCTTCCTCCTTCTCCTCATCCTCCTCCTCCTCCTCCTCCTCCCTCCCTCCCTCCCTCCTTCCCTCCCTCCCTCCTCATCCTCCTCTTTCCTCCTCCTCCCCCTCCCCCTCCTCACTCCTTCTGCTCCAAATTTTTCCTTACGTAACCGGCACATATACACGACAACCATGCCTGGTCAGGTCCATCCCCAGCCATGGCAGGGTGTATACCTTTCGCCCTAGGGGTCGATGCTAGGAGGGTGTCCACGCAACGTTTGGCCACAAAATGGTCCTGGGCAGTCATTATGGCTGTACACGGGTGCCTTCTGCGCATCTTCCGCCTCTTCCTTCTCCTCCTCCTCTTCCTCCTCCTCCTCCTCATCATCATCATCGTCATCATCATCATCCTCATCCTCATCCTCAGCCTCATCATCATCATCATCATCATCATCATCTTCTTCCTCCTCCTCCCACTTCTCCTCCTCATCCTCATCCTCCTCGACCTCCTCCTCTTCCTCTTCCTCCTTCTCCTCCTCTGACTCATCATCATATGCGTCTTATCCTTTCCATTTCCCCTCCTCACCCCCATTCCTCCTCTCCCCCTTATACCTCATAACGCACCTCCTTCTCCTCCTCCTCCACCTCCTCCTCCACTCCTCCTCCTCCTATCTCCTCCTGCGCCTATATTCCATCCTTCTAGACATTCCTAACATGACAGTACGTTTGGGTCATTCGGCGGAGTAGTTTCCGATCCGCCTGATGCCTATCATTCGAAGATCCCAAAGGCGGATCGGAAACAACTCCGAGCGACGCCCTAGAATGTACCGAGCGGGATGCGCCCGTGCTCGGAGTAGCTGGGAGACTCTTACTCCGAACTACTCCGCCCTGCTGCGCGATTGGCGAAGGCAGGTTGAAAGAAACTCTCGCCACGGCGATAGGGGACATCGCAGCTCGTCCCGTCTTTCATATGTTCATTGGACCAGTGCCAAAAATCATGTCGATGGCGATGGTGACGAAGACGACGATCATGACTGCGTTTAGTGATGCTGGTCATGGCGACGCTAGCGATGGCGATGACTATGCGACCGCTGCCAAGACCCTGAGACACCCAGACCCTAAAACGCGAAGACCCTAAAACTTAAGACCACAAGACCCTCAGCCCTAAACCTCCAAGGACAACGTACTGAGGATCTGCGAATCTACCATTTGTTTTTGAAGCCAACTTCGGGAACTGGGCAGACCGCGGCAGGGCCCCCCGACCCGAACACGTTGTGTAGGCCGTAACCCCAAACCCCAAACCCTAAACCCCGTAGGCGGCCAGCCCCCTACAGTCGGGGCCTTGACCTAAGGAACCCAAAATAAGGAACGAGGCCCCTTTTTTCCATAAGTTAAACTTCGATCTCCTCTCCGAAGAAAAGAGTTCCTTCTTCAGCGCCCCGACTGTACGTTGGGGAGCCACCAAGTTGCGGAAGGCCCAGCGGACAACCCCTTTATGTTGGGACGCTACCATATTGCGGACGGCCCGGCGAAAAGCCTCCTACGTTGGGAAACCACCATATTGCGGAAGGCCCGGCGAACCTCGGGAAAACGGCCACAAATGCACGCAACCGTGACGAAAGTTTCATCAACTTGCTATGGCCCGTATGTCGCCCATATCTCTCGAGATTCCGAGCATGCCATGCTAGGCATCGCTCGGACGTCCATTCACTGTGTTTTTTTCGGTTGCGTGCGTGGTTTTTCGCCAGATGATCAAGGATGCTCCTCGATGGTCCTCGCCAAGAAAAAATGCACACGTCCGAGCGATGCCAGGCATGATGATTGCGTAACTCGGCGAAGTGCTTCCGATCTGCCTGATGCGTATGACTCTGCTGTTCCAAAACCGCATCGGAAACAATGCCGCGCCACGTGCATCGACGCGTGGAGTACTTGGAGCACGCGCTCCTACTCCGAGCCACTCCGCCCTGCTGCGCTACTGGCGAGGTCAGATTGGAAGAGACTCTCGTCACGGATGTGGGGGAAGTCGCAGCCCGTCCCGTCTCTCATGGGTTCATCCGACCAGTGCCAAAAATCATGCATCGCAGGAGAAGGGGTCACAATTGCACACAGCCGTGGCGAGAACTTCACCAATTTGCTGTAGCCAAGACATGTCGGGATAATTTCTGATCCGCCTGGTGCTTATGACTCTGCCACCCCAGAACTGGATCTGAAACTACTCCGCGCTACGCTCCACCCTGCTGTGCTAGGGGCGAAGGCTGATTGAAAAAATTCTTCGTCACGGTGACGTACCCCTCCTCCTCCTCCTCCTCCTCCTCCTCCTCCTTGTCCTCCTCCTCGATCCTCCTCCTCCTCTTCCTCCTCCTCTTCGATCCTCCTCCTCCTCCTCCTCCTGCTCCTCCTCCTCGGGGATCTTCTGACCCGGGTCATCTAGACCCGGGTCAGCAAGAAACCAAAAACTGCAATGCAGGAAAACAACTGCAACGCAGGTCTTCGCAAACCCGGGTCCACCAATATGCGCGGCCGCCTCGCGGCCACGAGCGGCTCGCTGACCCGGGTCAGCCAGAGGGGGTCTGCGCAGGATCCGGCAGGATCCGGTGCCCTGGCTGACCCCCGTTTGCATCGACCCCCGCCTCTTGAGCCCCAGCCTCCTCCTCCTTCTCCTCCTCCTCCCCTTCCGGCTCCCTCGATCCGCGATTCCTCTCGCCTTCTCCCCGCCACTTGGGACGACGACGGCGACGACGACGACGACGACGACAGCGGAGGCGGCGGCGGCGGCGGACGACCCGTCGGAGGGCGGCGCCTGGCCCATCCCTCTCGGGCAAGGGCGCCCAAGGGCTCCCGCGGGCGCCCGGGAGCAGCCGCCGGGCCCCCGCCGACGGCGCGCGCCCCGGGCCCGACGCCTGGCGCACGACGCCGACGATGACGACGACGACGACGGCGACGACGACGACGACGACGACGACGACGACGACGACGACGGCGGCGGCGGCGGCGGCGGCGGCGACGACGACGACGACGACGACGACAGCGGCGGCGGCGGCGAAAACGAAGGCGACGACGACGACAACGACGACGACGACGATGACGGCGTCGGCGGCGGCGGCGACGACGGCGGCGGCGACGGCGACGAAGACAAAAGACGAAAGCGGCGACGGAAGCAACGACGACGACGCCGGCGGCGGCGGCGAAGACAGCGGCAACGACGGACGGCGGCGCCTGACGGCGACGTCGAATCGCATGGCGACGACGGCAAGGAAGACGGCGGCACTCGCCATCGCTCGGACGTCCATTTGTTGTGTGTGTTTATTCCCTACCTAGGTTCTGCCTAGAAGGGTTCTTACTCTCTAGCTTAAAGGGGCCGGGCAGTGGAAAGCGCCCCGGGCGGTTCCCCCAGTCCCCTGGGAGCGGTTCCCCCCAGTCCCCTGGGAGCTTTAGCTTTAGCTTTAGCTTCAGCTTAGCTTTAGCTTAGCTTTAGCTTAGCTGTAGCTTAGCTTTAGCTTAGCGTTTCGCTTAGCTTGTCGCTTAGCGTTTAGCTTAGCTTTAGCTTAGCTTGAGCTTAGCTTTAGCTTAGCTTGAGCTTAGCTGTAGCTTAGATTTAGCTTAGCTTTAGCTTAGCTTTAGCTTAGCTTTAGCTTAGCTTTAGCTTAGCTGTAGCTTAGCTTCAGCTTAGCTGTTGCTTAGCTTTAGCTTAGCTGTTGCTCAGATTTAGCTTAGCTTTAGCTTAGCTTTAGCTTAGCGTTACTGTTACTACTAATGCTGCTTTCCTAGGGGTTCCAACTCCTAGATAGGGTCGCACTGGAATATTTGTTTGGTTTCGTGCGTGTTTTATTCGCCAAATGATCAAGGATGCTCCTCGATGGTCCTCGCCGAGAAAAAAAATGCACACGTCCGAGCGATGCCAGGACCGAAAGAGGGAGAGGGGGAGGTCCCCCAGTTCGAGTCGGCAGCGGACGCGGGGCGAGGGTGTGCGCACCTGCTGTCGACCGTGGCCGCCACGGGGAAGCGGGCGCGCGGCGGGGCGGCGGGGGCGGGCGCGGAGGGGCAGAAGGGCCCTGATGGTCCATGGTACTTTTCTTGACCCGCCTTGCAGTGTCTTTGCGGCAGAAGCAATAGCGTTAGACGAAACTTCGAGGGAAGTGGCCCGCCTTCATAATCAGTAGTGCTCAAACGGCTGTAGCTTAGGCTACTTGCGCCGCGCCAAAGAAAGAAAGAAAGAAAGAAGGGGGCCAAACACCTACAAAACACATCTACACAGGGCAACATATCAGAAAAGTGAGCTGCCCCTAGCCAGAGCTTGTGCTGCACTGCTTCGTTTGGAGCCCACCCCCCAACGAGCCTTTAGAGGCGAGAGAGCGAACTCGGAGAAAATACAAACAGAAGGAGAAACCACAGAAACCGGATAATCATTGTGCCGTAAATCTACAGTTGTAGCCTGGGAGAGAAGACGTTCGTGAGAAAATACGGCAAAAGAGACGATTAATCCGCCGGCCCCCTTGTGGGGCCACCAGGCTGCGAGGCGCGTGATTCGCAGTTTCCTGTACCAGTTGTAGTTTGTAGTTTCCAGTGTTACAGTTCTGCTTCTTGCTGGTTACTGTAACTAGTTGACTTCTTGCTGGTTGCTGTAACTAGTTGATTGACCGCGCGAGGGGGGGGAGGCCCAAACAAGACTTTTTAGCGTCTCCTGGGCGCGTTGTCTGAATTGCTGGGGGGCTCGAAATCGACACCCCTCACGCAGATCCGCGGGGTCAGGGTCCAAAAACACAGGGGATTTCACATTTCTGAAATCCCTCACGCAGATCCGCGGGGTCAGGGTCCAAAAACACATGGGATTTGCCACATTTCTGAAATTCGGTGCCACCCCTCACGCAGATCCGCGGGGTCAGGGTCCAAAAACACATGGGATTTGCCACATTTCTGAAATTCGGTGCCACCCCTCACGCAGATCCGCGGGGTCAGGGTCCAAAAACACAGGGGATTTGCCACATTTCTGAAATTCGGTGCCACCCCTCACGCAGATCCGCGGGGTCAGGGTCCAAAAACACAGGGGATTTGCCACATTTCTGAAATTCGGTGCCACCCCTCACGCAGATCCGCGGGGTCAGGGTCCAAAAACACAAGGGATTTGCCACATTTCTGAAAACCCCTCACGCAGATCCGCGGGGTCAGGGTCCAAAAACACAGGGGATTTGCCACATTTCTGAAATTCGGTGCCACCCCTCACGCACATCCATCGCAAGGCGTGGTAACCCAAACTGCGAGTACTCCCTCGGCCCTTTAATCCCAAGGTGTGGTAACCAAGCTCGTAAACCATACACGTCTTACCAATCGCCCTGTGTGGTAACCCCTCTTGTGATCAGTTGGTTTTGCCGATTGCGAATCGGCCTCGCATGAAGTTCCGATACTGCTGCACGACAGCGCCAAAGCCTCATGACTTAGCTCTTCCATGGCCCATTCTCCAAGAGAGGGGGCCGGCGGCAGGGGGCGAAGCCCTTACGGATAATGGAAGACAGAAGACCGTCACCCCAGCCATCTGGGAGCCGTGGGATAATGCCATTGACGCATTCAACGAGGACGCGGCAGATAGAGTAGTGGAGCAGGTCGTCACCACCAACTGCACGGTAGCTGAATCCGCACACCTGCACGCACTGACGGTACCTGTGGGTGGTCATGATGAACCCACGAACCTTCGCACAAGAAACACTGATACAGGTGAACGTCAAAAACGCGTCAGCACTGGAAGAGCCAGGGGCCCATTTCTGCAGACGAGGTGCTATCGCACCTCGGGTGGGCGGGGTTGCCCTGGATACTATTGGATACTCAGCTCGGTGACCGAGGCTTGGGCTCTCTTGGGCTGTCACTTGATGGGGGGGGGATGGGAAAACACTCGCAGGCGCCCCACATGCTCAAGAAACCGCCGGCCCCCTTGTGGGGCCACCAGGCTGTAGGCCGAAACTTCGCAGTTTTCTGTCCCAGTTGCAGCTTCCAGTTTCCACTGTTACAGTTGTGCTTCTTGCTGCTTACTGTTCCGTGTTGACTTATTGCTGCTTACTGTTCCTTGTTGATGGACCGCGCGACGGGGGGAGGCCCAAAACAAGTATTTCTACCACGCCCAAAGCGTATGTTCTGAATTGCTGGGGCGTGTAAAAATTGGAGACAGCGTGATCCACCGCCGCTTTACTTTGGAAAATTGCCAACCTTTTCCTCCGGAGCCCGGGGGTGGCCCCGCCACTCCCCCTCCGAAAATCCCCCCCCCCCCCTGCTGGAACCCCTCACCCCCCCCCTCCCCCGGCCCCCCCCCCCCCCCCCCCCCCCTCCACTCACTAACCCCCCCCCCCCCCCCTCCCCCTCGAAAACAGGGGGGTCACTACCGGTTCGAACCCCTCCCCCCCCCCCCCTCCGGATCCGGAAAACCGGGGGGGGTCACTACCGGTTCGAACCCCCCCCCCCCTCGAAAACCGGAGGGGGATCACTACCGGTTCGAACCCCTCCCCACCCCCCACTCACCGCCAGCAAACGACTCCCGGTCCCTACCACCGTCCGCATCACATCCTCCACTGTTGTTCCCAGCACCACTGTCCTCACCACCACTGTCCCCACTGTGTCCCCACCAGTGCCCCCACCACTGTCGCACTGTCCCCACTGTCCCCTGTCCCCGCCACTGTTCCCACCACGGTTCCACTCTCCCCACTGTCTCCACGGCCCCAACCACTGCCCGACTATCCCCACTGTCCCCACTGTCCCACTGACTCCGCCGCTGTCCCACTGAGCTGTCCCACTGTTCCCACCACTGTCCCCACCACTGTCCCCACTGTACCTCTGTCCCATTGTCCCACCGCCGTCCTCGCCACCGCCTTCACCACTGTCCCCACCACCATTGTACCCTCCACTGTCCCACTGTTTCCACCTCATTCCCACTGTGCCCACACCACTGTCCCCACCACCACCGTCCCCACCACTGTCCACTGTCCCCCCTGTTCCCACCATTGTCCCCACCACTGTCCCCACCACTACCGGCCCCACTGTCCCACTGTCCCCACCACTGTCCCGCTGTCCCCTCACCACTGTCCCACCAACACCGTCCCCACCTCTGTCCGCACCCCCACTCGGTTTTCGAGGGAGGGGGGGGGGGGGTTCGAACCGGTAGTGACCCCCCCCCCTTTTCATGATGAGCTGGGGGGGGGGGGAGGGGTTCGAACCGGTAGTGACCCCCCCGGTTTTCCGGAGGGGGGGGGGGGAGGGGTTCGAACCAGTAGTGACCCCCCCCGGTTTTCCGCCAGCAGCGGTAGAACACGCTCTTTCGAAAATTGACACCCCTCACGCAGATCGGCGGGGGCAGGATCCCAAAACATAGAAGATTTGCCACATTTCTGAAATTCGGTGGCACCCCTCACGCAGATCGGCGGGGTCAGGATCCAACCAAAAACACAAAGGATTTGCCACATTTCTGAAATCCGGTGGCACCCCTCACGCAGATCGGCGGAGTCAGGATCCAAAAACACAAGGGATTTGCCACATTTCTGAAATTCGGTGGCACCCCTCACGCAGATCGGCGGGGTCAGGGTCCAAAAACAAAGGATTTGCCACATTTCTGAAATCCGGTGGCACCCCTCACGCAGATCGGCGGGGTCAGGATCCAAAAACACAAAAGATTTACTACATTTCTGAAATCCGGTGGCACCTCTCACGCAGATCGGCGGGGTCAGGGTCCAAAAACACAAGAAGGATTTGCTACATTTCTGAAATCCGGTGGCACCTCTCACGCAAATCGGCGGGGTCAGGATCCAAAAACACAGGCGACACATGTTTGAAATTCGGCGGCACCCCTCACGCAGATTGGCAGGGTCAGGGTCCAAAAACACAAGGGATCCGCCACATTTCTGAAATCCGGCGGCACCCCTCACGCAGATCGGCGGAGTCAGGGTCCAAAAACACAAAGGATTTGCCACATTTCTAAAATCCGGCGGCACCCCTCACGCAGATCCGTAGGGTCAGGGTCCAAAAACACAAAGGATTTGCTACATTTCTGAAATCTGGTGGCACCCCTCATGCAAATTATCCCAGTGCGACCCTACCTAGGAGTTGGAAACCGTAGGAAAGCAGCATTCGTAGTAACAGTAATGCTAAGCTAAAGCTAAGCTAAAGCTAAGCTAAAGCTAAGCTAAAGCTAAAGCTAAGCTAAAGCTAAGCCACAGCTAAGCTAAAGCTAAGCTAAAGCTAAGCTCAAGCTAAGCTCAAGCTAAGCTAAAGCTAAGCTAAAGCTAAGCTAAAGCTGAGCAGCAGCTAAGCGAAAGTTAAGCTACAGCTAAGCTAAAGCTATGATAAAGCTAAGCTAAAGCTAAGCTAAAGCTAAGCTAAAGCTAAGCTAAATCTAAGCTAAATGTAAGCTACAGCTAAGCTCAAGCTAAGCTCAAGCTAAGCTAAAGCTAAGCTAAAGCTAAGCTAAACGCTAAGCTAAACGCTAAGCGAAAAGCTAAGCGAAACGCTAAGCTAAAGCCAAGCTACAGCTAAGCTAAAGCTAAGCTAAAGCTACAGCTAAAGCTAAAGCTTCCAGGGGACTGGGGGGAACCGCTCCCAGGGGACTGGGGGAACCGCCCGGGGCGCTTTCCACTGCCCGGCCCCTTTAAGCTAGAGAGTAAGAACCCTTCTAGGCAGAGCTTAGGTAGGGAATTGGCAGGGTCAGGATCCAAAAACACAAAGGATTTGCCACATTTCTGAAATTCGGTGGCACCTCTCACGCAAATCGGCGGGGTCAGGGTCCAAAAACACAAAAGGATTTGTCATATTTCTAAAATCTGGCGGCACCCCTCACGCAGATCGGCGGGGTCAGGATTCAAAAACACAAGGGATCCGCCACATTTCTGAAATCCGGCGGCACCCCTCGCGCAGATCGGCGGAGTCAGAGTCCAAAAACACAAAGGATTTGCCACATTTCAAAAAAAAAAAAACGGCGGCGCCCCTCACGGAGATCCGTAGGGTCAGGGTCGAAAAACAAACAACGACACTGCTTCACGGCGGCGCCCAGACCTCATGATTTAGCGCTTGCACCTCCCATTATCCGAGACAGGGGGCCGGCGGCGTGGGGCGAAGCCCTGACGGATCTGCACAGGCTAGCCAGCGGGCTGAACCGCAACACGAAGACCACATCACCAGAGCCCGCGAATTGCACCCACTCATATTTCACCTAGTGAAACTTAAGCGAAAGAGTGACGACATGGAACGTGCCGGCACGCGAGTGTACTTCGAGACTACGGGCTTCTTCCCGCAATTCCAAGTCTCCGGACTGTCGTGGCACTCCTGGCGGAAACGAAATGCAGAACACGGGCGAGTCGTTGCAGGGTGATTTTTCTGCAGAACCAACCCACTTCGAGAGTTTTCGCATTTGCGCAACTCGCATACCACCAGGATACCAACACCGTTGCAATCAGAGACGCTGCAAGAAGGCCCACATCCCATCTATTCGGTGCCACCCATTTGCTCGATCTGGAGTGACCTCCTCGAGAGCGCGCCCACCGCCCACCTCCTATCCCCCCCCCTGCCCTCCGCCCCAGATGCGCCCTTAGGTATCTGCCTTTCTTGGAAACCATTGCGCCTGGCAGTCTCCACCCCGCCAGCTTTCATCTCCTGGACAACCGAGTCGCCGGGCGGCGGGTTCGGAATGATCGGGGCGCACCTGGCTAGTCTGAGCGCCAAGCCCGCGCGTCTCGCGGCCCCCGCGAGACTGCGGAGCACGCGGGGTTGATCCGCGAGGACCTATTTGCGCGCCGCGCCTATGTCATCCATGAACGCAACAAGAACTAGAGACAACGACGAACACGCAAGCCGAATGCGCCACTGCTTTGGATTGACGCAGACAGAGCATAAACAAACATGGGATGCCCGATGTTCGCGCCGCCTCATCGCGGCAACGCGCGCCGACTCGCACCCGAGGATCCCGACGCTCAGTCTCCTTGCGGGGCAAAGCACGCGAACTGCCCGCGAGCGCGCGGGGGGCGGGCGGGCCGGGCGCGCTCGAGCACCTTCGAAATATTGCGCTGCGGAGGGCGCTCGGGGAAGCGTTCTTCACGTCAAACAGAGCAACGCCAAATTTCGGGCAAACACCCATGCTGGTCCACCCCTGGAAAGCCGCGATGATGGCTGTAAACGCCGTCGAGCGACTGACACCCTTTCCGCAAACTCTCTGGCGCGTCTCAGCAGCGCCCACTACTGCCAAGCCCCGGGCAATGCCCGCGCGGCTAGCGACAATCTTGCTATCGGAATTATCCGAACTGAGCGGGGGCGCGCGCGGGCGCGCGGGCGCGGGGGTCGGCCCCGCCGAGGCAATCCATGGGCTGGAGAAAGACTCCTCGAGCAACGTCAATCGTCAAATCATCCAGAGGACGGCCTGTCTCCATCGGGCGATGGCAACTCGGGTACATCGCGTTCGGGCCCGCGTCTCCCGCGGCCTTCCAAGCAGCGCGAGGGGGGCCGCCATGGCCATGGGGCGTTCAATTTCACGGCGGAATTTCCTGGCGCCTGACCTCGGGCGCCACCCGTGGGCAACGGGCGTGGTCGCGAGCTTGGCAATGGTGCTCTTGCGTGGGGATGGGGCCCACCGCGTCCACCATTCCCTCCTCGCGAGCCCCGGTTCTCGAGCGCCCCCTTCCAGTGCGTTGCAAGGGCCCCGGCGAATTCAGCGCCGTCTGAATCTCATGGCCGCCCGCGCTTGCCACCCGCCGCAGGCGGGCTCCGCGGCCGCGCGACCGCCGCGCAAGAGCCGCGCCCTGCGCGCGCGGGGGCGCCGCGGCCGGCTTGGCCTCGGAAAACATGCCAGGCGCAAGACTTCCGCCGCGTTCGTCGCGCCCCCCCCCCCCCCCCCCGCATGGGGCGCGCGCCCGCCTCGCCGAGCTGCCGAATTGCAAATCGAACGCTCCGCGGCCAACCTGAGCGCGGAGGAAATGCTGGGGCGCGACACCTCCCAGGCCGAATGCCCCTTCCGCCGCGCTCCAGAGGCGCCGCCCCGAGCGGCGCGAACAAGTCGCAGGCGGCCGGGCGCGCGCCCCTCGAGCTTCTCGGCCCCGCGCGCGGCGGCGCGCGACTTGGCGCGGCCGGCGGCGACATGCAAGACGCCCTTGCTCGCGCGACTCTGCGAGTTGAAGTCCTGCCCGGGGTCTTCGGGCGCAAGTGGGTCCTGCGCAACCTCGCGGACGGAAGCAAAATGTCGTGCGACCCGCGCTGGGGCGGGCGCGGGGCCTCGGGACGCCCGAGGCTCCAATGGAGGAAACAGCGCGGGCTGTCAGGGCGGCCGAAGGACCGCGCGCTGCCCCCGTGGAACCCGCGCGCCCACCCTGAGAGACCTCCCGCCGACGGCAGAAAATGCCAGCGCAAACGACGCAGCCACGCGCAGATGGACCTTCAAACCCAATGGAAACGTTGCGCCGAGATTTCTCAACTGCCAGGAGATTGATATCCACGAACAGAAATGCAGCGAATGTATCTCGATTCCCGAACTTGTTCTGCGACCTGCACAGCGCCCACGAGAGCTCGTGGGCCCCCCGCTCTAGACCCACGCGAGGGTTCGAGGCAGGCTCGGGGCCCTTCTCTCGGATGCGAGGTGCAACGCATCGGCGCGACCTGGCGCGATGCCCTCGAACTCGCAGCCGCCGCAGACATGGGCAAACTTCTGGGACGTTGGAGCACGTTGCCACCTGCAGAAGAAAGAAAACAGACACTGCACGAAACCCGTTGGGACCGAACCGAACATTGAAGACGCGCAATGCCCCGCCCGCCCCGTCCCCCCCCCCCCTCCCTTCAACGAGACCTATGGGCCCCGATGGCCGGGTACTCACGGGGCAGAGAAATGACGCGGCCTCACCCACGTCGGAAGCGAGCTAGGTTCGAACGCGCTGACCCCAAGATAGCGTGGACGGTCCAGCTGCAGATGCCACTTGAACAAGCGGGGATGCAGGTCCGATCAAAAGCAAGAACGGGGAAAGACACATGCAAACTAGATGCAACATTCCGACCATTTCTGGCAATGCCAAAAACGCGAAATAGTGTGGCAGTCGATGGCCTGCATGCACGAGCTGCTGGTATATGATGGCTGGTGCTCTGGGCGTCCCTCTGCGTGGAACTGGAGGCGGGCGGCCAGCTACCGCATGGGCGCTCGGCGTCGCGCTGTCGATGCGAGTCCTCTCGCGGTGGTATTGTAACACGCGAAACTGCCTTAGGCATATCTCCTACCCTCCAGTGACAATGGCGGCGTGGGCGGAGTTGAAGATGTTGGGCTTGTTGCGCGCTGGTGCCCCGTGTACTTCAGCTCCGCCTGCACTACTTGGAACTCCTCCGTCGTGGCGTTGCGCTTGGCTAATTTCCCATGGGCGCGCGCATCCCGAGGCGGGGCAGCCATCATCTCACCTGCAAAATCTTGCATGCCACGCTGTAGAGGCCGCGACTTATGGCCCAGGGAAACCTGTCCAAATAATTGAAACGACCGCCCCAAAACCAGCCCAGGGGGGCCTGGCCGACGCTCGGACGCACTCCAGGACACTCTGCCTGGCATGATGCCTTTCTTGAGTTGCGTCTTGCTTCGAATGCCGCGCTCGGTCCGCTCATGGAAGAATCGCCCGACGCAGCGGCCAGCGCTGCGACGCCCGCGGCGTCAACCTGCCCCCCGCGGAAACACCGCGCACAAAGCCGCGCAAATTGATTAGCCCCCCACATCGACCCCGCCCCCCCCGCGCGCGGCCCCAAGCCCCCGATGCCGGTGATCGCGGACCGCCAGCGCCGACCTGTTGTCGCACTCAGGAATCCAGCCATGGCGACGAGCCCATGGGGCGTGGCTTACCCGCGGGAACGGGGCGTAGATGTTTCGTAGATGTTTCGTAAATGTTTTTGTGGGCGTAGATGTTTCGTAGATGTTTCGTAGATGTCTGTAGATGTTTTGCCAGCGAGGTTCGCCCCCCGAGCGGACTCGGGCTCACGCGACCACCTCGCTTGTGCATTGTAATTTACAACACTTCAGGCGAGGTTCGGCCCGTGAACGGAATCGGGCTCGCGCGACCACGGTTTCAGCAGATGCAACCGCGTCGTTTTCGACCCCCGGGAAATGCGCGGGAGATGTTTCGTGGATGTTTCGTAAATGTGTCGTAGATGTTTTTGCGTGCGTAGATGTTTCGTAAATGGTTCGTAGATGTTTCGCAGATGTTTCGTAAATGTTTGGGTAACCGGGGCTCGTGGGCAGGCGGGGTTCGAGCGCTCGGAGCCCCCCCCCCCCCGAGGGCTTCTGAGTCCCTCCCACAGGGTTCCAAGAGGCCCTTTTGAGAGCCCTCACAGGACGTATGATCTCGTTTGGGCCGAGCCCTTTCGATGCGTGGTGGCGCCATGCCAATTGATTCCATTGAACAGAGCAGCCCGCAATGACAACAACACAGAGAGAGCCCACTGCACGGCCCCACCACGCAAAATCAAACCACCAAACCACGCGATCCGCCCAAACCAATAACAAAAAAAATGAGCTGACGGAGCGGCGCCAAAATCGCTTGACAGTCGAAACCAACCAAATAAAACCTGGACAACCCACTACTCGCGGCCTCTACATGCCATGCTTGCGCCCGCGCGACCACTCCATGACAGTACGCAACAGGCCTACATTTGTTTGGATGGCGGCTTTCCACATCGGTAGGAAGTTCCTGCTCAACACGCGCATGACTTTGGCAGCCCCTCAGGTCCGACCATTAAAATGCGACGGTGCGAACGTTCTCTCTGAGCTGGCGGGCGGCCGCGATGGAGCCAAACACGATCTTATAGTTCTGGGCTGCGGCGTGGAAGACGGGCCGAACGTCCTGACATTCATGAGAATGCGTCGCCACCAACTGCTTGTAGGAAGCTTCACCAGTGGATTTGTGTATAGGGCGCGTGGGCCTACCGATATGCACCCTGCTGCTTACCCCGACCTGCTGCTTGAGCCAGGGCACCAGTGGGTGCTTTCGTAGAACCCGAAGATGCCGAACCCGCTGTACTCGATTGAACAGCGTACTGCTGCGCAGCCTCCTGCATATGAGACTTCATACGATCGATATGATGCTGGTGAACTTTGATCATCTCTTGCCTGGTCTAAGAACGTGAACCAAGCGACATTATATTTGTATCATGTGTATGAGTATGAGCCTGGAGGATCGCCGTCGAGTTGTCGATGCGAGCTGTGGTGCTCGTGTCGACCGACGCCATCACATTCGGGACCTCATCCATTCCAGTACTCCTTGAACCATTCTGCGCATCCGAAACACCAGAGCGATCACCTTCCTTACGACCACGGCTGCTGACACGCTCTTGGATACGACGGCTTTTTTTTTGGTTAATATAAAAAAAATCAGATGCCCTCGCTGTGTTCGAGCGAAGAGCGGACGGGCGACTGTGGGATCTCGCATGATCCCTTCTCGGCTGCCGCTTCCTGCTCACCGAATATCTCTCACGTTATCATGTTCCTTGGATGTTATTCGCACCTCTAGTTTCCTAACTGGTACAACACGAGCTTGGGAATGAGCGCGGAAAAAAACTGGTTAAGACGCGGGATCCCGAAACCCACAATATAACCACAACGCATTTGCCAACCGCAGATCAACGGTAACCGCTCTATTTCCAAGCACAGGATGCATCCTGAAACAAAACGGATACGGGAAGAGGAGGCTTGAGGAGGAGGAGGAGGAGGAATAGGAGGATTTGGAGGAAGAGTGGGAGGAGGAGGATGAGGAGGAGGAGGAGGGCGAGGAGGACGAGGAGGACGAGGAAGAGGAGGAGGAGGAGGAGGAGGAGGAAGAAGAGGGGGACGAGGGGGGACGATGACAACGACAACGACGACGACGACGATGACGACGACGACGACGACGGCGGCAGCAAAAGGTTGGCACGAAGGAAGCGGGTCCTGGTAGAAACGGGTTCCGGGTCTTCGGGGCCTTCCCCATAATCGCATGTGGCCGCCCCACAAATTTCAGCACGCACCCCGAACGACTCATGGCCCCATAGGGAGCTCCGCCGAAGGTCACATCACTGGCCATGTTCGCAGATGGTCGCCCGACTAATTACGGCACGCCCCTCACGCGTTCTGTGGCCCCATCGGGGGCTCCGCCTACGGCCCCAGTGGCCTTGTTGCATGCGGCCGCCCCACTAATTTCGGCACGCCCCTCACGCACTCCATGGCCCCAGTGAGAGCTCCCCCCAAAACCCTAGTGGCATGACCCTAGTGGCGGGCCCCAGGGCCTTGGGGCAGGGCCAGGATTCCGCGAAGAAAAAAGAAACCTTCAAAACCTGTGTCCCTCAAGGCCCCTTTCCTGGACATCCGTCAATGCGGTTTGTCCCTGATATCGTTTCGCTAGGAGGAGCTGGTGGTGGGAAGGAACAGAAAAAAAACCGTAAAGGGGGACGGGAAACCCGAGACCGCCCTGCCCAGTGTTTTCGCCTTAGTGTCAGCTACATGTTTGGTCTGGACGGCCACAAACCGTTCTAAAATGATGCGATAAAGTGCACATGACCGTGATCCCTGCGATTATCTAGAAATATACGTTTTCACTCGCCGACCTCCTGCTCTTCGACCAGCCTCTTCACCTTGGTTGCTGTTAGGGCCTTTTGCGGGGTAGTTTCAATGTAGAGCCCCAAAAATCCCGACCCCTTCCCCAGGAGCAGCTGTCCGCCCCAGATCCATTTCTGGTAGCCCCAGGTCTCTGTAACATGGGCCCCGGAGGCCGAAAACGAGGAAAAATACTGGGACTGAAAAGCGGCCGTTCGGGACGACTCTGGCAACCCGTTCGTCATCATCGCAGATCGCGGCTTCAGGGTCGATGCGCCCCCAGAACGCTCTCGGCGAGGCGCGCCTACTGGAAAGCAGCCCAAGGCGAGAAACCTTCAGGAATCAACGGGACCCAGCGAGAAGTTCTGGAGTGGAAAATCCAATGCCGCCGAAGATCTGGGACTCTTTTCTTCATGGTGAAGCGGTGGCGGCAGCGGGCGCCAGACGGTGGCGGACGCCGCCTCCGGCGGAACGGGCGGAGGGCGCGCACGCGCGCGCGCGCCGCGGCGGCCGTCCCCCAGGACCAGCCTGTGCCGGCACGGCTGCGGAGGGTGGCCTCCGACGACGACGACGACGACGGTGACGATGACGACGTTTAGAACGGCTCTGGGTCGCGGGCGGGAAACATATCCCCATGTCCAGCGGAATGCGCTCTTCAATCCAACCGTTTTTCCGCCACTTCGGCCTCGTCTCGGGCCCCAGGGCCATAGAAAACTGTGCAGGGCGTCGAGCTGCACCCAGGGAAAGGATCGGGAACGCTGGGGCTCGCGGATCGAATCAACAATAACGTCGGATGTCCGGCCACGGCATTGCGATCCAGACCCTTCGGCGGGGGCTGCATGGCGGTTTTTCGTTCTGCCTTGACAGAGCGCCTGGAGGACACAACCCGAAGGGAGGTACCCAGGGTGCCTGCACGAATTCACTTGTAGCCGGACCTCGCAACATGAATGGCAGCACAAACATGCCCTAGGCGTCTCATCTGCGCCGCCGTTGCGAGGTGCCTCGAGACGCCACCTCGAGACACAGCCACCGGCACCACCCCCACTTACCAGCTGGCCTCAAGCAGCGGAGACCCCATTGCCCGAGGACTTTAGTTCCCGCGCCCCCCCCGTCTGGGGACCCCTTCGAGTAACTCCGTCGGGCCTCTCAGGGGTGGTACGGCGGGACCGCACCTACTGTGCTTGGCCAACCACATGGCAAGAGTCTCTCCCACAGCCCCGTCGGGTTGTTGTGACGAGCAGGCTGCCAGCCCGCCTGTTTTCCCTGGGGCGCCACGGGGGCACCCAGCGGCACGGGTGCCGATACATGGCGGCCTTGCGCGGGTGCCTTGCGCAGAGCGCACCCATGGAATCGCACCTCCATGGGATCGGTCGTCGGTGTCTAGAACGCGGGGGCATGGACATGGATATGATCGTCGCTCATGTTTGGGGTGGCCCAATCCTCTGACGTCGTTTTTTACCTAACAGCAAAGACTGATAGGTTTCTGGTAGGGTCAAAAGAGAGCATCATGACTCCCGAAGGGGGTCTGGGCGGGATCCGGACAGGGTGCCCCGGGAAACCCCCGGAAAACCGGGGACTCCTTTTTTAGCCAACAGTAACGCACTTCGTGGTCTTCGAGTTCCCCGAACTCCATTCCTGGGCATGATTTTGAATGCCCGGAGCCAACTGTAAGCCACTTCGTGTTCTTCGAGTTCCCAGAACTCCATTCCTGGGCATGATTTTGAATGCCCGCAGCCAACTGTAGGCCACTTCGTGGTCTTCGAGTTCCCAGAACTCCATTCCTGGGCATGACTTTGAATGCCCGCAGCCAACTGTAGGCCACTTCGTGGTCTTCGAGTTGCCAGAACTCCATTCATGGGCATGATTTTGAATGCCCGCAGCCAACTGTAGGCCGCTTCGTGTTCTTCGAGTTCCCAGAACTCTACTCCCAAGCCACATTTTGAATGCTGAGGCAGGCTGATGCTGAGGCTGAGGCAGGCTGAGGCTGAGGCAGGCTGAGGCTGAGGCCGAGGCTGCAGGCAGGCTGAAGCAGGCTGAGGCAGGCTGATGCTGAGACAGGCTGAGGCTGAGGCTGAGGCTGATGCAGGCTGAGGCTGAGGCAGCCTGAGGCTGAGGCCGAGGCTCATGCAGGCTGAGGCTGAGGCTGAAGCAGGCTGAGGCTGAGGCTGAGGCAGGCTGAGGCTGAGCTGGCAGGCTGAGGCTGAGGCAGGCGGAGGCTGAGGCCGACGCTGAAGGAGGCTGAGGCTGAGGCTGAGGCTGAGGCAGGCTGAGGCTGAGGCTGAGGCAGGCTGATGCTGAGGCAGGCTGAGGCTGAGGCTGAGGCTGATGCAGGCTGAGGCAGGCTGAGGCTGAGGCCGAGGCTGAAGGCAGACTGAGGCTGAGGCTGAAGCAGGCTGAGGCTGAGGCTGAGGCAGGCTGAGGCTGAGGCTGAGGCAGGCTGATGCTGAGGCAGGCTGAGGCTGAGGCTGAGGCTGATGCAGGCTGAGGCTGAGGCAGGCTGAGGCTGAG
Source organism: Prorocentrum cordatum (assembly GCA_963575745.1). NCBI lineage: Eukaryota > Dinophyceae > Prorocentrales > Prorocentraceae > Prorocentrum > Prorocentrum cordatum. The sequence continues at coordinate 127,607 of CAUYUJ010016436.1, read as the reverse complement.
GCTGAGGCTGAAGCAGGCTGAGGCTGAGGCTGAGGCAGGCTGAGGCTGAGGCTGAGGCAGGCTGAGGCTGAGGCTGAGGCTGATGCAGGCTGAGGCTGAGGCAGGCCTGAGGCTGAGGAGGCTGAAGGCAGACTGAGGCTGAGGCTGAGGCTGAGGCAGGCTGAGGCTGAGGCTGAGGCTGAGGCTGAGGCTGAGGCAGGCTGAGGCCGAGGCTGAAGGCAGACTGAGGCTGAGGCTGAAGCAGGCTGAGGCTGAGGCTGAGGCAGGCTGAGGCTGAGGCTGAGGCAGGCTGATGCTGAGGCAGGCTGAGGCTGAGGCTGAGGCTGATGCAGGCTGAGGCTGAGGCAGGCTGAGGCTGAGGCCGAGGCTGAAGGCAGACTGAGGCTGAGGCTGAAGCAGGCTGAGGCTGAGGCTGAGGCAGGCTGAGGCTGAGGCTGAGGCAGGCTGATGCTGAGGCAGGCTGAGGCTGAGGCTGAGGCTGATGCAGGCTGAGGCAGGCTGAGGCTGAGGCCGAGGCTGAAGGCAGACTGAGGCTGAGGCTGAAGCAGGCTGAGGCTGAGGCTGAGGCAGGCTGAGGCTGAGGCTGAGGCAGGCTGATGCTGAGGCAGGCTGAGGCTGAGGCTGAGGCTGATGCAGGCTGAGGCTGAGGCTGAGGCTGAGGCTGAGGCTGAGGCTGAGGCTGAAGGCTGAGGCTGAGGCTGAGGCTGAGGCTGAGGCTGAGGCAGGCTGAGGCTGAGGCTGAGGCTGAAGGCAGGCTGAGGCTGAGGCTGAGGCTGAGGCTGAGGCTGAGGCAGGCTGATGAGGCAGGCTGAGGCTGAGGCTGATGCAGGCTGAGGCTGAGGCAGGCTGAGGCTGAGGCCGAGGCTGAAGGCAGACTGAGGATGAGGCTGAAGCAGGCTGAGGCTGAGTCTCAGGCAGGCTGAGGCTGAGGCTGTGACTGCGACTGCCGTTGCCACTGCGACTGTCATCGCGAATGCGACTACGACTGCGAGAACAGCAGAATTCTACAATTGGATTGTCAACTGAATCTCAAGGGGAATGCTTCCAAATATGCTCCTACACATCGCTGTTAGGTTGCTTTGCCGGGATAACCCCCATCGTGGACCCCAAAACGTTGACCTCTTCCCCAGGACTGGCGTTGCATCCCGAGTTGTTTCTGACGGACTGGGGGCCCGCTATGGGCTCGGGGCGGAGGTGGTATCCCAAACCGTTTCTTCCCCTCTCTGGGGAGGGGTTTACACGCCACGCCCCCAACCCTCACGTCGCAAGACCCCCCCCTCGCCCAAGCAAGGATAAACGAGAGGGAAAGGCCCCATGGGGCCACGGTCCTCGCGGTGTGTGTGTGTGTGTGTGTGTGTGTGTGTGTGTGTGTGTGTGTGTGTGTGTGTGTGTGCGTGTGCGTGTGCGTGTGCGTGTGCGTGTGTGTGTGTGTGTGTGTGTGTGTGTGTGTGTGTGTGTGTGTGTGTGTGTGTGCGTGTGTGTGTGTGTGCCAAAATGGGTGGGTCGGACTCATACGTGCGGCGCCCGTGGGACTTTCGGTGGAGCTCCCTGTGGGGCCATGATCCGCGTGAGGGGTGTGCCACAATGAGTGGGTCCGACGCACGCGTCCAGCGCCCCTGGGACCTTCGGCGGAGCTCCCTATAAGGCCACGATCCTTGTGGAAGGGTGTGCTGAAGTTGGTGGGTCGGACGCATGCGGCCGACGCCCGCAGGACCTTCAGTGGAGCACCCTATGGGGCCACGGTCCTCGTCAGGGGTGTGCTGAAATGGCGGGTCGGACGCATGCGGGCGGTGCCCCTGGGACCTTTGGTGGGGCTCCGTGTGGGGCCACGAAGTGTGTGAGGGGTGTGCCGAAGCTGATGGCGATGATGGCGGTGATAACGGCGATGATGAAGATGCTGATGCTGATGCTGATGCTGATGCTGATGCTGATGCTGATGATGATGATGATGATGATGATGATGATGATGATGATGATGATGATGATGATGGTGATGATGATGATGATGATGATGATGATGATGAGGATGCTGATGATGGTGATGATGACAGTTCTGACATGCGTTGGCCAGCGACAGGGATGGGAGGAGGGAGGAGGGGAGGGAGGAGGAGGGGAAGGAGGAGGAGAAGAGGAGGATCGTGGGGCGCTGTCTCTTCGAAACGAAGACCCAACTCCACAGGACGGCCGGGAACAAGGAAGCAGCACATCTATATGTATGTATACATACGTGCGCACAGAGAGAGAGATATAAGCATATAGAAAGAGAAAGAGAAACAGACAGAGACAGAGACAGAGAGAGAGAGAGAGTGCGGGAGAGCGTGCGAGAGAGGGACGGAGAGAGACTTAGAGAGAGAACGGGAGAGAGAAAGAGAGAGAGAGAGAGTGCTCCGTTCCTCCTGCTTCCTCCATCTCAAACGGACTCCCTCTCACCCTCGTTCACCTTTTCTCTCCTTCCTCATCTTCCCTGCAATAGGAAACAATGATAGACTTTTTACTGTTCCTCTCTCTCTCTCTTTCTATCTCTCTCTCCCTCCCTGAATGAAACGGTACGGCACCGTGAGAAAAGGCCCGTCTCCACCCCCCGACCTCTCTCTCGTTCTCTGTCTTTCGTCCGCCCTCTCTCTTTCTCTCTTCTTCCCCCCCTCGTTCCCCGAAGAAGTTAATTAGAAACTGCATCAGCACAACTTCGTACACCAAACAACCACAGAAATATTGAACCATAACCCCAACACGTCGACATCTGAGATCGCCTTGCATCTCACATCTAAGCTCTAGGGGTTTCGGGTTTTCAAGAAGCCCCCCTCCTCTCACCAGCTCGTCCCTCGTCCTCCCTCTCCTCCTCCTCCTCCTCCTCCTCTTCCTCCTCTTCCTCCTCTTCCTCCTCCCCGCCCCCTGCTTATCCATGCGTCCTTCCGCTCCATGCCGCCCTTCCTGCCTTACCCATGCCGCCAGTCCTTCCTTACCTGCCTGGAGAGAAAGAGAGAGAGAGAGAACAAAACAAACAAGACAGACACAAAGAAACACAGACAGAGGGAGAGAGAGAGGAAGAGAGAGCGCGCGAGAGAGGGATCGAGAGACCCAGAGAAAGAGAGAGAGAGAGACATATATGGAGGCAACGACAGAGAGAGACAGAGAACGAGAAAGAGATAGAGAGAGAGGGGGGACGACAGAGAGAGAGAGAGATGACGATCTAAATTATTACACGCGCTGAACCGCGATTTGCACTCAGCAAAGAATCAATACACTGTAAAGCAGAACGGGATCCAAACACTGAGAAGCAAGAAGCAGACCACACACTTGAAACCAATCAAAAACCCCGCACAATGAACAACAAACTAAATTCATGCACAAAAAACGAAATCGACTCACTTGAAACCAATAAGGAGACATACAAATCTATACAATGGGAATCAGTAGCAACGCCCAGACAAAGGGAACACAGCAGACAACCAATGCGCTTGAAAACAAGGGTTATCCTGGCGAAGGACCCAACCATATGTAATTGAGAATCCATTCGGTTTGAATATCACGCTCGGTGAAACTCCCTGTGGGGCCACAAACCGTGTGAGGGGTGTGCCGACATGGAAGCGGCGAGGCCATGCGAACCCTGCCACTGGGGCCTTCGGCGGGCCCCTCATGGGGCCACGAAGCGTGTGAAGGGTGTGCCGAAATGGAGGCGGCGGTGCCATGCGAACCCTGCCACTGGAGACTTCGGCGGAACTCCCTATGGGGCCACGAAGCGTGTGAGGGGTGTGCCGAAATGTATGCGGCGGTGCCATGCGGACCCTGCCACTGGGCCTTTTGGTGGAGCTCCCTTTGGGGCCACGAAACGTGCGAAGGGTGTGCCGACATGGGACGATCATGCGGAGAGCAGGGGCAGGGATGGGAGGAGGGCAGCGGGAAGGAAATAATGAAGAAACGAAGGAGACGCGGGGCGATGTCTCTTCAAAACGAAGACCCAAGACCAGAAGATGATTGGGAAAACATCCACACACACACACACATCCGTACGCTGGAAAACATTACGAAAACTACAATTGGACACACAGTGCGTAATCCCTACGAAGGGAAACGCTACGAGTTTACACACTTGACAAGGAACCCGTGCAACTGGAAAACACTTTGCATGGCGAAAGGCCCAACCATATGCAGTTGTGAGTGCCTTGCTTGTGAGCATCGCCTTCGGAAAATCCCTTCATGAGGCCACGAAGCGTGCGAGGAGCGTAGCAAGGTGAGGCGGGGCCGCCATGCGGGTGGAAAATGTGCCGAAATGGGGCGGCGGTGCCATGCGAGCCTTCCCACTGGGGCCTTCGGCGGAGCTCCCTATGGTGCCACGAAGCGTGTGGGCGGTGTGCCGAAACGGGGCGGCGCTGCCATGCGAACCCTCCCACTGAGGCCTCAGGTGGAACTTTCTGTGTGGTCACGGAACGCGTGATGGGTGTGCCGAAGTGGGGCGGCGGTGCCATGCTAACCCTCCCATTGGGGCATCAGGTGGGGTTCCCTATGGGGCCGCGAAGCATGTGAGGAGTGTGCCGAAACGGAGCGGTGGTGCCATGCGAACCATCCTGCTGCGGCCTTCGGTGGAGCTCCTTATGGGGCCACGAAATGTGTGAAAGGTGCGCCGAAATGGAGGTGGAACTGCATGCGGACCCTGCCACTGGGGGGCCTTGGGCGGAGCGCCCTATGGGGCCACGAAACGTGCGAGGGGTGCGCCGAAATGGAAGTGGAACTGCATGCGGACCCTGCCACTGGTACCTTCGGTGGAGCTCCCTGTGGAAGCAAGCGTGGTCCTCACTTTCCGCGTTTTTGACTGCACACGGGCATCCAGTCCACGGGCCGGGAGCACCCTCGGCCACGAATGGGTCCCCCGCCCTGGACCCAAGGAACGGCCCGGGAACCAGAGCCCCTCCTGACCCCCTTCGGCCAAAGTGGTTCTTATTTCAGCGGCTTGACTGCGAAGGCATCCTGTCAACGAGCCAGCAGAGTTTAAGCGCCATCGCGGGTCACCCTACTGGACCGCGGGAGGGGGCCGAGGCCGCTGGCGCCGTCGCAGCTCCGGGGCAGGCGCTCCCAGACAAAACTTCGTCAGCAAGCTGGCCTTCCTGAGCGGGCCAACGTGTCCTGACCAGGTTCGAGAGAACGAGACAGGCGGGCGGTACCTGAGCCAGTGCTTGGGGCGCTTGGACACTTCCGCGGGTTCCTTGCCCTCCCGAGCTTTGGGGTCGTGATTCGCGCGTCCCCCCCTTCGTTCAGCCCTGACCAGTGGGGTCTTAGTGTACCAGCGGGGGCCCGTTCAAGAACCCAACTGCAACCCTGAGCCAATCCTCCTCCTCTTTTTCCTCCTCCTCCTCCTCCTCCACCTCCTGCTCCTCAGGTCTGAATGTGAAGCCCTGTGCAGGAGCCAATGCTCGGACGTCCAGAGATCGACTGATGCGTTTGTGGGAGGGGCGCGACCACGTATCGGGGCTCCTATGGGAGATCCGCTTTGCGAGGAGCCAGCCATCAAGCTCTCATTGTTCGTACCAGTGGTGGAAGTTCTCGGCCGAAACATATCCCGAACCATATCCTCCTCCTCCTCCTCCTCCTCCTCCTTCTCCTCCTCCTCCTCCTCCTCCTTCTCCTCCTCCTCCTCCTCCTCCTCCGCCTCCTCCTCCTTCTCCCCTTGATTTGCTCGCTTCTCGGCCGCAGCCCCGGCGTCGGAGAACGGGGAGCCTTGCCGAAGGCCTTGGACTTGCGGATGATCGCGTGCGCTTGTGCCGCGGACGTCATGTTCGCCTGCCCCCCTCAAAACGAGCGGCCCCTACCGCCTTCTCCTCCTCATCTTCTGCCTCCTCCTTCTCCTCATCCTCCTGCTCCTCCTCTTCCTCCTCCTCCTCCTCCTTCTCCTCCTTCCCATTCCCATCCCCCTTCCCCTCTCCTCCCCCTCCTCCTTCCTACTCCCCTGCCCCTCCTCCTCGTCCTCCTCCTCGTCCCCCGACGTGGGCCTGTACCCCCTACCGGCTGACACTCCCCTCTTCCACAGACCCTTCCCCCCTTGCAGCGGTTCGCTGTGAGCCTCCTGGCTTCACCCCAATCCGCCTCGACTCAGTGGTCCTTAACCCGGGAATGAGCTGAATGAACCGCATCGTGGCTGGCACGCCCACCTTGGCAAATTATACCATCGCTCCAGTTTGAGAATGCTGGCGAATATCGATCCTTCCCATGTTCTCGAGATCTGTCCTGGACGGCGAGGGCAACTTAACATCGCTGCCTCTGCGCAGCCCTCTCTGTTTACCAGGAAGACCAGAAGTCCCTGTTAGACCACTCTCTGATCTCTGCAGGGTTTCACGCGCTTGTCAAAAGCGTGGAGTCCCTCGAATCTTCACCCTCCTCTCCACATCGCCCTGTGACCCGTTCCCTTGGGACTGGGAGGTCATGGTCTCCACACTGTGTCGCCGAAGGCCCCACAGTCGGGGCGTTGACCTCAAGAACGATAAATAAGGAACGGGGCCCCTTTTTCCCACAAGTTCAAGGAAAACCCAAGGCAAACTGTGAAGCAATCAAGGAACACGGAGCCCCTCCCCAACGAAAAGGGCTCCTTCTTCAGGGCCCCGACTGTACATGTTGTAACAGGCCCGCAGCTGCCCCCCAACGGACTGGGGGGCAGTCTCGGGCGGGCGGCCACCGTCCTGCAGCGGTCGCGGAGCAGCTCCCTCGGGCACGCAGAGCTACGTGGAGACAGCCCGGCACGGCCTGTGCAGCCTCTGCCGCAGCTTCTGGGGCGGAGCTCTCGCGCACCGCCCGCAATCCCGCGGGCATCCAGTAGCTGCATGGGCTTCCCGCCGCGCATCGAGCAGGTGCCTCCGGATGAGCAGGAATCCAGCGCTCAGGCAACCAGGAAGCTAGGTCTCGCTCGCCCCTCTGTGTCCGCTGCCTGGCCAGCAGCTGCCCAGAGCTATCACGGCGCCTTGCCATGAGCAGCCCGGCGGATGAGGCCACGCTCTGGGCCGTGGAGGCCTCGGACACTGGCCCTGACCTGCCCGGCGAGACAAAGCTCATCTTGCAAGAAAAACAAGCCGTGAGTCGCCAAATTGCCCTGGATGGTCACACGCTCCAGTCGCTCATGAAAAGACCCTGGGTCTCTTGGCGTGCCCCGCGGATGAACTCACCAACAGCCTCCAGTCAGAGCTGGCCAACGACTCCCAAGGGTTCGCACCCAAGCGTGGCGGGACTCGGCATAGACGGCCAACAATAAGTCGGCGGGTTGGGCCCATCGGTCGTCCAAGTGCCATCCTATGTGGTCACCTGCTCAGGTCCACTGGCACGAAGAGGGGTCTGGCCAGCCCTCCCATTTCGTTGGCAGCGAGGCGAAACGCTTGGGCCGCAGCCCCCAATGCTCAACCCCCTTCATTTACTACCTAGGTGGTCCAGGACACCTCCCGCTTCATTCCTTCGGAGACTACCCAGACCTTTGACGGCTTTGCCGTGGGACTCCCGTGGGCCACTCTCTTGGCTCATTTTTAATGATTATCTCTCTCTCTCTCTCTTTTCCTCTTCTCTCTCCCTCTCTCTCTCTCCCCCCTCTCCCTTTCTCTATTTCTCTCTCTCTCTCTCTTTCTCTCTGTTGCGGATTTACAAACTGATTCCTTCTGTGACGGATTTACAATTTGATTCCTTTCGTGGCGGATTTACACATTGATTCCTTTTGTGGCGGATCCGCCACCACCACCGCCGCCACCTCCTCTCCGATTTCCATTTCCCATATTTCGGCGTTCCTTTCCCCCCCTCCATCCCGACATCCCTCCACCACTAACGACCATGAAGGAGGGGCCGGTGGTGTGAGCAAGGAGGGAAGGAATTGCTGTTCTCCCGCCACCAACACCTCGCCTTTCCCTCCCCCATCCCAATTCCCCCTCACCTCCATTCGTCCAGATCGGCCGCCCCCCACCGCGACCACATCTCAATGTCCCCATCCGCTCCCCCCACCGTTCCCTGTCCCCTGCCCCATCCCTCTCGCCGTCTCTCGCGCTCTCGCACGCCTCAAAAAAGGTAGGGGTAGCGACTAAGAGGGAGAGAGGAATGGGGGAAGGGCCGCGGTGCGAAGGGGGGAGGGAGAAAAGGCGGACGGAGGGAATTGGGATGGCATCCGCGAGTGAGGGGGAGGGAATTGGGATGGCATCCGCGAGGGAATTGGGATGGCATCCGCGACCTGCAGCTCTCTCGTTATCTCTCTCTCCCTCTCTCTCTCTCTCTCTCTCTCTCTCTGTCTCGTTTTCTCTCCTTCGCCCTTCCATGCCACCCTCATTGGTTCCCTGCAGCACCACCGCGACTTCCCCCACGTGCCTCGCATCCTTCCACTAACTGTTCATGACTCCATACATCGAGGGTGGCGGTGGTTGGAGAGAGAGAGAGAGAGAGAAAGAGAGAGAGAGAGAGAGAGAAAAAAAGAGAAAGAGAGAGAGGGGCAGGCGGCGAGGATGGTTTGAGCGGCTGTCATCCCCCCTCCCCACCTCCCTCCCCCTGCAACGCAGCCACTACCATTTCTCTCTCTCTCTCTCTCCCTCTCTCTCTCTCTCTCTCTCTCCTCCCTCTCACCGTCCCCCCCCCCTCCCTCCATATTTGAGGGCGGTGGCGGCACGGAGGGCGAGGGCGCGGGAGAATGGGGGGAAGTTGAGGGGGGGCGGGAGGTCAATGTAGAGAAGGAGAAGCATGGTGGTGGGAGGGCATCATACCCCTCCCGCCGCCCGCGCATTCTTCCCTCACAAACGCCCTCCACACGCATTTTTTTCATCTCCCATCCCTCCCCCCTTCCCTCCCTCTCACCCTCTTTCCTCCCTTGCGTGCACATGCATATGTGTATGTGCGTGCGTAGGGATGCCTGAACTTGCAAGACGTGTGCGCATGCGTGCAATTCCGCGTGCATGCTATATATATATAACATGTGATAATATATATATATATATATATATATATATATATATATATATATATATATATAGTAAAACCAAGGCGAAGGGATCTGATGGGGGAGGAGGGGGATGCAGGACGCAGGAGGGAGGCGGCAGGATGCAAGCGGAGGGAGGAGGGGAACCATGATTATGAGGGAGGGCCATGTGGATCGGGGATGGGGGAAAAGGGAGGAGGCGATGAGGGATCAGCGATGCCAGAAGAGGACAGGGGGAGGAGGGAGCTGGGGTGGCGGCGGGGAAGGGGGACAGTGGGGGAAGGAGGAGAGAGGAGGGAGGAGGCGAGGGCGGGGTAAAATGCGGCGGTGGGGCAGAGGAACAAGAAACGAACGACGAGGAGTTGGAGAAGGGGGGGTGGGCGAGGAGGAGGACGACGACGGCGACGGCAACGATCATGAGGAGGAGGAGGAGGATGGATGGGGGGGAGGAGGAAGATGAGAGGATGATGATGATGATGAGGAGGAGGAGGAGACGGGGGAATCTGCGATGTAGGCATCGCTGCTCGTTCACAGCTTGCACGCGCGTGTTCTTAATAGCCGTCGCACCTGAAAATAAATCACGAGTTTAACCGGTCCGCATGTCCATTTGATTGCAATAGAAACGTCAGAACGCATCTCCGTCAAATGAGTCCACGGGAGGAGGAGGAGGAGGAGGAAGGAATGCAGGATTGGGAGAGAACGGAAGAGCGAAACGGAGTTGGACAAAGAACTGCCCTTAAACCCTTTGAAGGCCGAAAGCCAGCCATGCCCATCCAGCCTGGCGCCTGAGGAGCTCCAGACTGGATGGGTATGGCGGGCTTTCGGCACTTTGAAGTTTTCATGCTTCCCTCTCCTTCTCCCTCTCCCTCTCCTTAATGCTTCTCTCTCCTTCTCTCTATCCCTCTCTCTCTTTCTCTCTCTCTCTCTCTCTCTTGTGGCGGATGCCAACATGTTTCATTTTGTGGCGGATTACACCGTGAAACCTTCTGTGGCGGATTACAAGTATTCCTTAGGTGACGGATTACAACTTGATTCCTTTTGTGGCGGATTACATAGTGATTCATTGTGTGGCGGGTTACCAATTGATTCCTGTTTTGTCGCGGATTACAAATTGGCCCCTTTTGTGGCGGCTCACAAAAGGAATCCTTTTGTGGGGGATTACAAACTGATTTCTTTTGTGGCGAATTACAAAGGTGATCCTTTTGTGGCGGATTACAACTTGATTCCTTTGTGGCGGATTACAAAGGGAATCCTTCTGTGGCGAATTACAAAGAGAATCCTCTTGTGGCGGATTACACATTGATTCCTTTTGTGGCGGGTTACAAAGGAAATCTTTTTGTGGCGAATTACAAAGGGAATCCTTGCGTGGGGATCTTTAGCGGCCTGGACGTGCGAGAGGTTCCCAAGGTTTTTTTTATATATAAAAAAAATCGGAAAACCAGGTTTCGCTTGAGACTGTCTCAGAATTTTATAAATCCATTGGGTTTGGCTGATGTGGAATTCAGAGGGAGTCTCAAGCGAAACTGTGTTTCCTGTGTGAAATCAATGTAGAAACAATTAAAAAGTGAGACTCCTTTTGAATCTTACATCAGCCAAGCTCAATGCATTTATAAAATTCTGAGACAGTCTCAAGCGAAACCTGGTTTTCCGATTTAAGAAATTGTACAAATTTTCAAAATTTGAAAAATTCAAAAACCCTGGGAACATCTCGCACGTCCAGGCCGCTAACGATCCCCACGAAAGGATTCCGTTTGTAACTCGCCACAAAAAGATTTCCTTTGTAACCCGCCACAAAAGGAATCAATGTGTAATCCGCCACACAAGGATTCCCTTTGCAATTCGCCACAGAAGGGTTCCCTTTGTAATCCGCCACAAAAGGAATCAATGTGTAATCCGCCACAAAAGAATCAATTTCTAATCCGCCACAAAAGGGAATCAATTTGTAATCCTTCACAAAAGGAATCAATATGTAATCCGCCACAAAAGGAATCAAGCTGTAATCTGGCACCAAGGAGTCCATTTGTAATCCGCCACAAAAGGAATCAATGTGGAGTCCGCCACAAAAGAAAATCGATTCGCAATCCTTTACAGAAGGACGAAGAAAGAAGGAGGAGGAGGATGAACGCGAAGTAGATGCCATCACAACGAGCCAAGAGAGTGGCCCACGGGAGTCCCATGCCACGGCTTTCATCCCCGCCATTTTGCTTTTCTCGCGGGTGCACACTTGCAGGCAGTTGCGAACCCTCTCCATGCTGTGGAGCAGCACAAGCAGTTGCAATCGCAGATCCATGCGAGCATCTCGAAGCTGCTTCAGCAAGCGGCGGCGAAGCGACCTGGCGTGCCAGCGGTCAGAGGCATCGCGCTGATTCCGGCGTTACCCACCGGTCGGAATAAGTAGGTAGACGCATGAAGTAGGAAGGCTGAATAAGTAGATTGCGTTCGGGGCCGCCAAAAAAAAAACAACAGCAACAACAATTCCAAGAACGAGATTACAAATTTCCGGGCCCTGTCTCAGCGGCGCGCAATAGCGCTAGGTCGCTCGGCCCCTCGGATGGCCCCTTCCCTGGCTGGTTTCGGTTGTTCTGGCTTGTTTTCGTTTGTCCGTCGATCGCACTGGCAGCCTTTCGGTCGCTCGGCCCCTCGGCTGGCCCCATTCCATTGTTTTGTTTGTTTTGTTTGTTTTCGCTTGTCCGTCGGCTGCACTGGTCGCCACAGGCTCGCCCGCCGCCCCGCGGTCGCTCGGCCCCTCGGCTGGCCCCATTCCTTGGTGTTGATTGTTTTTGTTTGTTGTCGCTTGTCCGTCGGCTGCACTGGTCGCCCCAAGCTCGCCCGCCGCCCCGCGGTCGCTCGGCCCCTCGGCTGGCCCAATTCACTGGTTTTGTTTGCTTTTGTTTGTTTACGCTTGTCCATCGGCTGCACTGGTCGCCCCAGGCTCGCCCGACGGACAAGCGAAAACAAACAAAAACAAACAAATCCACAGAATTAGGCCAGCCGAGGGGCCGAGCGACCGAAAGGCGGCGGCTGTGCCCAGGGCAACCAGTGCAGCCGACGGGCAAGCGAAAACAAACAAAAACCAACAAAACCAAGGAATTGGGCCAGCCGAGGGGCCGAGCGACCGCGGGGCGGCGGGCGAGCCTGGGGCGACCAGTGCAGCCGACGGGCAAGCGAAAACAAACAAAAACAAACAAATCCACAGAATTAGGCCAGCCGAGGGGCCGAGCGACCGAAAGGCGGCGGGCGTGCCCAGGGCGACCAGTGCAGCCGACGGGCAAGCGAAAACAAACAAACAACAAACAAAACCAATACATTGGGCCAGCCGAGGGGCCGAGCGACCGCGGGGCGGCGGGCGAGCCTGGGGCGACCAGTGCAGCCGACGGGCAAGCGAAAAACAAACAGAAACAAACAAATCCACAGAATTGGGCCAGCCGAGGGGCCGAGCGACCGAAAGGCGGCGGGTGTGCCCCCCAGGGCAACCAGTGCAGCCGACGGGCAAGCGAAAACAAACGAAAACAAACAAATCCACATAATTGGGCCAGCCGAGGGGCCGAGCGACCGAAAGGCGGCGGGTGAGCCTGGGGCGACCAGTGCAGCCGACGGACAAGCGAAAATAAACAAAAACAAACAAATCCACAGAATTGGGCCAGCAGATGGGCCGAGCGACCGAAAGGCGGCGGATGTGCCCAGGGCGACCAGTGCAGCCGACGGGCAAGCGAAAACATACAAAAACAAACAAATCCAATGAATTGGGCCAGCCGAGGGGCCGAGCGACCGCGGGGCGGCGGGCGAGCCTGGGGCGACCAGTGTAGCCGACGGACAAGCGTAAACAAACAAAAAAAAAAAATCTACAGAATTGGGCCAGCCGAAGGGCCGAGCGACCGAAAGGCGGCGGGTGCGCCCAAGGCGACCAGTAGTGCAGAAAACGGGCAAGCGAAAACAAACAAAAACAAACAAAACCACATAATTGGGCCAGCAGAGGGGCCGAGCGACCGCGGGGCGGCGGGCGAGCCTGGGGCGACCAGTGCAGCCGACGGACAAGCGAAACCAAACAAAAACAAACAAATCCACAGAATTGGGCCAGCCGAGGGGCCGAGCGACAGAAAGGTGGCGGGCGTGCCCAGGGCGACCAGTGCAGCCGACGGACAAGCGAAAACATACAAAAACCAACAAAACCAAGGAATTGGGCCAGCCGAGGGGCCGAGCGACCGCGGGGCGGCGGGCGAGCCTGGGGCGACCAGCGCAGCCGACGGACAAGCGAAAACAAACAAAAACAAACAAATCCACATAATTGGGCCAGCCGAGGGGCCGAGCGACCGAAAGGCGGCAGGTGTGCCCAGGGCGACCAGTGCAGCCGACGGGCAAGCGAAAACAAACAAAAACCAACAAAACCAAGGAATTGGGCCAGCCGAGGGGCCGAGCGACCGCGGGGCGGCGGGCGAGCCTGAGGCGACCAGTGCAGCCGACGGATAAGCGAAAACAAACAAAAACAAACAAATCCACAGAATTGGGCCAGCCGAGGGGCCGAGCGACCGAAAAGCGGCGGGCGTGCCCAGGGCGACCAGTGCAGCCGATGGGCAAGCGAAAACAAACAAAAACAAACAAAACCAAGGGAATTGGGCCAGCCGAGGGGCCGAGCGACCGCGGGGCGGCGGGCGAGCCTGGGGCGACCAGTGCAGCCGACGGGCAAGCGAAAACAAACAAAAACAAACAAATCCACAGAATTTCAAGCCGAGGGGCCGAGCGACCGAAAGGCGGCGGGCGAGCCTGGGGCGACCAGTGCAGCCGACGGCCATGCGAAAACATACAAAAACCAACAAAACCAAGGAATGGGGCCAGCCGAGGGGCCGAGCGACCAGCGTCACCCAGGGAAGTGACAACCAAACCCCAAAAGTAGATTAGGTTTGCGACCGCCCCCAAAAACATAAAAAAAAACAATATATTATTGAAATAGGAAGGCGCTTAAAGTAGATTGGGATCTGGGAATCCAAAAATACCTACTTTCAACGACCCGTGGGTACGTAGGGTGTGGGCCATGTGCTGGCAGCCTGTTGCCAAGGACTGGGAGGCAGGTCGCCCTGAGTTCTGTTGCATCCTCGGGGGACCTTGTCTGTCCCGTCGCGGTCCTATCCGCGTCGAATCCGTGTCGAATCCATGTCGAACTCATCGGATCCGTGTCGAATCCGCGTCGAATCCACGCCACATCCGCGTCGAGTCCGCATCGAGCCCGCGTCGGGCACAAGAAAAGACACCAGTTTGGGGGGACGGGCGATGTCCCCCGAAGATGCAACGTGACCTGAGCCGTCCTATGCCACAAGTCGGCCCAGAGCAGAACTGAGCTTGTCTTCCGACAGGCTTGTTTTTTTTTCCTAGCACTCAGGAGGCGGTGCCCAGAGAACAGGCCGGTCTCAAGAAAACATTTCCGCGAGCGAGGAAGAGGAGGAGGAGGAGGAGGAGGAAGAGAAGGAGGAGGAGGAGGAGGAGGAGGAGGAGGAGGAGGAGGAGGAGGAGGGAGGAGGAGGAGGAGGAGGAGGAGGAGGAGGAGGAGTCTTCCGACAGGCTTGTGAGATGGCGTCCACCAGAGCGGAAGGTCGCACTGGGCACTCCGCCGCCTTGCTGCAAGACGCGTCGGACTCCGCAGGACTGCCCGGTGGCGCTCCAGTGGCGGTCCGTCCGCTCGCAGACCTGGAAGCCTGGTCAGTGTGGGAGGCCTGGAAATTGACACCAACACCAGCACAGGGGACCGCCTCCACATGGGGAAGGTGATCCTCGATTTCGGTGTTGGCGGTAATATTTCGGCCACCTTGGAAGCCAGAATCTGACCACCATCACCGAGATCGGGATCGTCTTCCCTCGGTGGAGGCACACCCCCGATCTTGGTGTTGGTGTCAACCTCTAGGCCTGCGATATAGAAGAGCAGGAGGCGGAAGTGGGCTCCTCCTGCCAGGGGCGGCAAGGCGAGCGAGCGCCCAGCCCGGTTCTGCTGCGGGCAGGGCCGCGCCCATCTGGGCGAGAGGAGAAGAGCCGTACGCAGCCCATGAGGAGGAGGAGGAGGAGGAGGAGGAGGAGGAGGAGGAGAAATGTGAATTAGCCGTGTGGGCCCCCGGAGTGTGCGACGAGGCGGGCGGAACGGAGGAAATGAGGCTGACGTCGGGCGGGCGGAGGGGCCCAGCCGCCTGGACCAAGATGCCTCAGCCCCGGCCGTCCCTCCTTCGGCTCGACCTATCGGGGGTCCGCTCCAGGGAGCCCCGGGGCCATCGCAGATGGGCTGCAGGGCGCAAGGCGTCCCTCGGGCGCTGGCGTAAGAACTGTGGTAAGACCTTGAATAAGAGCTGTGAGGGGGCCGTACGAGCTGGGGTACGACCTTCTCATAGGAGCTGTAGGGGCCTGTCATAAGATGCGTAATACAAACTGCACTACAGATCGTAGCAGGAACTGCAATGGAGCTCTTTGTGGGACCACGAAGCGTGAGGGGTGTTCCGGAATGGGCGCGGTGGTGCCATGCGAGCGCAGCCACTGGGGCCCTCGTTGGAGCTCTTTGTGGGGCCACGAAACGTGTAGGGAGGTGCCGAAAGGGCTGCAGTGTTGCCATGCGAGCGCAGCCACTGAGGCCCTCGGTGGAGCTCCCTATGGGGCCACGAAGCGTGTGAGAAGTGCGTCGAAATGGGCGCGGCGGTGCCGTGCGAGCGCAGCCACTGGGGCCCTCGGTGGGGTTCCTTGTGAGGTCACGAAGCGTGTGAGAGGTGTGTGCTGAAAGTGGTGCGGTGGTGCCATGCGAGCGCAGCCACTGGGGCCTTCTGTGGATCCCCCAACGGGGCTACGACGCGTGGGAGGGGTGTGCCGCAATTGTTAACATGCGGAGAGCAGAGCCAGGAATGGGAGGAGGGAGGAGGAGGCGGGAGGGAGGTAGGAAGGACGCGGGGCGCTGCTTCTTCAAAGCGGTGACCCATCATCACAGGATGGTTAGGATATTAACCATTCAATATAGGCGATGCCGCAAAAACAATTCCGCATAAGCCATATACCAAACATCCGAACAAACAAGCATTCAAAAACAAAAACACAAATCATCCTTACCGAAACAGCCATTTAATTATCCTGGCGCAGGGCCCAGCCATGTGCACCTGTGACCTGTGAGTTACTACATTGCGGTGGGGCTCCCCATGGGGCCACAATGCGTGTGAGGGGTGTGCCAGGATGGGCGCGCTGGTGCCGAGCGCAATCACTGGAGTCCTGGGTGGAGCTCCCTGTGGCCACGAAGCGTGTGAGTGGTGTGCCGACGTTGGTGCGGTGGTGCCATGCGAGCGCAGCCACTGGGGCCCTCGGTGGAGCTCCCCATGGGGCCACGAAGCGTGCGAGGAGTGCACCAAAATTGGCGCGGTGGCGCCGTGCGAGCGCAGCCACTGGGGCCCTCAATGGAACTCCCCACGGGGCCACGAAGCGTGAGGGGTGTGCCGGAATGGACGCGGTGGTGCCATGCGAGCGCAGGTGCTGGGGCCCTTGGTGAAGCTCCCTATGGGGCCACGAAGCGTGTGAGACATGTGCTGGAATGGGCGGGTGCGGTGGTGCCGTGCGGGCGCAGCCATGGAACCCTCGGTGGAGCTCAGCATGCTGACACGAAGCGTGTGAAGGGTGTGCTGATGTGAATGCTGTGGTGCCGTGCGGGCGCAGCCACTGGGGCCCTCGGTGGAGCTCCCCATGGGGCCACAATGCGTGTGAGGGGCATGCCAGAATGGGCGCGCTGGTGCCATGCGGGCGCAGACACTGGAGCCCTGGGTGAAGCTCCCGATGGGGCCACGAAACGTGTGAGGGGAATGCCGAAAGTGGCGCGGTGGTGCCATGCGAGCGCAGCTGGGGCCCTCGGTGGAGCCCCCTTATGGGGCCACGAAACGCGCGAGGGGTGTGCTGACATGGGCACGGTATTGCAATGCGAGCACAACCACTGAAGCCCTCACGAAACGTGCAAGGGAAATGCCGACATGAGCGCGGTGGTGCCATGCGGGCTCAGCCAATGGGGCCCTTAGTGGAACGCCCCATGGGGCCACGAAGCGTGTGAGGACTGCACCGATATGAGTAGGTGCGGTGGCGCCGTGCGAGCGCAGCCGCTGGGGCCCTCAATGGAGCTCCCCACGGGGCCGCGAAGCGCGTGAGGGCTGCGCCGGAATGGGTGCGGTGGTGCCATGCGAGCGCAGCCATGGAACCCTCGGTGGAGCTCAGCATGCTGACACGAAGCGTGAAGGGTGTGCTGATATGAATGCTGTGGTGCCGTGCGGGCGCAGCCACTGGGGCCCTCGGTGGAGCTCCCCATGGGGCCACAATGCGTGTGAGGGGTGCGCCAGACTGGGCGCGATGGTGCCATGCGAGCGCAGACGCTGGAGCCCTTTTTTCAACTGTGACCAGGCTCGCGCAGCACGAGCTCAGGTTCAAGCAGCCGCAACGCTGGCGGCCGCGGCTGGCGGCAGGCGCAAGCCTAGGGGAGCCGAGCGGCAAAGGGGCGAGCAAACCAACATGGCCGACTCGCCGCCGCCAGGCCAAGCCCCCAAAACATCACCGAGCCTGCGCCTTCGGCTGCACCGCCTTTGGCGGCAGCCCGAGCCTGATCCCCTCAACCTTCTCGAGGCGATGCTGCAAACCACGACTGGTGGTTTGCATTCAGCGGGCAAGCCTCTGCGCTTGCCTCCGAACACTCTCGCATAGCAATGACAGCGCGTGCAAATGCGATAACCAAAGATGGTAGTGATAACATGCTCGCCGCTCGCCGCTCCAGGAATCCCAGTGCCGTCACCAGCGGTCGACGACGCAGCGCTGTGGCCAGAGGGGCAATCGAGGGCCTCCGACCGCGGCCGATCGGGCGAGCCCGAGCGGCGAGACGAAACAACATCCTTGCGAGGCAACCAGACTGATGGCCGCACTGCGAAAGCACAGGACAAATCGACGGGCGCACACTCGCCGCTGTGGGCCCCCTCCCCAGGGCTTCTGCAGCGGGGCTTGGAAAAGACCCGAGGGACCCCGCCGGGGGGGGCGAGGCGGGCCCATCCACAAAGCACACGCTGCCAGCCGAACCCAGGCCGCACGGGGTCTCAGCAGCGGGCCCCACGGGGGCGGCGCGCGCGCGCAAGGTCCGACTGGGGCGTCTGCAGCGGGGCCTACAGGAGCCTCGCTAGCACTGACAACATCTTTCTCTGCCAATGTCGAGCGCGCAGACCCGCTCGAGCTCGCTCCAGACGCTGCCGACAGCAGGTGTCGATCTTCTGCTGGGCTGTCTTGAGAGCCTTGGCCTTCGGCAGCTCGGTGCTGCCGTCGCCTGTAGCCTCAGCAAATGTCGCCTCCTGCTGGGCCCGCGCCAATGCGGCGAAGGCCGCCGCCGCCGCGGCCGCCGTCGCCAAGGCTGCTCGAGCAGGTCGCTTCTTAGAAGCACTGCCAGAGTGCGACGGGGCGCACGGCTTGGGCGCGCAGGGCTTGGCCCAGAAGTGCGATTTGATGTTGCTGCTGTACGCGGTCCTGCGGCAGCGCAAACAGTGAAAGCCTGAGATGCAAATGAATACTGTTGGCCTGCTTCGTGACCTTCTCGTCCGAGATGTCAGCTCTGCCATCGGCAGCCATGCCGCAGGCGATCGAAACCCAGAAGAACGCGGCGTCGAGCGCGGTCTGCCTCGCCTGGATGATCTGCCGAATGGATTCGGGAGCGCCGACTTGAGCAGCAATGAACTTGGCACACCGATCAGTTTCGATGTTGCCTCTGCGCGCTCTGGCCGTGACTTGGCCCTCTTGCGCGTGCAGAGCAGAAGCGTGCGCTTTGACCTTGGCAACTGTGCAGCCGCCTGCGCCGAGCCCCCCTAAGTCCTGCACTGCGTGCCAGACGCGAACCCACAGCTCCGCCCAGGCTGCCTTGCTGCTGATGATGGCCACGGACCCACTAATCTTGATATCATTCACCACACACTCAGCGTCAAAATGAGCTGTCACTGGTGGAATGGTGTTCTTGAAAAGCAGAAGAAGTGCCAACAGCTCGCCGCCGTCAATGGACTGCAAAGCACCAGCCAAAAGGGAGGCTAACGCACGCGTGGCAGACGTTGGCCCAACGCCGATGTGCTCGCCGCCGCTAGGCAACGCAATAACGGCACAAACAATCCTGGTGCCACCGTCGATGTAACGCTCCATCTGCAAACGGGTCGGGCTCTGCAAACGGCAAGCCCTCGTCGTAGCCCTTGGTCCACTGCGCGCGCCAGGAAGTCGTCGCCGGGCGGCCTCCACTCCGTGAGCGGTTCTGGCAGCCACAACCTCTCTAAGCAGAGTCCTGATCGTGATGGAGTCGCCCTTGTCCTTGAAGCGCCCCAGCTCCTCTGGAAGGGTCGAAGACGGCCAGGCATCTTGACGCTCCATGTGCCTATGCCAAAGCGCCCCCAACTTGCTGGGGCACAGCGGGCAGACCGAGTAAAAGCTGAGGCCTGCCGCACAGCGCCGCTCGTTGAGCCGCTGACCGCCCACCAGGCATGATCTGGCATGCCCAGCTTCACTGGGCGTCAACGTCCTCCAAAGCTTAGCGATCATGGTGGAGCCTCGGCCCGACGCGGCCCACCGCCTGACCTGCGGCAGGAAGACGCCGCCAGCACCGTAGATGTCGTAGTGCGTACTCTTGACCAACTGAGCCAACTGCCACCGCTCGACGCCCCCCGTGACAATCTGCTTGGCCGCCCAGGGGGAGTGCACCGCCAAATTGAGCTTCTCGCCCGCGTCGGAGACCCAATCAGTATTGGAGCCGATTGTGAACCCGATCCTCTGCAAGGACATTACTGCTGCCCCGAGCGGACCACGTACGTCGCCCCAATGCTTGGCGACCTTCACGTTCCACTTGAAATTTGGCTGCACAATGGACGTCGAAATCCACTTATCCCATGCAGCCTTGGCCAGCATCATGACACGCCCCAGTGTGGTAGTGAAGATGGTCCAAATTCTTGGCCCCCGAGAGCATCGGGACTGCGGTGGCATTCTTGCCTGCTGGCCGTGGCTCCACGGCTCTGACCGTGATGGAACGCATCCTGGACAACTCGCTGGAGTTGAGGCCAGCGCAGTTGACGCCGTACAACACCGAAGGGTGGAGGCATGTGAACGCAACCTTGGCTGCGGCAGTGCGCCCGCGCCTCGGGCCCAAAAAGCTCCGCACCTCGCCCAGGCGAAGCTCGACGTTGGCTAGGCGTTGCTGCCGAAGGGCCCGAGCAGCACGTCGCCCTTCTGCATGGCAAATGCCCAGGTTGTGCGCGCGACGCGCCCCTTGGACTCCAGCAATCCTGGGCAGGCGCCTCGATATGCTGCTGCGCAAGCCTGGTGAGTTACCCATGACCTTAGACTTCGTGACCGCGATATTGAGCTTAACGTTCTGCAGCTGCTGCACCAACACACGAGTCGCGCCCGCAATGTCGCCCTCCACGCACTTGGCACCGCCCCAGCGCTAGAGCACCAGGTCGTCGACCACGATGGCTGGCGCAACGGCCCCGAACTGCGCGACCACCTCGTCGAGCGGCTGTAACAACATGAGCTCCATGAAGCCCGTGGCGAACGCGTCCCCAGCGAACGCCGTCTGGAACACCTGCAACTCCTGCGGGCAGCACCCGTCGAGGTGCAGCACCCTCGGCGCACGGTGCAGAGAGACCTGCAGCTTGGCCAGCCAGATCGGAAAACCGAACTTGGTGGCTGCCTGCACAAAGCACCGATGCGCGACCTGCTCGAATGCCTTCCAAAGGTCCAGCAGCATGCTGGCAGAGGCCCAGTCTTGATCGGGAAAGTTCAGCCATCATCGCAATCTACTCTAGTCTCGTCTGCGGCTGCCACACCGCTCTGTCACATGAGCGCCCTGAGCAGGGCCTGTCACTGGCCTTCTCTCACAGCTGCATGATGGGCCTGCGAAGCCGGCCGTGAACTCTGACCACCGCTACCAACAACGCAATGGGTCGAAGGCCTCCATCTACCTTGGGAATGAAGGCCATCTTGGTGGTGAAACTGGGCCAATCTGCTTGCTGCTCGATAGCCATCAGCAGATCAATGAGGGCCACAATGCCCAGGCCATCAATCACATTGATTTTACTTGGACGGACGCTGTCAAAGTTGGGCCCAGACCGAGGCTTGAAGGACGAGATCACTTTCCGTAGCTCAGCCGCCGTAGGCCTGTCGGGGCGTTCTCCGAGGTCCCCAGGCCGGGGCAGACGGTGCCTCTCAGGCTCGAGCTCCCTCGGGGTCTTCGCACCATGCACGCCGCCACCTGCTGCCTGGGCTGGCAGGGCCTGGGGGGCGACGATGTCCCAAAGAACGGACCACTCGTCGACCAACGCCCGCAGGCTCTGCTGAATCTGAATGGTGAGCGGCGCCACGCCAACTGCGTTGGCTGGCTTCGCATTCCAAATCTGGGCCGTCTTCGCGACAGCATGGGCGCCGCCTGAGCCGGTGGCGACAGAGTGCAGCACCCAGTCGTTGTAGTTCTTGGAGGCTTGATCGAGATCCGTCTTGACCATTCCCTCGGACCAGCTGAAGCACGCCGCGCTGAGCACCTCCAGCTGATCCAGGGAGAAATCCTGCGCGCCGCTGGCGATGACGCTGACCACGCCCTGCAGCTCTGTGAGGTCGGACGGCGGCCTGCTAGCTAGCCTGCCCAAGGCACGCAGGGCTCCGAACCTGGTGAGCGGCCGCTCGATCTGCGCTGCGTCTCGGAGACAGATAGCCACCGACCTGCGCCAGGTCGAAGCTCGAGTGACGCGCGGCAGCCTAGGCGGCGACGTCGCCGTGGCTGAGGTGGCTGAAAGCCTGGGTCGTTCCGCGCGGCCTGAATACCTGTCGAGGTCGTGGATGAGCCCGTGCGCGTCAATCATGTTGACCTCCGCCTGATTGACGAAAGCCTGCCACATGCTGTCTAGGTCGGTCACGCGCTCGAGCTGATCACGAACGGCCCGCCAAGCTGGGCCATGATCCCGCGCGCAGCAGGCCGGCGGCCTTGGCCTGGGCAGGGGCAGCCGCTTGGCCGCGCGTACGACGGTGACCTTCTGGTGCCTGCTCGGGCCGAGCAGCTCGAGCGCAACTGGATAGTGCGGGCAGGGGTCCAGCCCGTGGGCGCCGCTGGCCTTTGCCCCGCGGAAGAGCCTCGAGACCGCGAAATAATCGATGATCCTGCCAGCAGGTCTGCACGTGGCCTCCGCGGGCGCGGCAACGACCGCCTGCGCCGCCTCTAGCCAGCCAGATTCTTCCAAGACTGACGGCTCCATGTTTAAGACCCCGCACACGATGAAGGGCCTGTTGGCCGCCTGCGGGGCCTTGAGCACCGCGTAGAGGGCGTCGGCATTGCTCTGATAAGCCCGACGTTGACCTCCAGGTACACGTTGACTCACGCGACGCCGCCTCTGCAGACACCACTGAAGCGGGAGGTGATGGCGCGACCAGGCACCAGCGCCGCTGGATGTCAGGACGCCCAGGCGGGAGGTGATGTCTCGCCCAGAATCGTGGCGAGGCTAGCCAGGGCCTCAGCGCCCGACTTGCCCTCCGTGTCGGTGGAGGCGACCTTGTCTTTGACGGAGCGGAGCGTGTCCTCGGCCGCGGTGGGCGAGTAGAGCTTCGCCGCCTGCTTCTTGGCCTGCTCGAGCTCCGCCTTGCGCTCGGCGAGGGCCCGATCCGCTTCTGCCAGCGCCTCCAGAGCCGTGCGAGAGTTTTCCCAAAGGCGCTCGCGCTTGGCTGTGGCGTCGGCGACGGCCAGCGATGCTGAATCGACTGCCAGAGGGAGCTTCCGCACCTCCGAGCCCAAGGCACCAGCGGCTGCCTTGCGACGTGCCAGCTCGACCTTGTCTCGACTGCTGCGTGAAAGTCCGTCCTTGACGATCTCATACGACTCCATGGCCATGGCTGCGTAGGCTGCAATCTTCTCTGGCAAGAACGTGAGGGTCGCGGGGGCAGCAGGCCCTCCGCCGTTAGGTCCGAGCCCTTTGCCACCACGCCCTTTGCCGCCGCCGCCTTTGGGTCCCTGCTTGGTCCAGGGAGCTCCGAGGTTGCCGCCGCCGACTGCCCACTTACCCCCAGGCTTGTGTTTGTCGTTCGCTGCTTGTACATTGTGGTCCGTCTGCTTGCCCTTACAGCCAGCCTTGATACTGAGTGAGAGATGTTGTGGCGTATAACCACCGCAGCGCGCGCACTGCCAGCACTTCGCCATGAGAGCCAGAGGGCCCAAGCGACCAGACAGAGTCGGAACAAGACTGCGCACCCTCGGGCTGAGGGAGGCAGGTGATGACCAGGGGCGGGCCTGGCACCACAAGAGGATGAATCGCAAGCTCGGGGAACAGAGCTATCCCGTTTTCGCCTGGAGGCTTGCAGCCTCCCAAGCATGGGGTCTTGAGCCAGAGTGGCAACGGAGAGACACTGCAGCACTGGGTAAAGCTCCCCATGGGGCCACGAAGCGTGTGAGGGGCGTGCCGAAAGTGGCGCGGTGGTGCCATGCGAGCGCAGCCACTGGGGCCCTCGGTGTAACCCCCCTTTTTGGGGCCACGAAGCGTGTGAGGGGTGTGCTGAAATGGGCACGGTATTGCAATGCGAGCGCAACCACTGAAGCCCTCACGAAACGTGCAAGGGAAATGCCGACATGAGCGCGGTGGTGCCATGCGAATTCAGCCAATGGGGCCCTTGGTGGAACGCCCCATGGGGCCACGAAGCGTGTGAGGAATGCACCGATATGAATAGGTGCGGTGGTTCCGTGCGACCGCAGCCGCTGGGGCCCTCAATGGAGCTTCCCACGGGGCCACGAAGCGTGTGAGGGGTGCGCCGGAATGGGCGCGGTGGTGCCATGTGAGCGCAGCCGCTGGGGCCCTCGGTGGAGCGCTCTATGCGGCCACGAAACGTGTCAGAGGTGTGCTGGAATGGGCGCGGTGGCTCCATGCGAGCGCAGCCACTGAGGCCTTCGGTGGACCTCCCTGTGACCACGAAGCGTGTGAGTGGTGTGCCGACATGGGTGCGGTGGTGCCATGCGAGCGCAGCCACTGGGGCATTCTGTGGAGGTCTCTAGGAAACAACGAATTCGGTGGAATAGGGGGCCACGAAACGTGTGAGGGGTGTGCCGGCATGGGCGAGTGGTTTGGAGGGCAGGGGTAGAGATGGGAGGAGGGAGGAGAAGGCAGCGGGAGGAGGGCGAATGCGGGGCGCTGTCTTATCAAAGCGAGGACCCAACACCACATAATGGCTGGCTACAGACAATCCGACGACTGCGTACATGATAGGCCATAGTGCACACGTCATACTGGAGAAACTATGCCATGTAAGCCATACTGAATAAACTACAATAAATGCAACGGATAACTGTGCACAGCATACTTGATCAGCGACTCCGCCATCACACAGTGACTGTGCGTACTCTACACATTCGGTTTACCCTCCCCTGCAGCGGCCCCCGCCCCCCGGGCCCGCCCTGAGGCGCAGGGTGGCCCCGCCTTCCAGGTCCCACTCCTCGGCGGGCGCAGCGGCGGGCGGCGACGCGGAGGCGGGCGCCGCACCAGCGGCAGAGGCCGAGCACGGCCGGCGGACCAGGGGGCCCTCTGAGGGCCCGGAGGCCAGGTCGCGCTATCGTTCCCCAGTCGCGTTTCGCTAGAGGGTTTTAGAATTCGCTGTTTCTCTGTGAGCAAACACAACACCGAACAGTCCCACAGGGTGGGGGGGGGGCGGGGAGCCCGGGCCCGCCCAGTCTGGAGGCTGCTTCGCCCAAGACTTCCACACGCTTTCTTCAGGAACCATTTATGATCTGGACGACCACGATCCTCTGCAAGAGCACACTGAGGTGCAAGTGGCCGTGCTCTCACCCCCGTCCCAACTGCATTTGCCCTGGGAACCCTTCGGGATACACAGGAATGTACGTTTTCATTCGCCGACCTCCTGCTCCTCAACCCGCCTCTTCACCTTTGCTGCAACTAGGGTGCTTTGCTCGGGTAGTCTATACTCCAGCTAGCCAACTTGCATGGCCCCCTCCCGCACCTACCCACCCGCAACACCCCGTCCGCCGCCACTTCGAGCGAGCGCTGGGCCGAAAAGGCTGCAAAGGAATCCCAGCTTGCGTACAGTCGGACCCGATTGGATAGGACACGCGAGAGGACACGAGACCCCTCCGAAGGCCACATTGCCACAGGACTGTGGGAAGCATGGGTCGCGAGACACATGACACAAAGGTAACCTTG